>JACCHV010000096.1:1565000-2160181 GCA_018907245.1 Eupristina koningsbergeri
ATTTTCGAAATTACATTAAAAATGATTGAAAATAATTTTCATTAAAAAACGATTATAGTAATTATTGCTGTTAATGCATTTCATACAAAGTCTAAAAAATTTGATAACGTATGAAACTACACAAACACACATATGTATCTATCAAATAATTTACATTCATAGAATATACATTTTGTATTTATAATCAAACATTTTTTTTCATATTCATTTATAATTTAAAATATAGATTGTACAGCTATTAAAAAATTATAATTACTCAAAGAAAAAAAATATAAATATTTTTTACGATTTCGTATGTAATTGCATTATTATGAGTTAAAAATATAGCAAACGATCATTTAATAAAAACAAGTTATATTAAACTTCAAATGAAATCGGGAATTTAATCTCTCTTGATTTAACTTGATTGCAAAAACAGAATAAGTAAAAAGCCCATGCAGAAGTGCTATAAATAGACATTGTCTATGTGAACATTGTGCTACGATCTTGTACGAAATAGCATCCGTATTTTTTCAGATTCAAATCTAAACACACAGTAGCATCGATGCTGTTAAGGCAAGCTATTTCGAGTACGCTATTTGCATGACGATATACTAGAAGACCTATTGTAAACTCTTAATTTATGAGAATTTTTCATTCCTCTATAAATATTTTTTGAATAATTTCTTGTCTTCAAATATTCTTGTTTTAGAATCGAGATATTCGTATTAGAAATTGAACGTAGAAGCTTAATCCAATTTAATTAAATCAAATGTATTTAAGAGTACACATAATTCAACCTTTTGCAATACATGTTTTGCAATGCATAGATTATACTGTACATTATTTCAAAAATTTAGAACAATAATTAAAGTTTATTTCATCGATACAAATATGTAATAAAAAAGTTTTGTGGAAAGTTCAGAATCCTCTCCTAGTTTTTTTAGATTTACGGTGGCAGTGATTTAAAATCTCTACTTTTATTAAAGCTGCCAGGTTTAACAAATAATAGTTATAAAAATTTTCTTTACTTTTCAGTATATTATAGTATATTACTTATTCAAAAGTTGTAATTGGAACAGTAAACCTTTAAAAAATTTAAAAAATAAATTATTTCGTTATTCACTAGTTTTGAAATTAGTATACTTTAGTTATCAGTACATTGGTAGTACTTATGAATGAATTACTATAAAAATAATTAATAGATTATTAAACTTCTTTTTATTCTTAAAATTTAAGGAATTATTAAACTAACTCCTCAGGAATAAAATGTATTAACTCTTTCCTAGATAGCATAATATTCAGTACACATTTAAACTATACTTTGCTTGCCATAAATCAAATTAATCAAATTGAAAATATCATTTTTATGTTAATTTAATTTTATATTCAACTGATAACATATTATTAATTTTCATTCATCATACATATTTAGATTTATTTGTCAATTTAATAAATGTAAAAATATTTATCATTACTTAAAATGTTAAACGTGTAGAACATATACATGTGCAATATAATAACATAAAAATAATTATTAATATATTTTTTTGTAAAATTTCATACAAACAATTTTATCAACTTTTGTAATAAAATTTCTAATAAAAATAAGCTCAATAATTTAAAATCATGTATAATATTCCCAACATTATTTTAAATATTTCTGTATGTATTGTATTAAACAAGATTAATTATATAATTTAACAATAATGTTTTTTTTATATGATGAATTGTAAAAATTATATTCTTTTTATTTAATAATAAACATAACTCATCAATTCTTAATCAAAATTTAATTGAAATTTAAAAATTAATAACAAAAATTTAGTTTAATTTTAAAATATAAATTCGTATTATTAATGTTATTTATTGGCTTATTATATAATAATTTACTTCATGAAGATTGAAATGCATATCAATTATACAGTATTAAACTTCAATAGTATATAATGTGTTACTAATAAATATTAAAGCAATTTATATTGGATTAATATTATCAAGCTTTACATTATCAACATATACTTTGATGATTAATCGATGTTTAATTTATAGTTCTTTTATCTTTCATTAACATATTTACGGCAAAACTAAAATTAACATACTGTATTTTGAACTAGTATGGATTATCTTGTCGCTTGCTTTCTAAAAATAATTTTCGCTTGATGCTTGTGTCAGAATTTTTTGCTTTACTCGCATGCCAGTCTGTCTATTAGTCGACGAAAACCATTTTCCGTACGCACACTGAAATGCAATAAGCGTGTATACCGTATAAATAATAAAGAATCGAATACACTCACACTTACACACGTGTTGATACTCTGAATATCATATCTCATCCAACTAAACCCTAATGTGTTCTGCGATTGTTATATCCTATAGATGACAGATATAATCCATTTCGTCAAGCGTTGACAGTTTAATTTCAAGATGAATTCTATTTTATAATCACTGCTTGCTACAAAATACAAAGATAAAATTAATTTTTTACAATTTTCAAAGAGGAAAAATGTTTAAATATATAATTTTTAAATTAAATTTATTATCATTTAATATTATTTGAAATAAATGTTAATTGTAATTTTATATAAAATATTAAATTTTAAATATATATTCCAATACTGCAAAAATTAATTGTACAAGGATCATTTTAAAGAAAAATAAAATAAGTAATGAATTCAATGAATTTCATATTCTAATTTACTTTACAATATCGCACTTGAAATATATAAAAATTTATTATTTAAACTAATGAAATTTTTATTATACAAATTATTACATAATACAATCATGTTTAATGCTCAATAAAATTATAAATAATTTTTTTATTCTGCAAGTTTATTCTATAAGTTTATTCTGCATGAAATAATATTATTTTAATAATAAAAATTATATTTAAAAAGAACCTGGAATTTTAAATTTATCGGTAACAAAACATTTTTATCCAAAAAAAATGACAAGTTTATAACTAGAAGGAGTTTAGATACTTATTTCAGATACTTATTTGTTATTCGCGAAATCGATATTGGTTTATTAAATCGTAATTTTTTTATAGCAAAATCTTAATCAAAATTCTATATATACCATAAAATTGAATCAATATCTCGGTGAATCTTTATTATTCTTTATATATTAAATTACGTCTTTATATTTATCAATATACTTACTATTTTGTAATTAAAGTCACTTTCATGGCATATAATTTTTTTAATGATCATTTTTATTACTTATGTGTCAATTAGATGCAAATCAATTGATGTATAATTGTCTATTTAGTTAGTATCATTTAAAATTTTTTATTCAATCTAATGTAAAGGGAAAGAGAGACAGACAGCGAGAGAGAGAGAGAGAGAGAGAGAGAGAGAGACTAAATATTCTTTAGATGTAGATATAATTATACTCAGCCACAGTCTGATAATGGAAAAAATTAGTAAATTATTTGACACAAGATATAATTTAAAATTATTGTATTATGTTTGGTTTAATCGAAGCTAGTCTTCAAAAACGGTCATGAAATTTTGGTTTATCTCACTTGCATTAAATAAGCATATTCCGTATCAAAGGTTTATTGATAATCTATTATTAACATTATTAGGGCGCAGAATGGATTACTTTGAACCTAAAATTCATGATTGAATCTACTTATAAATTTAAAAATAGCCTTCCGATAAGAAAATTATACATGTGTAATGATAACAATAATAATTGTGTTTGATAATACCTATGTAAAAAAAAATTTTGTTAAATTTAAAATTTTATAATCAATATGATATATATGCTGCCTTTAATAACAATAAAAGTTACGGAAATTCTATCAAGTTAAAAAAATTTATTATTTTAGACTTTTTATTTGATATTTCCTGTAGATATTCTATTCTTTTATTGTTCTATTATTCATACTCAAAAAATTTGAATTGTATTAAACCTTATATTTCTGTACAGTTATTTATAGTACTTTTGTGATTAACTTCAATGACTGACTTAAAAATTGTTTTCATAGTATTAAGTACGAAAGCCAATACAGTGTCAAGAAATCTTAATTGAACATATATCTCACTTACTAATTTCTCAAGATCTATTAGTACCATTTTATTTTAACTTGGTTTTCGTAAACTAGGAAAACTAATTAAAGTACTTATCAACTCCATATATCTTCCTTGTTTTCATTTCGCTAACCTTTTTGCTTAAAAATTGATTGATTTCATCAATTTAAAGAATAAAAGAGGACATAAAAATGATTTATGGAAAAAAAGTATTGCACGAAACCAATATAAAGTTAAATAGTCAATAATAATTTGTCGATACTTATTTGATGGATAAAATATTTATGATAAAAAAATTTGATAAGAATGATATATTTTGTAAATTAACTTTACATAACTTTACATTATTCAAAGTGTGATTTTTTGTTAAAAAAAAAAAAAAAAAAAATTAAAAATTATACAAATGAAAAAATGAAGAACCTTAGTAATCTTTTATTTAATTATATTCAAACGGCATTAATATGACAGTATTAATAAATTCAATATAGTTAAATGAACGTAGATTCTCGGTTTACCGTTAAAAGGAATAAATAGTAATGTGCAAATATTCCGTGCAATATCCCAAAAATGTTCACCTTGAAAAGAGGAGAAATAGGTGGAAAAAAAAAAGAAAAAAGAAAAGAAAAAAAAAGAGATGTGAGCCAAAAACGAAATTTCAATAAGAGAAGTCATTGAATGTTCAGCTGGCTCTGGGTTGCGCCGACGTAATAACGTCCCCCGGTAAATATTCGCGCGAGTGCAGAAATATTTTATTTTTCGCGCGGTACGGCAAATGCAAATCTCTTGGCAGCTGAAAGGGGGTGGTCGAGGGAGGATCACGCGATCCTTGGGAGGGATGCTGCTGCAATGAAAATAAAGAAAAACGAAGAGAAATCTGAAAAGTAAGAACAAAAGCTGATATTTTTCTTGCTACGTGGGGTAAAGAGGTTTTTTTTAATGACTACGAGAAGTATCTTATACATCAGAAAAAGAGTTGGCAGTGTCTCTTAGTTATATTTTTAGTGGCGGTGCAGTGCCTACGTCTTTACGTCCCTACGTCCCTACGTCCCTACGTCCCTACGTCCCTACGTCCCTACGTCCCTGCGTTCCTACGTCGCATTCACCGAACGGCACCTCGGAGGCTTTATCCTTCATTGCTCCAGCACAGCTGGCAGGACCACGTCCTACATTTGAATTTAAAAATATGTTTGTTTCCATTTGCTCTTTTTGTTCATCAGAGGACTATCTTGAAATTCAAGAAAAAATGTCTAAGACTCTGTTTCGTTTAATTGTTACTACCTTGCGAAAGCTATAATAATAATTATAAAAAGAATTCCTTTACTGCTTTATAATTTTTTTCGTGTAAAATTTTGGCGACTAAATATAATGAAATACTTTAATGTTTTTTAAAATATTTCATTATTATAATTACAATTATTTTAACTTTAAGACAGAATAAGAATACATGGTAGCGTAGCCAGTGACCTTAATAATTTTCTTAAGTACATTAAAAATCAAATATAAACTTTCTTTGAAAATAATCTATTTGAATAAAAAATAATTATTATCAAAGTGTAATTAAATACATTAATTGCTTTTGTAGCGACAAGTGTGTTTCTAGAAAAAAATCTTTTAAATTCGCTTGGTTGAATTTAAGAATATACTATGACTACAAACTTACATCTGTCGTTTAAAAATTATATTTAAATTATTCAACATACATTTATTAGACAAACCATCAACTCACTTTGAAAAAAATAATATATTGTAATACACATATATTTAAAAATTTCTATTCTTTTGAAAAATGATATAATGTGTTTTATAATTATATAATGTACCTATACATTTGATAGAAAAAAAATTTAATTCAATTTATCATATTTTTGCTTTAAAAAATGTAAAATTCTTTTTCTTATGACAATACTATAATTTATAGGAAAATATGAGGGAGAAAAGTTAAAATATTTATACAATAATTTTTAATAGTATGAAATATAATTTTATACTTTATTACATTAAAGATTTAACAAAATTTACTTATTCAATATATTGACTAATAATAATTTCAAATATACATTTTTATTAATTTAGATACATAATTTAATTTATTTCATCAAGAAATTTATTTTAATACTGGAAAATGCATTGCTTTATAATAAGATGGTAAGATTTTTTTAATATTTTATATTCATTAGAAGATTGTGACTATTCTTTATCTTATTTGAAAATGAGTTATTATGAAAATTCATAAGCTCAAATATATGAAAAACTAGGATTAATTTATTCTGAATAATAATAGGAGCTTTAATAGTATTTTGGTTAAAATATTAGTACTTTATATGTAAATAGTAATATTTACTTTTTACACTACAAATACATATATTCAGTGTTAAGGTTTTTAAAATTTCCATAATATGACCACAAAGTAAATTCATGGTAAATGAAACGCTGTAAAGTATAAAAAAAGTAATTATTTTTTAAATTCTTTGTTTAATTACGAGTGTAAAATATTTTTTAGTTTAGAAAGTATTTTTTAAATTCTTTTGATAATATTAAAGAAAAAATTGTTGTATATAGTCAAGTATTTCAGTTACCTAATTTATTTAATTTAGTTTTACTTTGTACATTACTTGATTTATGTTCAAATAAATCTTAATGTATTAATATTTTTAAATTTTTTCCAAGGAATTGCATTTCAAATATAATTATAAGATACTGATACTAGTTATATTTACAAAGATTAACAGACAGATAATTATATTTGAACGATGAAAAATTGGATTCTTTACTTTTAATTATATAATAAGGTCTTGATTGCTCTATACCTTTAAATGACACTATATTTATTTAATAGGGTAATAGTAAAGCAACCAGTAAAGTAACATCGATTACAATGTGAATTAAATTTTGTTAGAGAAATTGGTGGTATGAGCAATCGGACAAGAGTGAAGCGAACTACTCATCAACTTGTTTTTATAAAGTACCCACATGTGTGCCAATCGATGTGCATGAATAGTGTCGTGGTGGAAATCCTCGGTCACATAGAGCCTGGGGATACTGATTAGAAATTGGGAGTGCACCCTCAGACCAAGTACCTCTATTATTCTTCGACAATGGGGAAGAAAACAATTTTCAACCGGGTTGCGGGTAAATATCGTAGTTAAAATCTGAAATCAGTATCCCTCGGCCTATATACGCCTACAGCTGCACGGGGGTTGAGAGAAGGGGTAACGACTCGTCATTACGCAAAGAAAGTCTCATTAAGAGGAACGCAAGCGCCGCGCTGTCTGAGGTCGAAGAAACGGGGCGCTCTGACTCTTTGCACTTGTTGCCACGGAGTGAGAGTGAAAGAGAGAGAGAGAGAGCGAGAGAGAGAGAGAGAGAGCGAGAGAGAGAAAGAGCGAGAGAGAGAGAGAGAGAGAAAGAGAGAGAGAGAGCGATGCCCTGCGGGGCCGGCGACGACGGCCTCGTTTATCGCTTATCCCTCGTGATTGCGCATACGCGAGATTCGACTCGCATTTTTTATTGCTCGCCGACAATAAGTTAATGGTGCCCTTTCACTTTAATTTCAGCCCACGATACTTTAATTTTACCGAATCTTGTTCCTTGGCATTAAAATTTACTCGCCATTAACGTGTGGCGCTGTATTACGTGTGAAAAACACCAGAGAGAATATTGAATTTGATTACAATTATAAGCTTCATGTCGCTCAAAAATGGCTCGCATTTTTTTCCCCCTTTTTCCTTTTTTTTTAGGTCACGAAAAACTTTTATATTTTTAATTACGTAAAAACACTGTTTTACTTAAATGCTAAGTAGCAAATTATAATTTTCAAGATATAATTTTATAAGAAGAAGATGGTCGTACTAATTAGTAATCTAGATAAAATATGCAAAAAATTCCATTATTCCTTTAATGGATAACAGAATAATGGGAGTGAACTGGAGCTTTATGAATATTAAAAAATAAATGATATGCTGAGCAGGCGATCAAACTGTACAACTCGTCCTTTAACCTACACAGCTTCCATGACTTGAACAACTCATATATTGGAGACATTGTCAACAACTCTAAACATTTTAAGAATATAAAATTTTTAATCAAAAAATTAAAATCTAAAGTAAACGAGATATTTTAGGATGGATTAGAAAACGCAGTTTATTTTACTCTTTAATATTTGTCGATGCAGCTAAGAATAATCTTTAATAAGAATTCCTGTCTTTAATTTGTATAATTTCATTAAATTTCTTTATACAGATAGTGGTAGAAAAAAAAAGGGAAAAAAATTTGCAGCCTTTCATTGCAAGCCGTTATTATTTGAATTCAGAAAAATCTTGCGAGTCGATAGCATAGCGTGACAGATATTCAAAAAATCTCTTCCGTCGTTGAGAATCTTTTCAAATTCGAGATTCGTATTATGAGACTATTTATTCTATCTCGCTATTATAACTTTCTTTTTTTACTCTGGTCTGAATTTCTCTATAATATTCTTTAAAGAAAATGAATCGCAGATTCATTGTATTTAATACAACACAAAAGAAATATTCTGTTTCGAAAAAAACCCATTGAATCAGCGATAAATACAAGTTTGTTCACTAATTAAAGTTTTAAAATATATTCAGTATAATACTATTTTGACAGTTTTTTTTAAAGAAAATTTATATATTCACATGTATAAATCGAAAAATCATTAATAATAAAACAAAAATGCTGGATCTGAACGTTCAGTGATTATAAACAAATATGATCAGCCATTAGCAGCAGTTGATTTTTGTTAGCGAATAATACATGTACCTTGACTTGTAAACATGTAATAATTTTAAATTAATAATAATAATAATAATAATAATAATAATAATAATAATAATAATAATAATATTAATAATATTAATAATATTAATATTTATACTAATAAAGTACGATTTCAAATCAATATATAAGTTCTTTTAAGCCTGTTAAATAAAAAATTCATTTATGTAATAAAAAATTGGCTACTGCGTGTTTATCAGTAAAAAATATTTAAAAAACTAAGGAAAGTTGTGACAAGAACAACAGATTTTGAGCTGCTTGAAATTACTCAACAATAGTACTAATAGAACTTAAATACTCGTTTTGATATCGCTTTGCAGAAGATACCCACTCCGATGTAACATTCAAGCCAGTTTCCAGTTTCTTTTTATTTTGCTCTTTCTTTTTTCTGTCTGTTCGCCATTCTCTACTTCCATCTTTTAGCTTCTCTTGGTTTTGCTTTGCCCACTTCTTTGGATGAATTATTCTTTCTTTCTTATCCGCCCGTCTTGCAGCGATGCACCTGCAACAATACTTTTACCCAGCTAAAATGCAAGCTAAATTTTCTCATGCCTGATGACTTTTTCCTATTTGAATACTCACGCTTAAAAAGTGCGTAAAAATTAAATATGAATATATTTTACATTTATTAGTTTTGCTTACAAAAATTGAAGTATTAAAGCTTAATGGTCTTTATTAAAAGTATACAATTCAACAAAAATCAAAGATATTTACATTAATCATAAATTTTAAGAAATTATTAAATAAATAAATATAAACTTACTAAAAAAGATGTACTTATATGCACATGCATTTATATATACTCATTTATAAATACTTTCATAACTAAAAAAATACATATGAAATAATACATATAGATATAATTATACATAAATAATGTATGTAAAATGAGAAACAGTATTCTATAATATATATTTACACAAACATCCATAAAGAGCATATAAACACATATATAAATATATGCATGACAACTATTACGTATGCATATAGGTATTTAAGTAAATAAAAAAATTATTGATTTTCTTTTTTTATTGTTCCAAGAATTTATTGATGTTACTTGATTATTGTATTATTATTAAATAACAAGCTAGTATAACCGGAATCAAAAGATAGTCTTGAATTATGATCTTTCATAAGGTTTAAGTTACTAATTATAATTTCAGTACATTCGTTTCATATATGCTTTAAATTTCGGAAATTATGCCAATAAAAATGTAAATTTAGTATCTGTATTGTAAAAAATTAAATTATTTTATCTCAGTAAATTTTTTTTCGCGCCCCAAATTCTATAACATTATTTTTAAAAATTATAAGAAAATATAAATTAAAAAATAACAAAATAAATAAGTTTTCTATTCCTTTGTCGATCAAATTTAATATTAAAACTATCAAAATTTAATCAGAAAGTTTATCTTTATCAAATATATATAAAAAACTCTTTCCTATAAATAAGATAAATTATTTAATAAAATGATCTAATTTAATATCTTAATTCATAAAGCTAATAAATTCTAAATATAAAAAAAATAAATATATATAAATAGAAATACGTATTTAACTAGATTAAAACTATATATGTATAAATATTCTGTTACTCTTCCTCTCTACACTTCAATATTTACTTCAGAAACTTATATATCTTATGCTATTATAAAGTGCAATCTTAACTTTAAAGTCATTTTTTATAAATGAATATATTTTCTAATTTTTTTAAATTGAATTGAAAATGATTTGTATCAAATTTTAATTTTTCATCATTATTACTGTGTATTTATTACACGTTTAAAATAAACAAGTAATTAATTATGAATGAATACATAAATACTAGCAATATAATTATAGAAAAAAAAAAATATTTATATTTATTGTATAAGCTGAATATAATAACTACATATTTAAATATATTTATAATTTAACGACTTTATAGTACCATAAATGATAATTTTAATTTTAAGAAATTTATGACACATGCACATACTGTAATATATAGTTATTGATTACTCTTATAGATATTTTATAGATAACAATAAAAAATATTTTTCGAACAAATTAAAATTTAATTAGGTAGATTTTATAGTAAATTTTTTTATGCTTATTTCTTCTAAAGTAGTACATATTTTTTTATGATTATATCATTAGACTAAATAATAAATCAGAGTATTATTATTAAGTAATAAATACAAATAAGTAAAATCTTATAATTAAGTGATATTTAATATATTGCATAAGAATATAGTTTTTAGTTAATTAATGAATTATTAGTCAAAGATTCGCATTAACAAAATCAGTATTAAAATTGCAATTAAATTTAAGAATCAGCATTTATTATTTACTGGTTTAATATCCGTAAATTGTGTCCTCAATTTAAGAGCTAAAATAGTGAGGAAGTTTCAGAATAAATATTCCAAACCAGAGAAAAAGTGTAATAAAGTAAATGCTTTAGTTGGTTTGTTTTTTAAAAAAAGGGATAATGTGCGAAATAATATGATTGAATACACATGTACAGGGTACGCATGTTGCACGCGACTCTTAATCATGATTTTTGATTCTGAAAAGGAGTCAGAGAAAGGCAAGTCACAAAAAGGATAGAGAATGTAATGTTGAGTTGGAACACTTGCGGGAGATCTTATCTTCCTTAAGAAAGGACATTCCCAAAGATATAGACATCTTTCGTTACCTTTGAACGAACACTTCTTGTTTATTTATGGAATTGTTTTGTCATTGACATTAATACATTTTATTTATTTATACGCCACTGCTTTTACAAAGATTTATCAGCAGATATCATCGTTTATAACATGATTATTGTCACACCTACCTTTTATGGTTGATTTATTACTCAAATATTGTATATTTTATTATTCTTTTATTATTGGATCACCATATATTATTATAATATATCTTTCACGGAAAAATCTTCTTTGGTATCATAATCTAAAATTTCATTACCTTTAATAGGCATTTACCTCTCTCACCTGATATTAATCAAGGAAAAATCAATAATTTTAATCACAATATATATTTAATTAAAATATTGAAGAATAATAACTTTTAAAATTTATTCGAGTTAAAACAATTTTTTGAAATGTTAGTTCTTTATCTATACATCTCAAGAGTAAGAAGAAATTTTAACAATACACTTAATTAAATAATATTTAAATTAAAAATTAATTTTAAGAAGAAAATGCATAAAATTTGTAAAATATTTTCCTAATCTATATCTTTATATGCAAAAAAACTTTGTGAAATAAAATTTAATGAATTTCAGAGTGAATTGAAAATTAATAAATTAATATTTATATTAAATATTTGAATGTGAAAAGTAAAATCCTTGAAAATATTTATAAGCAAAGAATATTAAATTAGTTGTATTATAAAGAATTATTCAAATTTTATGTTAAATTTATTATTATGAAGCGAAAATTAAAGATTTGATGAAATTTAATGTACTTTTTAAAAACATTTTCTGAAATTAAATTTCAGCTGCGTTTTTTATATTATTATAAGGAAATACTAAGAGTCTTGACAATTAGTCAAACAATAATTTTAAGTTGATTTTTATGAAAGACTAGTCCACATTATGTATTACTACCAATAATTATTATTGTGAATTATGTCGAGACACGGTATTTTATTCTGCATTATTTTATTGCAATCGCCACCACGAAAAACATTTAAATTCCCCGTTGGATGAAAATAATTAATCAAGCAATATTCCCCATGCATAATAATAAGAAATGGAAGCGAGGAAAAGGGGTTACTGATGTTACGCGCAGAGAGAGAGAGTAAAACCGGCCATTACCAGCAAAAATGACGATAAAGTGGGGGAATAATGGGAATTAGGGCGTCCGAAAACTGTGAGCTGATAGACAAATGTAGCGTCCGAGCAACAACAGCAACATCAACGGCAACGGCAACGGCAACGGCAACGGCAACGGCAACGGCAACAACCGAAATGTTGTCGGAGGTCAGTATTTCTGCTCGACATAGTTGCTCGCACTTGACGTGAATTTACACTTGCCATTCATCTGCTTATGGGCGTGCGAATTGCGTGTGCGAAAAGCTTACGTAACCCGCAGCACGCGATTACTCGGTGGTCAAGTGCGCGAGTTCAAATTGAATTTCCCGTTTCGCGGTGGCTTTGACCGCCCTTCAATTCCAATGGGAACTTTCGCATAACACCGGGGTAACGGGAGGGTAACGGGAGGGTAACGGGAGGGTAACGCGAGGGTAACGCGAGGGTAACGCGAGGGTAACGCGAGGGTAGCACCAGGGTTACACCAGCGTTACACCAGCGTAACACCGTGTTCGCCGTTCCCTTCAACTGCCTGGCCGCCCCTTTTACCCTTGACTAATGCCTCCCGGTGTGCATGTGCGTGCGTGTGTGTCCGTGTCTCCATCTCTATCGGCCTGCTGGTGCCAGTCCTCGTCAAGCGTGTCAGGGACCACGTGAGGAAAAAAACCCAGAGCTAAATTCGACTTCATTGACTGGCGAGCGTTTCCGCGTTTCAAATGCAATGCGTCATTCTGTTAATGAAGACTTGAGCAAAGACTCGCATTCTATACGGACAGACGCGTGTCTGAGTTGCTTTTGATGCATTGCTATTCCTTTATAACTCGCTCTCGGGTAAGAATGAGCTGTGAAGGCGAGCATAAAACTGATGAGTGCTTTAATGTCGAGAACAGGTCCCAAAGTATTCGCATTAATCAGCGGATTCATCCTTATTTCCATGATGATTCTTTGGAGAAAACCGAAGTGTCTGTTAATTTAAGATCTGCCTTTGACAAAAAAAGGTTTATTTTTATGGATGTAAGAAATTTTCTTTCTTTTCTTAACTCGTGCCAAGTACACCGATTTTAAATCTAGCAAATATAAATTTTGATTTTTCTATGACGAAGATAAAAAATCCAAAAAACCCTAGGATAATCCGACCAGAATAGCTTTAAAAAAGACTATCTATGAATAATCGACGTGATAATATAAAAAGTATATAATTATTTTTGTTCCCCACGCTCCTTTAGGAATTTAGTGACTAATCTGTTAATTTTTTACGTTTTCTAAAGCTTTTATTTACACAAGTCAAATCCTGTATACGCGTACTCACTTTTAAGAGAAAAATATTTTATAAACATTTCAGTCACCACGAAATCAATTTCATATTCATTCCAGAAAACCTGCTATTTCAAAATTGTTTAGTGTGTAATTAATATACCAGTAGTATACCATTCTTGATCAATTATCTAATACATTAATGAAATATTCAATGCATTTTTTAATTATTAAAATAATGAGTAATATTAGGGATATATTATATGCTATTTCTTCATTTAAGCACCGTATAATTTGTAGCTTTTGATTTTTTTAAACTACCGATTATCCATTGACAATTTAAAATATGTTGAAATAAAATTGATTCATCTGAAGCTATTTTCTTATTTTCATTTTGTACTTTACTTAATGTAAACTGATAATATTTTCTAAACAATAATAATACTTTGATGATATTTCTTAGTAAATGTTTTGAAAACATATGTAAATATCAATTTATATTCAGTACCTTAATAAATAACTCATGATTATGTGTAAAATTTTCAAGATTATTTAACAAGCATATGCATTCGATTTAGCCTGTATTCAAATAAAACTATTTATTAAACGCTCATTTAAAAATTATCCATTATAAACGCATCTACACTTGCTTGATAATAACGTAAAAAGCATTTTCAAATGCAAAGTTTTGAAATTTTTTACCGAAGCAAAATAGTTTTTTTTCGTTGTAGCTTTTATTTCTGAATGTTCCGTTTTTCCGTGAGTGCACATATGGGATGTACGGCTCTAATGCATACACAAAGGATCTTCTTTATCTCTCTCTCTCTCTCTCTCTCTCTCTCTCTCTCTCTTTCTTTCTACCGTTTCACTTCTTAAACAATCTATCCTCGGCTCTTGCATAAGCTTAAGCATTCTCTGGATTTATTCCCGCAAGTTCTCTCATAAAGCCAGTCTACGGGGAACATCTGTTAGAATTTTTCCTTCACTATTACTCGAAATTCTTATAAGTTAAATAAAAAGCAAAACGAGCGATACCACTGTGATTATAATCCTTCTTGGTTGTTTACTAATCTTTTTTACAATCTGATACAAAAAAGGAATTATAATTGTAAATCGTATTTTACCTTGCTCATAATACTTTTTTACAGCACGAGCTTGTAAAAAAATCCATTAAATCAAGGAGTATACCGGTGTGATAAGTTAATTAGCACATGATTATTGGATACTTTTTGTAAACATCACTTGTTGGAATAATTTAAACGATAATAAATACCGAGTGCAATTCAATTACTGAGGAGGAGATGCATATCTTACGGGTTCGAGAGATATTGCGATTCCGTTCAATCATACAGGAACAGGTGGGCTCTTCAAGTATACCGCACACAAGTCTCCAGCATTGTATACAATTGCATATAGTCGGTGTGCCGAGCTAAAGGGCACTCAATACTAAAGACAATCATTACGGTATATACATGTATATAGTCGTGAGTAGCCAGAAGCTCTTCATATTGCTGCAGAATGGCTAATACTTTCCATTCAACCATAGTAGTTTTCATTTTTTCCTTTCATTTTCCTCGACATAGAAAAAGGCATATAACTGATTTTCACATTTTTGCTAGAAATAGCAATATGTGTAGCGTTGTCGGATTAAAATTAAAATTCCGTTGCACTTGCACCGATTTAGAACACTTTTCCTTATACCCCTGGTGAGATTACTTTATAAAAGATAAAATAAAATATCAGGTGTAAATGAATGAAAGGGCATAAAATTGAAACAATAAGCGAAAATGAAAGATCTTCCGAGTTGTCGTGCAAAAGTATTCATTTATTAAAGAATTAACCGTGATATTGCAATACAATGAGGCAGGAGTTGCACAAAAATGCAACTTCTATAATTTGAAAAATAATTCAATTATAACTCTCGTACGCGATTATAAACTACATAGCTCACGGTCATTTTAAGGTTCATGTTCGGGACCATTTTTTTTTTTTTTTTTTTTTTTTTTTTTTTTCTTTTTTCTTTTTTTGAAGAACCTTGAATACGTAATGGGTAGCCGCATG
Organism: Eupristina koningsbergeri; assembly: GCA_018907245.1. Classification (NCBI taxonomy): domain Eukaryota; kingdom Metazoa; phylum Arthropoda; class Insecta; order Hymenoptera; family Agaonidae; genus Eupristina; species Eupristina koningsbergeri. The sequence goes on from JACCHV010000096.1 coordinate 1,580,922, forward strand.
CTAAAGAATGAAATTTATGGTAGGATACGAGGAAGTTACGATTCTTGTGTACGTATGCATTGTATCGCAATGAGATTCGTTATGGGGTATAGAAGCATCGATTTAACTTCGTGGATGCGGCTGACACACCAACAGTTGTACTTGGAAAAGTTTACTACCTATAACTTCAAAGTACTACTGATACGCGAATGCAATCCTCGAGACAAAGAATTTAATTTCACGAGGTTCTAATGCCTATGATAAGTATATAAATTACCGATACTTTATTGTGCAGCCTATCAAGAATTTGCAAACGCATGCATTATTTATGGCAGAGAAGTATTCTCCAATCGAGTATTGGTACGATTTTATAAATTATTAAATATTAAATGTAATCGAGATTTTTTAATGGAAAAATATCATTGAAGCTTAATAAATATAAATTAATTACGCTGAGGAGAAATGTCGATTAAATTTACCCGTTTTCAGTTTGCCAGAAATGTCGATAATACGATTACTCAGCGAACTACACTACCTACACCGTAAATGACATAAGATCTAAACTAGTTTATTACCCTGAAATTGCATTAGAGTCAGTTTATGCGAGATTCTTATTTTATAACCTAAGAGTTTTACTGTATCACTTGGAATCTTCAGAGAAAAAAAAGAAGAGTAACAAGAAATTTTAATATTTTTAGCGACAGATTGAAATTATTTTAGATGTATATTTATTTTGACAAACGATTTGTCGCGATAGTTGTACAGTAATATACTTGTCACTTGCCAGCAAGATAATCCAGATGATTGATTAAAGTATGAAATCAATTATTAAAATTATCTATAAAAATAAAAATAAATATAAAAATATATATTTCAATTTTAAAACTTCATGTACTTTTAATAATATAATTAAGATCAGAATATAATAATTATTCTGATTTGAATTCAAATGAACAATATTAATTAGCAATATATATTTATAATCACTATGCGTTATTAATTAGATATTGTTAGTTGCACGTTACAATAAATTAATTATTGATTTGGGAAATAAACACAAATACCATCGAGTGAATTATTTATGCAGCAATGCACTAAGTACTGTAATGGTTGAGAAAATATTATTTTATCAGAATTATGTTAAATTATTCAAATATAATATGTTTTAAAATAACTATTATTGTTAAAAAAAACCATACTTTTACTTGTGGCATTTAAAAATGAATGCAAATTTACAAATATACACATTTTAGTTTATTCCTATATAAAATTTTCTTTTCTTCTCTCGAATCTAAATATTGTAAATTTTCACTTGGAATTTTATATCCAACCTCAGCTTTGTTTAAGAGAAAATAAACTCTTGTAAATTAAAAACTATCTATGATTATAAAATAATATTGCATTGTCGTGTCGTGAGTATAAGCAGTTCACCCAATAGAAAGTTAGTTTTATAGAGGTACATTTGGGGATTACTTAAATAGTTATTAATGCAGCATCGTCGCCTTTACTTGACTAGTTGCCAAGACTAATACTCACATTGATATTCGCATTACAGATTCAATCATGTAGCTATAGCTCTAATCTGGTGCTCGTCTAGATACACAAGATACGGAGCACTTCGTATTGATCCTCCGGCGAAAAAAATCTATACCGCATGTAGCCACACTCAATTTACACGTAAATTTAATTATGAGCCCAAATATTTTACGAAAATTTATTGCATTTTACTTTTTCATTAATATTCTAATCTCGAAGATTTTTACACATCCTACACATACACATCATAAAATATAGTTTTAAATATACGACGAACTTTTTAGTCAAGTTTTTAAAAAAATTTCTCGATATTAAAGTTTCGCGTATTTTCAACTCTAAAATTAGCATGTATATGTGTATAATTGCTCTATTTAAGCATATATTCGTCTAATATTTATAGAGAGCACAAGTATATATGAATTTAGACAAGAAATTAATATCTCCGTTGGAGAGAGTAGCGAAATAGCTATTAAATAATATATTACCAACAGTAATTAAAACCGTATTTTCGCAACTAAACTTTATAATTTTTTCTAAAAATGATATGGTGCTGGGTGTGAAATTCATGAGTTGATCGGTCATTATTGTATTGGACGGTATGTAAATTATGTTGGGTAAATTTAAGCAAAGTTAAAAATAAACATAATCACACTAATCATGTTACAAACGATGTATTTTGATCTTTTAAATGTTATTTACAAGGAGTATTAAAAAATAAATACATATAAAACGAGAATAAATGTAACAGAATGAACCAACCAAAGACTTTGGTTAAAAGCTTTGGTTAAAAAGAATAAAAGATCTGAGAATTGAAAATGTTTACCTATCATTTGTACTTGAGCAAAGCATCATCATCTTTTTACGTTTCTGATTACTTAAGCACTACTTCCAAACAAACGCGTGTTAGCGGTCCTTGTTATTTTCTGCCTTTGAATGACTATCGAGCCAACACAAACTCTCTGCCGAGGAAGAGGGGAAAAAAAATTGGGCAGCACAATGTTTCAAAGAGGCACGATTCCCAACAAAGTCCGTCAATCTCGTTAGCGTCGGGGCAAAGCTAAAGCCGATGTTCCCGATTCCGAAGCCCGCAGCGCCCTAATACCCTCTGATTTTCACGCAACCCCGGGGGTACGTTTGGGTGCCAAAAAAAAAAAAAAAAAAAAAAAAAAAAAAAAAGGAGAATCGGGTAACAAGAGCCACCAGGAGTCGGTGTGTGCGATTATGCGCGGCGGGTGGTCCACGACCTCTTCTACACGGTAGCCGCATGCGTCCACCGGAGCCTCACCTGAATCACAAGGATCACCTGGATCGCCGGCCATCCCATCCCATACATGAAATGGGGAATAAACAAAAAATAAAGCAAAGCCGTATAAAGAAATGAGCCGGCCTTCGAGCAGGAGTCCTCGCAATTAGTTCAAAGGACCCGGAGGAACGAGTTTCGTGAACCCTTTGCTCACGAATCCTCGGGAAAATAATGATGAACGCACGACCGAACGTCCGACACTCATTTGCAAATGCGTTATTTGGATTTCTTCCTTTAAATCCTTTGCCGTCGCTCTGCCTTTTTTCGTAGCCACGCAAGGGAATCGATTGCGAATTTTAATTTATTCCATTCGAGCCCATTACACGACGGTGCCTTCCCCGAACTTTACAACTGTCACGAGGATTTAATAATTTCGTATGCAGTATAAACATCGACTAGTATAAACACGCATAAATGCCTGTATCGTTGGCTTCGCTAAGTCAATATTGCAAATTGTAAAATATCGAAACGTAATTGAAATGTATAAATGAATCAAAATGTTACATTCGCAAACAGTATTGGATAAATAACAATATTTTTTAAAAAACAAAAAAAAAACACACAGTTCATTTATAATTCGTTTTCGGATTTTCGATTATTTTAGTATAAAATTATACTGGTCAATTTAATTTACCGGTACCAGATTTAAAAATGCACTTCAAAATATTGCACCATAAACAATGCTGTTCTTTATTTATATATTATTCTACAAACATTATAAAATATTTTAAATTATAAATTAACTTAAAATCTCCAAAGGCATTATTAAAATATTACTGATTAATATATTCATTTATAGGCACATTATAAAGACTTACGTTAATGCAAGCATAATTATTATAAGGATATAAAATGAAATCATCGTTTTATTAAAATTCAACACATCATTATTAATTTAGTTAATTAAGTTTCAGTTTAATTAAAAGGGTGGTTTAATAAAAATCAATTTTCTTATTTAAATTAGAATTAATTTTTTTTAAGTTAGTTTCTTTCCCTTAGGATGTCAAACTTGCACTTTTCGGATCGCAAGAAATATTTAAATAGAAAAACAATTTTTATAAAAGAAACTACTGAGAAACTTTTTAAAATTACACATTGACAAAAATGTCAATTCATCTTGTGAACGACTGGTAGTGCGTAGGCTGAGATACAGACTACATTCGATTAGACAAGAAGAGCGACATCCCGGACACAGTTTTGATAACATTTCCATCCCCCGCATTTCCTTATACATTTGGTTTAACGAATCACATTTCAGTCGTAATTATACAATTCTGTACTCGGGTATTTTCGTACAAGAAAAAGAAAAATAACATTTATGACAAAAATATTGAATTATTTGATTATTTTTTCTTGAACCATCAAGGACAAGTATACGAAATACTGGAATTATGCTGGATATTTTTATTTTTAGGTCAAAACATTTATTCTCGGTAAGTATATCATTTATAAGAAAAAGTATTGCCGGTGTCAAGTGTTGATAAAGCGTTCATTTTTTTTTTTTTTTTTTGAATCTTTTCGAAGCCACGTGAAAGACGGAAAATTCGTATCGATAATATTGTGTAAATGTATGTATAGTTGGTAGATGAGATCGGATGGAGTTTCTGTCAACTTGGCAATATAACACATAGTTAAGCTCACTGTTTATGATTGAACATGGCCCTGCGGTGCTCGATAGTGCAAGCGAGAGGCACCAACAATTTCACAGGTCACGTGGTACGAATTTGTATTGATGCGGCAAATGTTTCTCCTAGAAAATATAAAACTCCCCACGAGTTCATCAACAGCAATTTCTTTTAATTTTTTACTCTATCGTATAATACAATGGCTTCAATCAAATAAATTTTTAATTACTCCTGTACAATTGGAATGATACAAGATAGTAATCTCTTGGTATGATTGGACAACTTATTTTGCACAATGATGTTTCTTTGTGTACTTACATGCATTTATCAGATTGCTTTTATCATGAAGAATGATAATGTACAATAATGAAGTTACGTTAACTAGTACAGTTTTTTATTCTCACGAAAAATAAAAATTAAGTCAAGGATTGGTTCATACAGTTAAAAGGTCTTTTTCACGCATAAAATGAATTTGTTTTTTATTTTTTTATGTCTTTTTTTTGAGTATGTAAACGAATGAAGAAAATTAAATTGACACATTAATTCAGTTGTTTGCATTTTCATAAATCTGTTGACAGTTATATATTCAAAATTACCAGTGAATATTTGTTTACTTAAATTTTATTTTAATAAAATTAAGCAAATACACTCAATATAAATGTATTAATATGGATTGAACAGACAAATAATTGATTTGATTTTGTGCAAGATTTAGTTTTTAGCCTTGAATCAATTTTTTTCTTTGAACTTTGATTTAAATAATGCGATTCTTAACTCATGATTTTTCCCTTCAAATTCAGTATTGAAATTTTTCAACTTTAAGTAGAGATTTAATTTCAACTTTCAACTGGAAAGTTTTTTTACTTTAGAGAATTTCTACCGATCTGTTTATTACTTTACTTTAATAACTATGTTTTACTCTGTAGAATCTTAAAACACTGAAAAAGTATAAACTATACGATAAATTATCTCAAACCATTACAATTAAATGAAAGTCAATATCAATCTTAGGTTAAAACGAACATGTTAGTGTACAAATTTCCTGCCTTATTGTCTTACTTATCAACTAATAAATTGCTATATTTTATTTTCTTAAAGATACAAACAAAATTAATACTACATTATTGTACATAAAAATTAATAACATAAAATAAATTTTTAATTGTTATTTAATACAATCCATGGTTTATTCAAAGAAATACATACATTATATATATTAATTTCAAATTTTAATAATTATTAATGAATAGTTCATTTATCATTCATTTCATAAATCTTCATTTATATATATATATGTTGCGTTAAATAACGTAGTGTTTCATTCTCACGAAAAAGAAAAATTGAGTCAAGGTTTGAGTCATATAATTAATAGACCTTTTTCATGATATATATATATATATATATATATATATAATAACAATAGTCTCCATAATTGTTAGGTGCCGTATAATTTTTTAACCAATTGATCTATTAAAATTTAACAACTTATTTTCACTAATGAACAATTTGTTTTGATTTTTTAACAAAATTGGATAATTTAAAATAAGAATACAATAGGAAAAAGTTAAATGTTTAAAATTTACAAGATTAATAAAAATTCAATATTAAATTTTGTTAAACTGTACTCCATTTCTCGTATGTATTTTATTGAGTTAACATAAATATTTAATATAAATTCTTTATATGTTAACTCAATAAAATACATACGAGGAATGGAGTACAGTTTAACAAAATTTAATATTGAATTTATATTAATCTTGTAAATTTTAAACATTTATAAATTTTGAAAAGTATTTTACAGTTTATTGTTTAGCTAGAAAAAATTCCAATATTATAACAACCATTTATAATTATGAATTTTATTTTATTCCAATAACTAAGGGAACAAAACTTAACTGAAATAAATATACTTAATCCTTGAAGATTTTAATGCATTATATTATAGTTAAATATTATTTTAATACTCTAATAGTATTCGACTCTATTAAGAGTTATTGGAATACTTTTAATTTTATGCAAATTTCTTTAAAAGATTCACTTCAGAATTAATCGTTATTTTAAAAATTGAATATGTGTAATAGTAATTTAAATTTTTCACTGTAAATATATTAATATTAGATGCCTCTTAATCAGTCCTTTCTTCGGAAATGTCGAAACTGCGTCTGCTATGATAATTAATATATATATATATATATATATATCTATTAATAATGAAACAAATTCGATCCATATTCATTTAAACATTTATTTCAGTACAGTATTATATACTTATTTACTACATTTGTTAATTATAAATGAAATTGAATGCATTGTTGAAAACTAGGGTTGAATAATGTCTCTTAGTGTATAAATACAGAACCAAGATTTAGTCAAATAAAAATTATGCATGTACTTAATAATATAGAATATATATATTTATGTTTCATAATATAAGACTATCGAATTGCAAGAAAATAAATTTGAGCATACTTAAAAGTAATGGAGTGAAATGATGTATCTAATGTGTCAATAATTATTTCAATCGTGCATTGCTCATATATCTTACGCAGTATTTTCTTTTAAAGTTTACGTTATATATCATCCGTGTTGTAAATGTTGTTTGTCGGAAGATTGATTCACAAAGAATGAGTATTGATTCCTAGAATTTGATGAAGGGTAGACCATCAGTTTCTACATATCTTCATTAATTTTATCATCCGAAGTTTATTAAACATCCCTGTAGAGTAATGAGATCAATATCTTAATATGTGTATTAATACAGGATTAAATTATTTTTTATAATATATTCAGTAAAATGGTGAATGTTGAATCATAATGTGGACGATATTAATCAATTACAATTGAATAGTTTAGTGCTAACAACAGTTGATATTATTTAAAAAAATTAGTTATAATTATATTTAATAATATTGTACAATTCGATGTGCATCGGAAAATTTAAACTACTAATAAATTAATTTTATAATTGTGTAGTGATAAATTCATAAAATATTCATTTCTTTCATGCTTCGAACAACAAATTATTGAGATCAAGTTGATTAAATCCTTTCCTTAGTTAAATATAATAGATTGCGTGAAAACTAAATGATTCTTCTTAAATGTATCTCCTTAAAATTAAAGAAGAATTCGAAAAAAATTTTTTTGTTGTGCTCCGAGTATCACACAATCACTTAATAACAACAGGTATGCAGTACAGAATTATGAACGTACCGAAATTACAATCGAGTTTTTCCGTGTCTTCATATTTTACGAGGTGATTCCAGAGAGAGAGGAGACGTAAGGCTTCCGCACCGCACCTTTGAACATAATTCCTGCTTGCACGTGTGTGTAAGAGAGAGAGAGAGAGAAATGTCGGAGCATGAAGTATTCCAAAAAGTCAGCCTCGAAGGAACCTAGTCGACGGTTGTTTTGCGGTCGGTCGTATACAAGAGCAACGAGACATGCAACTGGTCGTTGTCTACTCTACTCTTTTCCTCGGGTACGAATGTATTTGACACACACACACGCACGCACGAGCGTGTAGAGTTGAAACGTTTGGGTCGATTAGCTTTCGCAGGAGCAGTCAAAAAGGATTGGCTTCGTAATTTTTTGCCCAGGATCAAATAATAAACGAGCGGCTCAGGAGGGGAGAAGAATGCACGAACTAGTCCTGAAGATTGATTTAAAACATTTTTGACTTGCTCTGTACGTTCTGACCACTGCCACTCGCTTTTATTTGCTTTCATTATTTACTCCTCTCCTACACAAGTGCATCATGCGAATTTTCTGCACCTTTTTGAAAACTTTCGGCTTCGGTATTTATTTTCTACAAAGAATTTCACACTTTTTAGACAAGTGAAATAGCCTTTGTTTCATATAATACATATTCATTGTAAACAACATGATTAATGAAATATTAGTGAGGAATTAAAGCAAAATTTTTAAAAGAAATTTTAAAAGTGCTATACAGTTTATTTTTATGACAAGGCAATGGGTGACCAACATGTTGATGTTAGATAAAGCCAATGACTGCAATCAAGTGTGCATTAAATAATAAGAAGGTACATTTGAAATACTTTTTTTATTTACGGTGAAAGTTTTTTTTTTATATCTAATGAACTTCCAAGCAATTTTCTAGGTGATTGAGCACACATCAGACGACAAAGGAAATTCTGCATGAGTAAGTAATGATAATTAAAGATAGTCATAGTTAAGTAAACATTGTCTGGAAATGAACAAAAATATAACATTACGAGTCAATATTAAATGATTCAAAGCATATTTTACTATTAATATTCTGAATATACTACAAACATCATACCTCAAACATCCAAAATAATCGATTACAAGGATATACTAATTTATGAAGCTAATGATCGCCCCAGTTCGTTCTATTACAGACTCTACCCTATACAACATCAATATTCCAAAGTTTGAACATTTTGGAAATTTGGATTCGTTAATCGGTATGCATTTTCAGATTGAAGTGGGGGAGAAAAGTAGAAGAGTAATAAATCGAAAACGCATCTAAAAGCATATGGGCATTTAGGTCTTGTATCCTCGATTCTCAAATCTTGTAAATCTTGGTGTTTAGGTAGTGACGCTGCTTTATAGAAAAATTTATCAAGTCTCGAAGCAGGTTGCTTCTTTGATAAACTCGAGGCGTTGGCGTCGACAGTGACTGATGCGAGCTCTAGTGTAATTCTGCCTTTCCTACCTCCTCTTCATGCCGCTAAATCAAAATTCCCCCTGCCCTTGTACTGTAATGGAGACGTGCAATGCTCGTACCTCTACCCATCCCCTCCTACTCCTCCACGCCCTCCCACTCTTTACTCGGAAAATTGGCTCATCGGTGGTGAAATTCGTGTCATCAAACTCCCGCGCCACGTACTGAGCTTCTTCATAAGTTCACCCCCTTTTACTTTATAACCATCCACTTGTGATTGGTTAATTTCTGACTTCTTGCAACATTTTAGCCTGGTCTACTTCGATTTCAGAAATCAATGTTTATCATTGCTTCAAAATCCATTCTTTCTCATTTCTAAGTATATCAGTACCAAAGTTAAACATTCCATCTAGCGTCACTTTATCTCAATCGTTGTCAGCTTCTCCAGACTGGTAGACTTAGTATACGCTATACTTACTTCTGACCTATTTTTCAAGATCATCGTAAACTTTACTTAGTTCTCCGTAATTTTTATCTTTTCACTTTATTAAACTTTGTTTTCGTCAAAACCAAAGAACTTTTTTTTAAAGAATTTTAATAACTCGATCAACGTTTTATAATAACATTTTCATAGTTTTACATAATTATTTGTTCAGGTAAAAATATACAACTCCAAAATTCTCCAAAATTGTTCTTCTATAGAGAACAAAATGCTATAAGAACTTTAGATATTTTAAAGCATTTTGAAGTTTGAATGTATAAATGCTTATAATTATCGTAAATGACTTTATTTACATTTTATAAAATATCAATTAGTCAGATTAAAGTTGGAAAATACTTTGAATTAAAAAATCTTTTACAATTTCTTGCTGATATTCTTTTTTAAATAAACTTTATAATATCTGTGTGGTGGATACTTGTATAATTTCATTGTAAAATTACGTCAACTTTAATAATGATAAATTGTTTTTAATGTGTTAAAGCAGTTTTTAGTACTGTTCATCACTAGCAGTGCCTGATTTTTCTTCACTTACAAAAGGTAACTGCAACATTAAAATATATATTTTATAATGAATCGTAGCGTGTTTTTTTTAATCGTGCAATTCATTTGCTTCATTGGCTCAGATCTCCTCGGAGTCTTACTAACTTTTCAATGGTTTCGGTACTTTGTTATTTCACCATTGTCCATACCTGTCATTATCTATGATAAAAAGCGTCCTCTAATTCCTTTCTCTTTATCAACCTGTGCATTACAGCCATTACAATTCACCCTTTGCTTTCCGACTGAAAAACATCCCCAGTGGTGTTGGTGGTGAGGTGGGGGGGGGGTATGCTTTAGTAGACTACTCTCGAACTTGGCTCCTCCAAGTTCGCGTATTCCCGAGGGCCAAAGAAAGATGTGACTCGTCTCGGAGTAATGAATTGCCACCGGGATGATAGAAGGCATTGAGAGGTAAGCGTCGGCGGCGAGAGGGGCCAAGGGCGGGGGGAAGAGCAGAGGCGAGAAAGGGAGAGAAGGAAGATGGTAAGAATGGAATTCGAGACGGAAGCTGTCGGGACGTGTATGCATGTCTCAAGTGAGGATCCCACGTACATGTCCATCCTTTTAAAAAATGCTTGCATTGGGCGAAATTCACGGAGGAAAGCATTAGGTGCCCATTTAGTTACAAAAACAACTACAACGACAACAACAACAACAACAACAACAACAACAACAACAATAATAATTATGTGCAAAAGTAATTTGTGTTTTTTCGTATACATTGCACTGTTTTGGATGTTTTGCTTTTTCAACAAGAGCAGATTATTTTTCACTCAGAGTCTCAGAGGTAGAAAAAAATTTAAGCCGAGATTTTTGCGATATTGCGTCACGAAATTTTTTGAGAATAAAAGTTTCTAACTACAAGGAGAGTCTCAAAAGTTGAGAAGTAAAGATCAAATTCCAATAATAGAATTTTTTATCAGACAACTATCAATATCGTAGTTAACCGGAAGAAAACATACATTTTTAAAATTGGGATAAATTTTTCACTGCAATGAATGGTGTGCATCATTAGTTTTTCAACGAAAAGGACATTCATTGATTAAATTAAAGAAATCTTTCTTACAGTCATTCGTATTCTCACCCGTACACTTTGTACTTCCATCACTGAATTCAACGCTCAGCCCATTTCACGAGTACGAGCGAATGAAAGGACGGTAAATGCAAAAAAAAATCTCCAAGAAATGGAAGGTTTCATCGTGAAGAGCGAGATTGGATGTACCTTAAGGTAAAGTAAGGTAGGGTATCGTCTCTAGTTTTCTCGTCTCAAGAAAGCGTCTATTACTTGGTGCTTTTGTCTCCAACATTGTAGCTTTTATTTGTTTCTCCTTTTTCGTCGATCGATGTGCTGTTATCTTCCCGTCATCTCGATCATTAAACCCATAGATTGCTGCTTTGTGTCGGCAAATGATCAACTTTGTGCAATATTGTACAATTTCAAAAACCACAAACTCTTTTACTTTTCCATTATTTCACATCGTATAATTAAAAAACGAGCTTCAAAAATAATTAATTTCAGCGACTTTCTTAACGATCGCATAGTCGAATTATTTATCCCTCCCTCTGTACAATTAGGCTAATTTAAAAATCATGTAAAATACCAATCGTTTTATTTACCTAAGGAGTAATATTGCATAATAATGAAATAGTTTAGGCAACCGAAATTGAAATCTTATCATGGTAACAGTAGGATGGAAACACTCTCTCAAATGAGTTTGCATTCGAAGCTTTTATCTGCAGAAGTAATAGTCGCTTAAAGAAGTATGATTTTAAAATAATTCACTTTCTTGACGTAAGAAACTTCGAGTGCAAAATTCAATGAATTTTGCACTCGAAGCTGTGCAGTCTGAACACTGGATTTCAGTTGGTAATTTTCGAGTCCATTTCAAGCATCTCGAAAAACACCGATTGAATTTCCCTGGATTTATTTACACATAAAAGTGGTCCTACTATCGCGATGCATAATCTCGCAGTGCATCCTTTACAGTAATGCAAAAGAGCTCCAGCAGCCAATTTATGTTGCTTCCCGTTTGATTTCATCTGGAAGTCAAGGGTAGCAGCATGTCCAATGAGTAGATTTGACGGAAAACGAACCGACGAGTGGAACATTCCATCGAGCGATTGTCCCTCGGTTGTCGGCATCTCACCCACGTCAGGGATGATTACTGGGAGATAATGTCGCGGGTTTACGGATGCTGGGCTCGGGTCCATCGACTCCGTCACCTTGCACTTTAAACCTCGTAACATAACTCAGCCGAGGCAAAACTATGATTAGCTTCCCTGTACTCTTCCTCCATTTTCTTTACGTCGACGTCATTTGTAATTAACGCTGCAGGTGCGAGGCGGGGGAGGGGGCTGAGGTGAAAGTGACTCATGTTTTAAGCCACGCACTCAATGCACTGTGGCACATGTGTGATGCACGAGCACGAGCTTACGTCGGAACTATTTTACCTCGATATCACGACTTCATAATTGGATGAACTGAATTATTTACGTCGACGTAAAGTGTAAAGTTTCGCATCGATGTTTCAACGTAATCGTTCTCGGCTATCGATTTTTTATCCATATTTTAAACGGAGCTTTTACCTTAATTATATAATTGTGTTATTAAAAATTTTTTTTATTAGAAGCTTGTACACATTTATCCATTAGCGACAATGTACAAATATATTCTTGGAAAAAAATAAAATATCGTTATTTTCGAGTGATTGTTTAATTTCATTTCCCAAAAAAATATATCTCATCTTTACTCTTTTTTTAACTATCGGCTTTTAGTGATATACAAAATTTTTCGATAAACATAAGCGTGTCTTTCAAATGAAAATTTACCAACATTGTATAATAAAGAATTATATTGCTAATCATAAATTCAAATCCATAAAAAAATTTTTTTAACCAATAAAAGACCTTTGTTTTAAAGTATTATAAAGCCAAGCAAAGATAATCAATATTTAAATACTTTTTTATTAATTATACCTAGACTTCAATATTCTTTTACTGAATATGAAAATTGCGTAAAACCTTTAAAAAAGAATTTATAACTCAAAAATTTTTCTTTTAAGCATATTAAATTAATTAACAATAAACCCCGAAAAGTAAATTAAATTGTTTTCATGAAAATATGTTAAATTTATTGATTAATTATAAACTTTGAACTGTCTACTTGTATCAAAGGCATTTAGAAACTTTAAATATAGAACAAATACTTCAAAAAAAAATATCCACCATTTATCGTTTTTGATAAAAAATTACTTACAAGCCAATACAAATAAAATGATGCAGTGAAGGAGATCCATTAATCCTAAATAATCCAAAGGGATTGAATCACTTTAATTATTATTGTTAAATGCCAATTTAATTTCTTATTATAGTATTCTTGAGAAAAGAAATAAATACTCCTTTGATTGGCACATTGCTTTTTTCAATCAACATTAAAATTATTGAATAATGCAGAATCATTTTTACCACAAAAAGCATCCATTTTCACCTTTAACACATACCTGATGATTCAGTGAGTACAACAGCGAAACATCAAATTCGATTATTTCTCAAGTTTACACAGATCCTTGAAAATTGTAGTTTACGCATCAGCGACCTAGTTATATGTAAATTCTACGTTTCTATTTCTCTTTCCTCTCTCTCGCTTTCTGTCTCCCCGAGAGTAATGATTATATCGAATTTCACCGATGCCTCGTAGTGGCTTATATTTAATCAAAGCCTACCCTTCAAACACACAAGAGTTTGCAAACATTGAATTGAATGTTTGTCTAAGAGAAAAAGCTAGCTTTCAATTAACATTCACGTCAACTGATTTCGTGTATAAATCACAGGCAAAAAGAGATTTTAATTTTGAAAACGTTACACGGGACAGACATTCACGTGTAACAAAAATTAGTTGGTGGCCGAGTTTATATGAAGACTTAAATTAATTTATCTTTTAAAGGAACTTCAAAAATCAGAAAATTTATCAAATTTTTAATTCTGGTGCATTATTTGAAAGTTCATTAAAACAAAATAATATTAATAATCATTGATAAATAACGATTATTTTTGAGGTTCTCCCAGAAATTGGATACGTATGAGTGGATTGTAAACAAAAAAAACAACAACAAAATAATGATAAACATCGATTTGTAATTATTTTGAGAAATTCCAATTATTTTAAATGCACCACAAAGCCAAATTATATACGCACATATATGATTGTGTATGCATAAAAGTATTGCGTAATTTTAGTTAATTAAACAGAAAATGTTAGGTATAAATTGTTTGAAATAAACAGTTTACTACAAAGTTATGCGTGAGCGAGTTGGGGTGGGGGAGGGGTCAGATGGAGCAGAGCCGAATCGAATATCAGTCGATGTAGCTCCTGAAATAAGTTAGAAACACCTGCAGCGACGTGTATTAGCCGTATAGGTGCACCGGGTCATAGGTCGGGGTACGGTAACCCGAAAACTGTAGCTGAGCTCGCGGCGCGGCCAGGCTTTATTATCCTGGTCGGCCTACTCCGTGTAAAGAGGCGAGGAGGCAAAGAAAGAGGGCGACAGCGGGGGTGCGGAAGGTGCAAGCGAGCAATCGCGAGCAGCTGTCGCGACAATGGCAAATAGCCCGGGGTTAAGCCTCCGTGGAAAAACGGAAAATCCCTGCTGCAGCTCCTCCAGCTCCTCCAGCTCCTCCTAAATGAGCACCCGCACCCGCGTATTTGAGTTTTCCCCGTGGGTGGTCATCGATCCGTTTCCCTCGTTATTGGCAATGCGTGATTTTTTCGGCCCGCGGCACTTGACATGCGCGCAAGCTGTTGACGCTCCCGTTAACTCTCCGTGTAATTGCGACTCCAGGGAAAGAGTGGAGAATAACCGAAAACGGAGGACACCCGCTCCAGCCGGATCCACTCGAAGCGAGAGTGGAGCCATTATCGAGGCTCGATTTCCCGCGATTTCCACTCCGTAAAAAAGAGAGGAAGCGAGAACGATCTGATTTTCCCTCGAGAGCTAGTGGTGGGTATTACGGCGGTTATGGAGCAAATCATTTCACTCGTAGTTCCCGGACTCTCGTACACCAATTTATAAGTATTAATAACATTTATGAGGAGCTTAATAATGCGAAGAATGGAGACATAAACCTTTTATGTATATGCATGTCGTCTAACGTAAATGAACATGTCACTCTAAGGAAGATGAATGACACAAACATCAACTCCTCCTAAGAATATTTATCTCATTTTATTTATACGAACTAAATGGTGCGAAATATTTTAAGTTAATGAACTAAAA
This sequence comes from Eupristina koningsbergeri, assembly GCA_018907245.1. Classification (NCBI taxonomy): domain Eukaryota; kingdom Metazoa; phylum Arthropoda; class Insecta; order Hymenoptera; family Agaonidae; genus Eupristina; species Eupristina koningsbergeri. The sequence goes on from JACCHV010000096.1 coordinate 1,596,325, forward strand.
TGGCCATTCAAAGAATTATACTGTTTTCCTTATTGTTTACTAAACTCCAAGATACCAAAACTTTGTTTCTCATTTAAATACCATGCCTTTTTACTTTTCAAATAATTTTCGTGAGTTTTCAAATACCATTAATTCCTTGACTTCGTCATAATTATATTCTTATTTTTATCTTATAACTGCAGATTCATTAATTTGAAATTTAATATTGCAGCTCTGTATCCTGCTTTTTATTATTTATTCTATCTGCACTCTATCCATCATGATTTAATTATTCGTATATATTATATTAACTCTCTGTATTTAATGAGTATGTCCTCTGCATATTTCATTATTCTCATTTCATTTTAATCCAAATATTTTTTGCTAATCAAATTAATATTAAATACATTTTTAATATATACTCTAAAACTAAATTTATATTCAAACATAAAATATTTTTATATACCAAGTTATTATTTAGTCTAAAATAATTTTAATATTCATATCTTAATAATTGATTAAAACAAAGAATTTTTTTTTTTTTTTTTTTTTTTTTTATTTATTAGCAAATTTTAATCTATCTACATAATCAATAATCTTATTTCTGGTTTCAATGACAACTTCATTATTCAATGAAATAGATTTTTTCATTTTTATACCTTTTTTTGCATCTCTCTTTTTTTTAAATTATAATTTTAAAATGTTAATAATTGTTTTACTGTGTGATTCTGGTTTATCTATATGTTTAAATCTAAATTTTGCAATCATAACTGACAAGTTCTCTTTTTCAAATTTTCAGAATATTATAATTTTTTAAAATAATCATAAATTTAAAATATTAAAAGTCAATTCCCCATTTAATTCATTAATATAAAATAATTTTGGTAAATTTTGTTTTATTTATGCATTGCTTTATTTGTTATGGAAAAATGCTCATTGTGTATTCTAGTATTAACACTATTACTTTTAATTTTTTTCAATTCATTACAGTTAAATAAATAATTTCTAAAATTTTACCTCAATTAAGATTTCTCATATTATTATATATAAAATATATTTTTTAGCTACTACTTTTAATTCGTATAGAATCCGCTTGTTACTAAAAACTTTATCATAATTTATTAGGAATATGTACCAACAATGCGCATAATTTAAAGTAATATTTATTAATAAAATTTATACCTCAACGATAAAATATTATTTATCATATACAGTATAAAATAAAATCAGTATTGCGTACAAAACATATGATATCTAAATATAAAATGCTTTTTATTTTATTTTTCAAAGATTAAAATCACACTTACTCTTATATAAAATTAAATTATAAAATTATAAATTATAAAATTTCTGATATTTTGTGTAGAAATATTTCATGATATTAAAAAATAAATATATTTTAAATTGAAAATTATATAATTCAATTACTTCAAACATTAGATCTATTATACCTTTAATTTAATTTATGTTTTTTTAATATTTGTATTATACAGTTACACATGTACTATTAATATCTTTTAATTTTTTAATCATCAATATTTAATAGAATACTAATATTATTTCTCTCTTAATCTAGTAATCTTTTCTGTTTTCATTCTTTTGAAATCTGAGTTTATCTTTCTATCCTTGCATCAAATTTATCATAATTTAGAAACTTTTCGGCGTATATATTACACCTTTATATCTACGTCTAATAAATATGAGTATTAATCTTATTATTATTAGTTTATAAAAACTAATAATAAATATTTCTATTGTAAATTATTATTAGTTATAAGTAAATATTTTTAAAAATTTCAAATTATTCCAATTATATTATTGAAAACTTTTATTTTAACATCACCCTAATTTTCACTTATTTTCTTTTTTTTTTCTTTATAAAGTTATAATATAATTTTACTTTTTATAAGAGTTACTTCAGTGTTAACAATCCCTTTTATCAAATTCTTAATGTTGGTTCATTGCTAATTCTACCACACTGTAAGTCATCACTGAATACCATTTAAAAATTTCAACTTAATAGTCCATGTTTTTAATTTTTTAGTTTCAATATAATTCTAATATTATCTAATTAAAATAAATTTGATATTTTTTTATTTTAGCTATCAGTATCAAGTAATCGTATTTATAACTCCAATTACTAAGAAAACTAGTTGCTTTTTTACAATAATGCAGATATTCATTGCTCCCGTACAAAATGAAATGAAAAACACTAATTTATAAAAAATTATCAAGCAATAAAAATTTATTTGAAATCTTTAAATTTATAAAATGAACAATAAACTAGTAAAATGTATGTAAACTTAACGAAAAAATATTTTATCAAAAATTTTAATAATGAAGATATTTTCTAGAAGAATGATCTCTCATTATCAACATCTTTTTTTTCTGTTTATAGTTATGCAATACTATTTCTTTTAGTTGGATAAAAATATTTATGAAAAGAAAAACTGCTTTAAAATATGAATTTCATTATCCATATATTTTGACTATAGTCTAGACAATTGCCATTCATTAATAAAATGTAAAAATCAAAAAAGTGTCAGTTATAAATATTACTACATTCAATAACTGGAATATCAATTTACTTATATGAGAAATTGAATAAATATGCTGTTTTTAGTAAATATAAATATATATATTTTTAGTAAATCTAAACTTTGATTTGTGTATAAATATTTTTATTATATAAATGATAATTTCTTTATTTCATAAAATGATGGTAATTATTATCTAGGAAAATTTTTGCTTCACAATTAATCTTATAATACAATTATACATATACAAAGAATGAAAAAGAGAGAGAGAGAGAGAGAGCGTGAGAGAGACAGACAGATGTGCATTTATTATTTACAAAAAATCTTCAAATTTTATATTTTAACATCGAGATTTAGATGAGCTAAAAATATCACAATTAATATTTTATTTTTCTATTAATAATGAATTAAATTTATCTAACTTATATAACTTTTACTTCATTTAATACCGTTTTTAGTAGATTCTCGTTAGTAATAATTGAAATTTAATGAGTTGTATTATTTATGACTAAATATTAAAATTATTTTCAAGTAAATTCACTCATATAGTTTTGTAACACTATTACAGATAATTGTATAAATTCTCATTTTTATTAATCAATATTCTATACTTAAACATAATGAAAATTTGTTTTAAAAACTTTTTATTTTTATCAGAAATAAAAAACCAAATTGATATATATAATATTATAAAGTTAATTTATTTAAAATATAAAAATTTATTCAAGCTAATGCAACATAAAGTAACGTATGCTTCTATTGCTAAAAATAAAGAACTATAATATGTAAATCATTTATGATTTTTTATGTTGATGAACATGTATTATTATTAATACCTTACTTATTTCTTCTATGAAATTTTTTATAAAAAATATATATCACAAAAGATTTATAATTGATACTTTTATACTTATATTTTTATATTGATATTCATTTATTGTTTACTTTCTTTATTAAATTAATAGAACAATATTAATAATTAAAAATAGTTTGATTAAGGTTTATTAACAACAAAATATTTTATTTTCTATATCAATCATTCAAATTTTTTTATTAAACCCTTCTATTCTCTCCTAATTCCTACATCTGCTTCTTGTGTAGCTATTCTGTACTTACTGAATTGTACATTAGTACTCACAGCATTCATCTATTATTTACTATACAGTTATAAAAAGATAAGTACTTAAAAACGATAAAATTAATTTTCATCATATTTAAAAACTTACATTAACTTTTTTCTAGAAATAAAATGTTAACAAAATTAATATTAAGTAATATAAATCAGTTATATATATATTAATATTCTAAAACTTTAAAATAAAATATTTAAATTATCAAAATTTTTACATATTTTAATAATTGAATATTTTTTTATCTTATTTCTGATCTTATTTAACTATTAATTTTAGCAAGCTCTTTAAAAACGAATTAAAAGTGTATTAAAAACTTTTGTTTTTAGTATCCAATTAAAAATTAAGTATTTTCATACATAATCTGTATTTAAAAAATTGATACATATAATAAATATCAAAAAATAGAAATTATGAAAAAATAAGTGTTTTAATTTTAAATGAAAAAGATAAGTATAATAAAATATTGTTGAAAATACTCGTTAGATACTGATTAATTATGATCAGCTAACAGACCAATAGCTATTATTAAAATGTGATATTTCTATTAAAATTATATTCAATTAAATTGAAAGTATTTTTATTTTAAGAAAATTGAATTAAATCATAATTTATATTATAAATAACTAAATATCGAATACCAGAAAATTGTTATAACCTGGACATTTATAGCTTTAACTAATCGTTACTAGTAGTTCAACCTTTCATAAAAAAAGACAATATGTAAATTTTGGCATATTGTCCTTCGTAAATTTAGAATTTTATGCATATGCATTTTCGTATTTAATTTCATGGTTTATAAATGTGTACTGTAAAAGTCAATTTACATCCTCGGTTAAATTAGTAGTACATACACTAATGATATAAAAATATAAGCAATAATACTTGGATATTGGCAAGATATGTTTAAAAAAACAATGGAGAATTAAAAGTGAAATGGTATTTTATTCTTTGATATTTTAAACTGCAAGTAATAGCAGTTAACTTAAATGACGCTGCATGTTAATTTACGCTTACCTCCCATATAGAAATTTGTTTATGTATTTATAAAACAATATGAACAATGCGTATACCATTTCTATTGGTCGATGATTTTATAGCTCTGAGCAATATTGAAATATTACCAGCATGCAAAAGCTCTGCTCACGATTAACCGAGTTAAACAAAATTGTTCGGCCAATCTGTTATTCGTGCCATCCTGTAAATAAAAAAAATCATCGCATGTAAAATTTTGACATCAATAATCAATAAACGACGAATCGTCGAAAAAAAATAAAAAAACAATAAGGATAAATCGATTGTTACAACAACGTAAAGAAAAAAAGAGGGAAGTAGGGACAGAGAGATGGAATGTACATCGTGGACAATTTGAGATTTGTTCATGTGAACGATAGAAATCTGCAATTATTTCTTCGTAAACTAGATTAACACGTATTACCGATAACGAGTAAGAGAGATAGAGGGAGAGAGAAGCAACTTTTTGAAATCGTACAGCGATCAAGCGCACGTGCAATACATTGCAATTGTTTCCATTGCTTGACGCTGAAAAACGAGTATCAAGAAACAGATGTAATCAGTGCCAACAATTTTCTGATAAACTTACTACAGGATTTCAAATTTACTACAAATCTTTAATAGAGTATCGCGAATATTATCTATACTTAAATCAAATCTTTAAATCCTGTTGAATTTGCGGTTGATTAAAGGTTCCATGATAGATTATTTATTTTCTCTTTTTGCACAAATAATAATCACTTAATAATAATTTATCACTTTATCAACATACATTCTTGTATTTTTTACTTACCATTATATATTGACACAATATGATTAAATATAAAAGACATTAATAACATATTATTATATATTAACATATTATTTATACGTAATTTATATTTTAAGTATATAACTAAAAAATTTATGTGCTTCTGATAAATATATAATGTATGTACACGTGGAAAAAAAATTTTAAAATAATTTAAAAATTTCATTTATTTATTTTTATAAGCATATGCATATATTTAGATTCCAAGACCTACATTTTGTTCAATTAAAACTTTAAGTATACATATTGATAGATTTATAATTAATAATCACTTGAATAGGGCAATATTTTAAGTAAAGTATTAAAGTGAAATAAAAATATAGAGATACTTCATTCGATTGAAAACTTAATAACAATACAATATTTGATATCATATTGAAGAATAAAATCAGTAGTATGACCATGCAATATAAGCCGATAATAAATGAAATTGGAAATTGAATTCTTCGGAAAGTTGCTTGCGTTTGTTACATTGCGGATATAGCATTTAGTAATGAAGTTAAAGGGTTAATCCGTACCTACAATAGAAATCGACAGTTAATCGATTTACTCAAAACAGATGGATATAAGAGCTTTGATTAGATATCCTAATTGAAATGGAATAATTGTATATGTTTTTGTATTAAAAGATCAGTTAATGACGTGAACAATAATTATTTTTTAAAATTACAATAAACTTTTTTTACAACAACAATATTGTCGTAATTTTATCTTTATTTCCTTTACTCTATAATTTTTAATTAATAAAATAAATACTTTTGAATATTTACATTAAATTTGTTACATTGCCACCATTAATTTTATTAAATTAATTATAATATAATTATATAGGTTTTTATTACATGAAGTGTACTATTAATTAGCGTAATTATTATCATTTTGAACACACTTACTATATGCACATCAAATTCTGTAAAAATGATGTAATTAATTTTTATAATTATTAATATGATAAATTTTAATTTTTTATGATATATTGTAACAATAAATACCAAAGATTATCATAGAATAATATTTTATAATTTCGTTCAAGTACAGGAAAATAGTCAATAAACTTAGCCAAGACAAAAGGTGGTGACAAGCACTTAAAAAATGACTTTAAATTGACGAAGAAAATTTAGTGTCAATTTAGTGGGGAGGCTAATTACATTTTCTAGCGGCCGGTGTCGAGGGAAATTATAGGAAAAATGTTCTTTTGCTCGTCTACTTTCAGTTTTTCTCTGCTGGGAATAGGGTATCGGCACTTTTTACTTTGCAATTGCATAATTAAGCGGCGCTGCTCGCACGCACGTAAAGTACGACTGGATTCTGACTGCTGACTCCAGACTCCCGACGATTTGCAAAATTGTAAATTGCAGAATGGGCCCGACTCGTTATGTCGTTTGTTATGCCTCGTGCCTCACGGACTCCAAAGTTTCCGGAGCTCCGCACATTATCGCAACCCCACAACTTTACGACTGCCCCTATTTTTTATCCACGATTACGCTGTACCCCTTTTCCTTTTCCGATAGAGAACTCGATTCCGAATTTTTCCCCTGATTGAGGTGAGATTTTTTTTCTAATTTATTCGCATTGTTGTCGCAAATTTGTTTTAATCAGTCGGATAACTTGCTTTTTTTATATTTACTTATTTTAGGCATTCATCTTCAGTTTTACACATAATTTGAAATTCGTGTTAGTGTGAAAAATTTTTACTTCATTAATCAAAATTTGCTTCTTGTATCCTTAATGAATTTTTTAAAAACCAAACCGACCTTTTAGATGTTGTTATTTAGTTTATGAAACCATAAATTTATTATAAACCATTGAATTTTATTAAATTATTTTTGATAAATCATAAGTGAAGGCTGGGTGCAATTATAATTTATTTATTTTTTTAAATTTATCATACGTTCGATTTAATTTTATGAAAAATTGGTGCAATAAAATTTATACGTAGATAGTTTATTTCAAAATACATATTCCATGACAATATAATGTTAAAAGATTGATTTATGGTAGATTTTCAGCTTTAAAATAATGCATGCATACAATGTACTTTTTATCGAATGATATTACTATTAATTTAAAGCATTAAATTTTTTATATCTGAATTTATATGGAACGGCACAACTATATTTAGAGAAATAGAGACAATAAATCCCTGAAGGGCCCATAGACCAATATTAAAGAGTTTTAATCAGCAAATGAATTCTGCAATTAATCGAGCCAACAACTGTTAAAATAAAATCTCCTTAATTATTCCCACTATGGTAATTAAGCAGATAATCATCATTTTCTCGCTACAAGGAACTCCAAATCTCCAAAATAATAATTTAATCGCAGATTTCTAACGCAGTGTTCTTCGGAAAAAAATTTGTGTGCGCCCGCGAAATGCCCTTTTCCGCACGAGACACACAATATTTGCAAAACTGTATTTCGACACTTTCGCATTTATTAGCGGATGGCAAACGTAATAATAATGTTTATGAATGACTCGAACGACCCTGACACGTTAGGCGCGGTCGGGAGTAAAAATTTGTTGAGCCAAGTTAAGCCGAGGTATGTTATAACCATCTCCTCGGTGGAAGTACGGACTCTTACTCCTCGAGCACTGTTCACGAGTCTCCTCCCGTCCCGGGCGATACCATTTACATATTCATGTTTGACGCTGCACAAACTCTCTTCATAACCTTCGAGGCTGCCGGCGTTCGTTGCGATATTGAGTTTATCGAACAGCGACGGCACCAAGACTATCGTATTAATAAAGTTCTGGCGTCCAATCCACCGATTAAATATTCCATAAACAAATGGCTCGCCCGTTCTCATTAACATTTAGCCTACAATAAGTGCTTGAAAAGAGACAAATTTTACGGCCCCAAACTTCCTTCCCCCCGACTCCGCGATATTCTATCCCTAGAAGCGTCTCCTCTACAATATGAATATTGCACTTTCTGGGTTAAGTAGCTTAAGATCCGATACAACTTACTTGATCCAAATTTTCATAGAAATTTGCTTTAACCATCATTTATTCTTTTTATACCGCATTCGCTGTTTTATATTTTCTGCCTATTTTCTGCCTATTTTCTGCCTATTTTCTGCCTATTTTCTGCTAGCCACGCGTCGCTGCTATAAAATAGTATTTTTTATTTAAAAATTAATAACTCGATTTTATTGGATAAAGATTGTTGCGCTATAATTTACCTATAATTCAAATTGATCTACTTTTTCTTTGCTCTAACTAATGCATTACCAAAAACAATTGTTTAAAATTTATTGCATTTCTTTATTTATACAAACTTTGCATATTTTATTTTAATTGTGTGTATATATATATTTATAATTATTTTATGTTATCCGTTTTGTGAAATAATTTAAATAGCGCGATTAAACTGCTAGTGACTTTTGGTAATAAAAGGTAAAAGCCCCTCCCTCTTTCTCATCTCGGGCACTGGTCCAACTACAAACAGTATTTGTAGTTTGTACACATGTTGCGAACATACCGCTGACATTTAATATAAAATGTTCGATCTAAAGAGTCCTTAAAACTGAAAGACTTTTTTTTTACCTTTTACCATTATGAAATTTATCGACTAAAACTTGACTCTCTACCTCATTCTTTCTAACATATCAACAAAATACAATTAACATAAGCATTTTTGTTTGTTTGTTTTTTTATAGTATTTAGTTTAATTTATTTTAACAGAACATTGGTATTTATTATTTGAATTCCTGGTAGACTTTTTTTTTTTTTATCATTGTTACTTTTTTAGAATCTGTAGTTTTGAATAAAAATAGTTGTGGATTTGAATAAAAAATTCTTTGTATTATTCTTAATATTAATTCGTTTGGAATTATCCTCATTATTATGTGAAATAAATTAAAAAATGTATTCTACGCAAAATATCGCATTTATCAAATCGGTGGATTAAAATTAATTTTTTCTTTTAATTTCAACATACAATAAATGATGTCCTTTAAAATGTTATGCCCTCGAGTCCTATAATATTTTGCAACTTTCTCTGATATTTCACCGCACCTTAATTTGAGTGATATTTGACTTTTGTATATATATATATCATATAATATAAAAAAAAAAAAACTTTATCTCCTACTGAAAGATAATCCCAGAAGACCCTAAGTTCGAGTTCAATAAAAGTAGAGTCGAGCACGACAACCTTCAAACGAACTCTATCTTCTATTTTTTCACACTTCAGACCATTACGTGCTCGACATATTTATATAGTACATCAAGACCATCGGAGCATATTCAGCATAGATAATACCGAAATAGTATCACATAAGGTAAATGCTATATCCAAACAGTTTCTACGACGAAAATTTAAAAAATTATGTGTGTTTTCGTAGTCAGTGAAAATAAACTCTGGAAGCGCTGACTTTTCAATAAACGCGTAAGAATCTCTTTGTAATTCGTGCGAGGAATGCTGGTCAAAAGCAAAATCTTTGGGACGGTAAGAATAATAATAGGGCATGGCAACTGCTGCTGATCACCAGATGTACTACATTAAGCACAACAACACCAATTACTCGGTTGCTTCGAGGCAAACTCTCGGCGTCACTTTGGCTCCGCGTTTTCGCAACGCCAGACCCCGATGTCCGCTCGTCGCGCAATACCTCCTCCCGCCCACGCAACCCGCGGAAAGGTACAACAGCAACAGCTTCCGCCCAGCTCCAGGGCAAACACCCGAGCCCAGCAAAGTTATCGTCCCCTCGAGTACCGAGAGCGCAATCGGGGCACCGGGGCTTGGGTCAACGTTATTACACTGATAAGCCCCAGACGCGGAGGATCATCGCCAGGGAGTCCTTGTGTATTCTCGCCGTAAAATTTGTATCCCCAGCTCTCCTTCATCGACGCGTCACACATGGCTTCGCCGAAATCATTTCGTTCGGGATAAGATGACGACGAGGATGGCCTTTACCCGGAGATCTTACCCGTAGCTAAATGGGTCTTCGGCCGCAGATCTCGTATTATCGCGGCCAGGTTAGTGTTATTATACGACGCGGAAATTTCAGATGCTGCTATTACCTCGGCTCTGCCGGAGAAAATAGACAATAACGGCTCCTCCTATCAAACGATACATTCCCGATAAGAATTGGTAATCAAAAACTGCGATGAGTCTGAAGCCTTTTGACAATAATATAAAGATATCTTTTTAAAACATCAAAAGATTATTTGTGCTCGAGAAATAAAAATATAACGGGCGTTCGTATAATCCCTTCAAGTATTTGTCATTAACTCACTGGGCTCTTTATTTATAATTTTAACAAACCAATTGATTTGTCGTTTAATATCACAAAGTAATTTATAATAAATAAGAAGAATATTTTCAAATGATTAAGGCGAATACCGAGAAAATACTTTTTTGTGTATAGAATAATTTTATCCCATCAAAGTAAGTCACGATATTTCATTACTAAATTCAAATTTCGAATAAGCAAAATATAATCATCCCGAACTGTAAACTTTTATTTTATTTATATACTATTCGCACATTTCATACATCTATTTAAAATCAATCATTATTTCTGTATTTAATTATATATATGTACAATCAGGTATTTTAGAGAATCATATCTCAATGTACAAAAGACTATTTTATTGTTCGTTTATATGAATTCCGGTAACTGATGAATCTAATGGAAAAAATAATTTGTTTTATTACAAAAAATACTTTTGTTAAATGAATATATGTACTTCAAATATACATAAAGCTAAATAATATATAATGAATTTTACTTTGCTTTGTTAAAAAATTTTTTAAATTTATTTTTTAATTAAATATGTTCATACATATTTTTAATTACTGTGTAGTCAAAGTTGCTAAATCTATTTAAATATGCACAGATAATTAAGTAGTACGTATCCACATTTTCATTTTTACTTCACTATGCTGTTTTTGATTATATTGTTATTAAAAATTTATCTTATTTAATTATTTACTTATTTCTTCTTTTTTATATACAAAAATTTATAAAAAAACTTGCATCAAATTTTAGTGGACAAAAATAAAGTGGACTAAAAGATATATAAATCTTCAATCATATGCCTAAAATAGTAACCAATTTTGTAATTTAATAAAAATGAAATAATATATAATTTATTCTGTTAAATTCAAAATATTTATAATATTGTAATTATTGTGAGTTTATATTATATAAAATAACAATCTCCAAATTATAATTTTTATTTATATTATTTAATAAATACTTGTAAAAATAACTGCAATCATATAAAACGTATATATTAACAAACAAAAAATTATTATTCATTTATGTAAATTAAAATAAATTTGAAACTAAAGAATAATTTATTCTTTAATTCAAATATTTTATCTATGACACTTTTAATATGATTTATTAATAGCATAAAATTTTAATTATTACCGCTTTTAATAATTGCTTAAAGAAAAAGTTATGTTTTTAACTGATCTATAACAAATATTTTGATTACAAATATCTTTTAATATGAATTCGTTAACATTATATGATTTTAAAATTAAGAAAAAATTATTAGAATTTTTCAATTCTTCCATTTCATATTGAGAATGATTGCTAATCATCTAAATTTCATTGTTCAGTATGATTGAATCTTCTTTTACATGCATAATTGAAACATTAAACCAGCTTATTCACTTAACGTTTAATCGATACTTCTACAAAATATTAAAATGAGATATATTGAAAATAAGAACAGTGATAAACTTTAGCTAGTACATTTTAAATATTTTAACATGTTTTAGAAAGTTTTTAGATCAATAAAAACAAAAAATTCATTGATTAATATTTTACAATTTTTTGTGCCAAAATTTCAATACATCAATGTACAATGGGTTAAACCGATTATTCGTATCAATCCAAAATGATAATTAAATAAAAATATAGTTTAAAATGTACATATATGATCTAAATTTAAAATTTAATATTCTTTTAAAAAATGTTCTGAGCCTAATAATTTTTTTACTATTTATCTCTTCTATACATTTACATTTTCTATTTACTAAATATTTTACGTACTCCACCTCAAGTATTAAAAATAAATTACATATAAAATTCCATTAATACTTCATAATAGTGTAATGATAATAATAATAATTCCATTCATAGCTTTAAATGAATGGATTAAAAACTTTCATTCTTTGTACAGCAAAGTTATACATTGGATTCTGATAATTAATTATAACTTCTGCACTTTAGGAATATTGCTTCATTTTTAATAAAAACATATAGTAATTCGGAATAATGTAAATAATAATACGTTAATTCTACGTGGTATTTATGATCGACCAGAATGTCGGTGGGGAAATCAGGTATTTTAGATGAGATAAATTTTACAATGTCGTTGTCAATAACATCATCGATAACAGTGTGAATCGTTCAATTCAAAATTAGTTGAAATTGTGGTAAAATAATATTCTAATGAGAGATATTCCTAATTGTTCCAGGTCGCTGCTGATGTTCCTCGTCGTGGTGGCCTCGCACGTGACAAATACCCAGGCACGATACGTAAGTACACGCGACAATGCGCTTCTAATGACAACAATACCCAGCAATCATGTCGTCAGGTGCAGAATGTTGAAAATTAGAAGTGCGGGGGAGTACCGGTCGAGTGCGGGGCAGGAGTGCGAGGAAGGGTGAAAAGCGTTGCAACCCCAGCAAAAGCCACCCCCATTGTGACACTCGTGTGCGACAAATCCGCGACTAAATGCACCACCGAGAGAGGAAAGAATTTACTCGCGCGCTCGCCGAAGAGGCGAAGATGGTCTCGTTCCTCCGCATTTTTCTCGGCTTTTATTTCGCGACTCACTTCACAAGACTACTTCAAGACTCTCCGAGGAACCTCTTTGTGTCGAGCTCCTTATCTCTTTTTATCCATATCATAGTTTTGCAGTTGACCGAAAAACCATAAGCTCACAAAAGAAGGTGCATTTGATCGGAAAGAGCTTTTGGCTTTTGTAATTTTACAACTTTGATCGCGCGTAATTCCTTCGACTTTTAAAATATGATTTTCTCCTCCACATCTAATGTAAATATACTGGCTTTGAAAATGTATTTTAATTTTCTGAAATATTTTTTATTTATTTTACATTATAAATATAAAAATGTAAAAAAATTTTTATTATGATTTTACAATGACATGTCATTATTCATAAAAAATATTGATGTTTTCGGAATAAATTGAATACAATTAGTTAGCTAACAGGTGCACGGTTATTGTCACTTTAATAAACTCTGATAATTTAAAAAACCTTTAATTTTAAAAGTGAAAAGTTAAATCAGAAGGAAAATATAAAATTAATAAAATATCCCTGCTACAGCTCATGTCAGTACGTGCATGTCACTTTTTCTAATTTATAGTTATTTCTGTATATGCTTTTCTTTATTTTCACACCGAAGATTTTATTCATATTTTTATTAAAACAGCGATGCGCATAAATAAATTTTAAAGTAAATTCCACACGAATAATAATCAATTATTGCTTATAATTTAAATTAATACCCACACATAAATTAACCAAGAAATATAGTGACGCTATAAACTTAATACGTAGGTATTAAATTCTATTGTTTTAATTCTATACTTTATACTAATGTTGTTAGCCATCTGTCGCGCGTGTGCGTGTGCGTGCGTGCGTGCGTACGTGCGTGCGTGCGGTTATGTGTGCATGTCCCTCTATAATATTTTCCTTTTTATCTTTTTGTTTCTCATTTTATACAAATTTACACCTCTGTACACTCGAGAATTTCTCTAGTGCACTAGTGAATAAAAATCTTGAAAATATACCTCTAGAGGGTTCAGCAGTACGCTGTCCGTTTTTCCATTTAGCAAGTCAAGGAAAATAAGTTAAGTGTGACCAAAAGAGCCCCTATTACTATCCGTGTACACTACTGATTAAAAGTTTTCTCGTGTGTTAAAATTTTCTTTTAATTTATACAATCGTTGCTTTAAGAAAAAGTCGGTCATTTAATTTAATGATGCTAGAAATGCCGTGAAGGATGTTTCGAGGGCTGTGAAGTTCTAAGTAATTAAGATTTCAAAACACATGTTTCTTAAGAAAATATAGACGTTATAAATTTTTATATTCTTTAAAGGGAATTATTACTCTGAAATTAAAAAAGTATTATAAATATTCTTGTATTACTCTTGCCCCACGTTAATCAATAATATTGTAGGTAAAATAATATTATTTTTGTTTCAACGAAAATTATTTTCAATGAAAATAGGTAAAGTTTCTTTGAGTAGTTGAAAAATATAAGATTAGTAGTTAGAGTTCATCCAGGTAGAAGTAGAAATTTATAAAAAATCACTTTCAATAAAATGGATTAAAAATATTCGCAAAGTATTGCATTAATTATAAATTAGAAAAATCGAAGCAGTTAAATAGATCCAAGGGTGGGAGATATATTTTTTCAGGTGTTCCTATCTGTTTATCATTTTTATGAAAATCTTTTATACAGCTTTAAAGTGTCTCTTCATGCAAGTGCCAGGGAAAGCCTTTGTAAAATCCAAAGACGTAAATGCTGACAAATAAAATTTTTCAAGCGCTTTTCTCGTCGACGTACCGTGAATAAACTTACGTAATTTAGAGAAATTGCATTACAAGATCAGTACCTGTCGAGTCGCCTCCAGCTACAAAGAGTCTTGATTTATGCATACATTTCACACTCTTTTTTTATCACAACTTTTCTCGTCGTATCATGTTTAGTGTGCGTGTAAACGCTGTGCTCGGGTTGAGCCGCGCGCTTACGCAAAACTTCAATGGGCTCGTAAAAATTAGCATAAGCAATGGACGCGTCCGTCATCGGCCAGTGGGACTCGGGTGTTTGTTCAAAAGGTCCGAGTCCGCGAGAAGAGCACGCCGGAGATGAGCACAAAGTTCCCAGGACCGCGGCTGCGAAAATATGCCTCGGCGGAGTTGGCTAAGCGGCTTTCCCGGGGGCCGCAGCTCCAACCACGTCGCCTTGGACCGTCCGGGACGCACGTCCGCGCGCGAGGAGGGACCCGGAGCCCACCCGGGCAATCACGGCGCCGTGTACATTGCATTCGCACGCGCTTCCCCGGGGATCGAGTTTCAGACGTTGCTAATGGAACAAAAGGAGCACGATCGAGAGAGATTGGATGCGCGGCCTCGGGATCGCAATGCGAATTTTTGCCTCCTCCTGCCGGCGCCGAGGAGCGGCGGGGAAAGGGGAAGCACAAAAACGCAGATAAGATGAGCGATTGCGTGTGGATGTCGCAAGTCGCTCCGAGGCGGCCGAGAGGAAGAGAGAGACCGGCGCGGATTCGAATTTACTCCCAGCCGACGTGGTGTTAATTGACGGCCCGCCGCTCTTCCAATGCGAGCTTTGCATTTATGAATGTAGATGCCCTCCTCGCCTACCGAAGGAGCATTGCTCTCTTCAATTTTTCTCAAAACGCTCTGGTGATTTCTGCGGGGAATCGGGCTTTTCTCGGGACGCCTTAGAGCTGGATGACGGCGACATAAAAACTCAAAGACGAAAAACCGGCGCAAACACGCATCGCTCGAGCGCGAGAAAACTTGGAACTGGTGGGAGGAGGCAAAACTTTTCCAGATAGAATAGAATTCTCCAAGTTTTAATGTGCCATCGAAAAATTGAAAACCAAATGTGAATAAGACCTGTATATTTTCGCGAGAGCTTTTTCTCTTTGCACTCGACGAACTAATGCAACACCAGCGTATTTAATTCAAATCAGCTGACGCTATAAATAAAACGCGCGAACTATCTAAAAGGGCAAAAGTTTCCATAGGCATATGTAACGACCAAGAAAATACAAACGATTCATAATAAATTTTCTTTTTAAAAATTAATTCGACTGAATGCACATTTCGATGTCCATTTCACATGATGTCTGGAAGGTTGACTTGTATGATTTTCTCCATTCATTTTAAAGAAATCGACTGATCGATTTAGCGAGCTTCTTAAATCTGCAGTTTTTAACTTTGTCAATTGATTCTATTTAACTTATCATTAATTAAAAATAATCATTGTGTAAAAATAAGACATGATTCATTATTTTAAAAATGTCTATAAGTTATTTATTTATTACAAACAAAACAAGAAATTAATTTCTTTCTAATGCATTAACTTAATCAATCAATTCATATTGCAAAGAGAATCCACGAATATCTTTTACGCAGAAAAAATATGAATAAACTCAATTAATATACCAGAATATTTTTAAGAATTTTAAGGTAATCGATCATAAATGCAGTTTAAAAAATTTGTAAATACACAAAAAGTTATATCAAGTCTTAAAACACTTAATAATTTTTATATAAATTGATTTAATACAATATTTCAGTATAAAAGTTATTTCAATATTTTTTTGCAAAGTACATAATGTATGACATTAAATATTTTTTTTTTCATCTAATATAATTAATATACAAGTAATTTATTATAAAACTTTTGAATATTATCAAATTATTATACTGCGTTATTATGGTTTACTAAATTACTTAAAACCTCTATAAAATCAATAATTTCATATATTAAATAAAATAAAAAATGTTAATTCCAGAAGTAATAAAAATGCGAAAAAAACATGACGTTACAAATTTAGTTATTAACTCGTAACATTCACCTTTTCTGACTGTTAATTTATTTTACTAATTTGAAAATCGATGCGATTGTATTTTATTATTTTAAAGAAAATAATATTTGAGATCTGAATACCAATAATGGTATGATTAAAGAACAAAATAATAACAATTGCGCCATAAATTGATCCGAGCGATCCCAGTTTCATTGGCAGGTGAAAATAATGATAATTTTGATAATGATCGAATTACTTTCGCATTACTGGATCGCGGTAACCTTAAGATTATATAGTCGATCGTGGCTTTTATAACGGATTACGTTTCAAGGCTACTTTTCATACTTTGATCATTATACATTGCCGCAAAGTCACTGACACGCGCTTCACCGTTTAAAACTAGTGTTGATAAATTCTGAATGAGGTTACTCATTCTGTTTCCGTACCTTCGAAAAACTTGACAACCGGATTTTTTTAAGGTAAATCTCAATTCTAATGACTATCATAAGAAATAAGTTCAAAGAAAGAATTTTTTAAGTTGAGCAGCATATCTTTCAATGATTTTTTACATACATATGTTTTCCTCGTTGAGTATTTTTTTATTAAACGCTATAATTGAAGACTAAGCTATAAGCTATTAATTAATTTTATTTACTATAAAAAAAAAGTAAAAAATTTATGTAAATCAATATTTACGCAATATTAAGCACAATGTACAATTTTATGTACTTCGCTAAGCTATAATTTTTTATACGATTTTATAAAGTCTTATTTATTTAGTTCCAATCAATAATATTTTCGAAGTTTGCGATTTACCTTAAATAACGATTTTTTAAGTTAAAACATTTGTTTTTTATTATAAAACCATTTATTATTTTATAAAACGAGTTTTAGTAATTACAAATTAATATATATTTTATTATTCTTTTTTTTCTTTTTAATGTGATTTATATGAAAAACAAAATATAGCTGTATAAAAAACTTTGCACATGTAATGACATTTACTATTGACATAAATTTATTAGATTTATATTGTATGCAAATATCTTGAATACATTGAGAGTGTTTATTGCAATAATATATTAATAACCAAATTAAAATAATCATTCATCTTAGCGTTTATTTTTTAATAATATTTTAAATAATTTTTATTAAATACAAAAAGATTTTAAATTTTTATAAAAATGTGTTTAATAAAAGAAAATATTTAAATTTTATCGTGAATACAACTCATTATATATTTATTTATAGGAATCATAAAATGGGGAGTCTTAGTTTGTTAATTTCAAAATTGTAATTAAATGTATAAAATTATCAACTAGATTCTTAAAACTGAATAATTAATTTAAATTATACATTTCATTTTGTTATGTCTATATGTGTATATATATATTTCAGAAAATGTTTTTGATCAATTAAATACCATTATTGCAATAATTTAATAATTATTTTTAAAGTTGTAATTGAATTATAGACTTTATTCAGAATATTCATATGTACTCTACACACAATATAATGTATATAGAATTTTTTTATAGTTTTAATATTTACAATTTATATTACTAATTTTACATATTCATAACATTATGTAGGTTATGCATAAAGTATTAAAGGAAAAATATAATCATAATTTTAATTTATTTATTTTTTTTTATTTATTTATTTCAATTTTTCAAACTGAAAATGTTAAAATATTTTAATTAAATGTATTTTGAAAGAGAATATTATCAATTTTGAACAATGGCTGATATATGTATATATTAATAACATATTCAAATATTTTTATATTTTAAATTAAATTATTTTTTATTTAAAATATGAAAATCATAACAATCATTCAGAAATGTTGTAATATCAAATAAATTTTTATTTCAAAAAAAAAATTCAATTATAATAAAATGTATTAACAATGACCTAGTCATATATGTACTTACTTTTATTTTAAAAATTATTTGATCTCCAAAATTTATTGAAGTTTCTTGAAATAGAATTTCTTATAATCAGCTTAAATTACATATTCACGAGTATAATAACTACATGTTAATGAGAAGCGGTAAACCTTTTTTATTGTAAAATCATACAGTTCATCAAAGATAATTTGTAAGAGGACAATTAATGAACTTGTAAATTTTTTTTTCCATAACAGTAATAGAATTTTTACAGTATTAAATGTTGCTAAATATTATTAGTGCTTAATGAAATTGAAATTAAAAAAATATTTAAACCTATGATCTATTCGTCGAGATGTAGATTGCATGTATTTAATGTATGTTATTGAACAATAAAACAATAAACATTCTAGTGAATCAATTAAAATTTAAAAACTTGAACTTTACACTAAATTTTAATAGAATAAATAAACTTTTTATCTAAAAATAGCGATAAAACGAAGACAAATGTTAGTTCTTCGTAAGCGATTCCAAGTAATGTGTTGGCTAAGAAGAATCACTTATTACGGATACCATACGATGTGCCAATATACACTTCGGTTAGTCACCGTTTAAATGGTAATTGGACAATTGATTTATGGACGCAAATTGTTAATATGGTCTGATAATAGATAATAAAGGGTTTGAATTTTACTCTTCATTCATTAATTTTATTGTATTGGCATTATGACACCAACTAATTTCAATTAATACTATATATTTAAACTGTACTCAAATATAATTTTTGTAATAAAAAAAATTTAGTCAATTACAGCAGATATTAGTTTTAATAATTTCCAATAAATAGTATCTCGAGTATTATTAAAGTACCACAATAGATTTGAATAACTATTTAAATAATGTTTTAAATATTTGTAAAAAGTAATAAATATAATACTTTCAAAGCAAAAATTGCTAGAATTTAAAAATAATATCCAGTATGCATGTATTATGTTGTCGAATGAATTTTTAATTATGTAAATGTAATATGTAATTATCAAACCAATGCTAAGGCAACCATGGGAGTACAATGTCTATTCAACAAAAAAAAATATAATGGTCATGTAAACAATTTAAGTTGTATGAATATCTAGATTAGATAGAATTTTTCAATATTTATGTTTAGAAATGTACGTAGACTCAAGTTCTCGGGTACCATGGTGCTAATAATTTTTTCAATTAAAGAAGCTATACCTTTTAAAAATCGACAATAACTTGCTACACCAAATTATGAATATGATGAGCTGTTAATTTCTTGGCTGTCATTGGGAGAAATTAAATTGCGCTGAATTACATAAATCTATAATATAATCAAATACATTTAGGTAATGAGTTTGTAAATAAAATTAATGTGAAACTTTGAAATTACAAACTTAACTTTCACCCTATAATAACAACAACAACAATAATAACAATAATCAAAGAGATTAGTTCAGTTACCAATTTCAATTTACTCTTTGAAACATTGCAAGCGTTACAAAGTCACGGCGATTTCTAATTATATATTTTTTTTATTAAAATTTGTGCAAATGAAAATTATGAAATGGCCATGATGTAACTAAAATCAATTAATAAATCTGACTGTCAAGTTAATTTTCAAAGGAATGAAATGATGATTATTTCATTGGATTCAAAGAGATTGATTACACAGTAAAACCCTTTGGATTATTGACGTGAATTTAATTAAACTCTTTGGGTCGCCAATAATATTTCACGTTTATGTTCGGCAAAGAAAGTTGGAAAAAGCAATTTTGAGAAAAAGAAGCCGATTGCTACAATGGAATACCTTCCTTGGAGGGTTGAAAAATAAATACAAAAAGGAAGAGAGCCAATCCCCTTTGTGCCTTAACTAAGAATACGCTGAAAGGGACCAGCGGAGGGAAAAGGGAAAAGCACAGAAAACACCAACAGTGAGCTCGGACATGCGTGAAAGATCACGCAATTTTCGTAATGCACAAGTCGTGGTGCCTCGGCGTTTTTCGCCAGGAGTCGGTGGAAATGTAAAGCGCGGTCTGGGGCGTTGGGCGGGCGAGGAGGAGGGGAGGGGGAGGGGCACATGTGGGCGCTCTGGAAAAACGTGGACCCGCTTGGGGCTTTCGTCAAATGCCTGAGCAGCATCTGCGCCGAGGCTCCCACGCTCGATAAAAATCACCTCGGCGCATCTGGGACTCGGTCGACCAACGCGAGAGGAATCGCTTTATTTCGATTTCAAGCGCATTTACGTGGACTCCGGTGCACGTTCCGGAGTGCCACCACGACCTGAGCTGCAAAAAGCCGAGGGTGACGGGCCGACAGTTCGTGAACGGCCCCGAGTCACGAGCAATTTCTCTCTGTGTGTGTGTGTGTGAGTGGACGGGTACTCGGGGGTGCGGGTGCACTAGAGGGCCGCGTTCGCCGCAACGGACTTTTTACATCCGAGCTGTCTTTTCCTCGATTATGAATTCAGGGCCTCGGTGAATCCTCCACTTCCTTATTCTCAACTCTAATTATTTATTCAACGTGTCTTGTTGACACTTGCGCTCGGGTTCTCGATGGTGCCGGCACTGCACCGAATTACACGTCGTGCAATCCTTCCTTTCATCTCGAGAGCGCCTCCATCCTATATTTTTACATGAACCTAAATAAATATCATTTTATTCGTGCAAAAACATTCGCTACAGAGCCCTGGATTATCTCATCGTAAACATTATTTTTAATTACGTAACATGATTATTACATTGGTTGGTTACCAGCACTCATTCAACCTCAAACTCCAACGTTATTCAATTGAAATAAATGTATACTAATGGCCGCTTTTAAAAATAAACTTTTTATTAAAATCACAACTCAATATGGTTTACGATAAAGTCAAACATTATCCATCAAAAAAAAGCCACTTTCAATATAACATTCACAATATTTCATTAAATACTCGAGTCATAAATACATTTTTAAACTTATGTTTCGTAAATCAATTTAAAATTCTAAAACATTTCGTATTTCTATCAAATAGTTTATTTAAACTTAATCGAGTAATACCTTATTGATAAAAGCAATAAAAATAAATTCAATTTCAACTTAAACAAGTTCTTTGACGCTTCAAAATTTCAGAAACATTCATGTTGTTTTTTATATATATTTTTTACCTTATTCTCATGAGTTGCATAATTAAAAAATTCTTAAAATTTCGCAAATGACAGGTGAAAATTTTTTTTTCAAAATTTTCAATTAAAATTTCAAACATAATCATAACAATTTTTATTAAATATATAAAATAGTAGAATGAAAATAATAAAGTGATTCCTAAGAAAGTACATTTAAAATCCATGTACACTGTAAAGCATGGAATAAAAGCAATTTAATTCTTTTAACAATTTCACTTTACACAATTTCATCTCTAATTATAAAAAATTTCAAAAAGGACAATTTAGAATATTTGATTAAATTCATTTGATTAAATTTGATAAATGAATCATTCAAAGCGTAACATTGATTTATATATTGTAAGTATTAAAATAATATAATGAATTCTTTATAATACGGAAAAGACTTCATACAAAATTTACTGAAATGTTAAATATTTTATCGACAAAATCGTAATTTTATTCAATAAAACTCTTCTGCCTGTATATATCGTACTTAAAAGTGTTTTATTCTGGAAATTTTGTTTTAATTTTTATTCAATTTAATATCAGCAAAAATTGGATGAATTATTTAAAATGCGACTACTAACATTTAGATCATGTACTATTAGAAAAAGTCAAAGCAAACAATAAATATTATAATTTTCATATATTAAAACAATTAAATTATAATTATATTTTTGAATTTAATAATTATCCCATGATTTATAAAGTATTATAAAACATCGTGTATTAACAAAAATCTCATAAATTACACATTTCTAAATTTTGAAATAACTAATTTAGACATTTGAAAAGTAATAAATGATAAAATAAATAAATTTAGTGAAAAGAATAATATAAAAATTGAATTGTCAATATTCGTTAAAGCTAATTTATTTAAGAAATATTATTTTACAGTGATGCATCATCAAGTGCTAATGCGTGATACGTTTATTTATTTATTGCCCTTTTTTCTTTTCTTTTTTCTTTTTTCCATGCAATGCCTTTGATGTTGCACGGATAAAAATAATGCAAAAGAAAATTTTGGGAATAAAATGAATGACCAATAGCTTAAAAGTAAGGCGGCGGCAACTACTCTCGAGTGATAATTTTATCAAAAACCACATTTTCTGGTTCCCGTTCCAACGAATGCAAACTGCTCTGGACACGTGCCAGAAGAACCTATCCATTGAAATGTTATACGGGCACTTTGCCTGACCCAATCCCATATACCTCTATTTGCTCGGGAATTAGTCTCAAGCCCCTCAACGTTTTCACGTGTTTTTAAAGTCCAACCACTTGACGCTCTTGAGATTCCCCTTTAAGCGCAATTCTTGAAAGAAATCAAACAATTAGGGGCTTGGCAGGAACGAGTTTTCTTTTTGGAGCGCCACGTTCAAGGCCGATTGCTCCGAGCATTACCGCCTCTTTGTCCCGCGAACTTTTATTTAATAATTGTTGTTGGATCGAGTGCTTCGAGTCGGTCGACACAGTTTATCGAAATGGAAAAATTGAAAATTCACTCGGTCCCAGCGTGTACAATTGCTTTATAATAACTGCGATAACATTAGATCGAGTCCAGGCCACCTCCGCTTTACGCCGATAAATTACTTTTCGCAAAAAACAAAAGCGGTATGATTTTATTGTGATTAAAAATACTTTTTCTGCACTCGGAATTAAATTTGAATTTACACGCAGCCCCTTCGCCGGCCAAAAACTTGAATTCACTGCATTATTCACACATTCACGCCCATGAGCGTTATTATTCAAATGAGCATAAGTTTTTACGCGGGAATCCCGCCGAATCGTAAAAAATCTGTCGATAAATTCGGGGCAAACTTCATTTGTGCATATTCATGCTTTAAAGAGAGGAATCGGGCGAATGGCGGTGGCAGCGGTTGTCCCCCCCCCCGCAGTCTACGCGTGCACAACACAGTACATCGACCCCTCGAAACGATAGCCTGGAAACGACCGCAAGCTCCGGTGCTCGTAAACTATTAAACCCGCGGTGAATTAAGGCGCGAGGATGTCGGCGCACTCGACCTACACCTACACCTGGGGACTCACCGCCTGGTTCCGCTTCCTGTTTCAGCATCACATACGGCTGCGACACGACAGGCACAGAAGGCAACACGGCGAGAGCTACGCACCAGGAAGCTACGTCCTCGAGACCGAGGAGCCGGAGAGAGGCAGCTGGGGTCCCTGGTCCCACCCTACTGCCTGCTCCAGGACTTGCGGTGGTGGAGTCGCCCAACAAACTCGTGACTGCCTCGACAGAGAGTGAGTTACTCTTTCACTTTTCTTGTTTTTCTTGCTTTTCTTGCTTTTCTTCATTCTACCCCTACCGCCCCCCCACTCCGCCATCCCCGATTCTTTCACCTTCAATCTCCACGCGTCCCTGCTATTTCGCTATTTGCTCGCCCTCAGTCTCGAGAAAATTGCCCGTGACTTGACGGATTGCCGTGGCTGAGTATCGCTCGATACACGAAAGAGCCACCCCCAACAGGTACTTTACTTGCCTCTGTTCCATTCGAGCAAAAATATTATTTTTCCAGTTTTTTTTTTTCTAATTTCGTTCAACATTTAATGCATTACCAAACAATTTTGTCTTTTTTTAATTTTCAACAAATTCGCTTCTGATCCATAACAAAAAACTATTTTTTAACACCAATCACAATTTATCATAAATGTTTTAATAGCTTTTAAATAAAAATGTATAACATTTTTAACATTTCAACAACCATATAAAATTACCAAAGTTAATAAAGTGACAATTAAAATCTTTTTTATTTATTTACAATGTTATATATTTTATGCGTGTATGAATATCGATAAACGATTGATTAAAACATTTGATTTGAGTTTACATTTAAGCAAATGTATATATTATGTGAATTTTAAGAGAATTGATAGGGAAATTTCGAATGCATATTTGGACGTACTATCAACCGATATAAATAAAAATTTGAAAAATTTTATGTATCATACTTTGAGTTAATCGTTTTTCGATATTTCAATGACATATAGTTTTCACATTAGGCATCACTATCATAAATTCTTATACATATTGATTTATTTACATCATCTGCATCGCAAGAAATAAATTAATTCATTAAAGATTTATAATGGCCAATGGAAAATTTCACGATTTTACGTGTTTCTAGTACGATTGTTTCTCAAGAATACCATTCGTTGTTAAAATAAAAGTTCTATGCAAGTCTTCTGGCAAAAATACCTAAAACACTATTACAGGCCCGGCGACAGTTTTTTTTTTTTTTTTTTTTTTTTTTTTAAGGTTCAAATTAAACGAGCATCCGAAGGACTATTCTTCCGTTCGTGTGTTTTTCTCGGGGTTATACCGGGTGTATTTTTTGCTAGTCCACCTTTTTCCGTTCACTAGAAAAACATTATCCTGCTCTATTTTCCCGAGCAGTAGGTCGCACAACTACACACGAGAAAAACGTTAAGCACTACTTGGACGACAATGGCTTTGATGACGACAACGACGACGAGGATGAGGATGGGAGAACTAACCCAAGCACCTGAGTGCATTTAACGATTGAATGAGATGTAAAAAGGATTAAGGATACTTCCATTTTAACCCGAGTTTGAGGATCATGGATTAACACCGTCATTTAATACTGATCTCGCGGAAACTCTGGAAAATACATGTGGATATGTTTTAATGAACTGTCAGGTGTTTGCGTTGTTATCAACTTCACATTTTGAAAAATTCTTTGCAAACTAATAAAAAGACAATTCGTATTAACAATGTTTCCATGCATAACAACAGAAAAATGAAATTTTGAGAGCTTTATTCACATTTATTTAATTGAGATTTAAAAAATATTCTGTCTCGAATAATAAATTAATATCCTAATAAGTTAATCAAAGTGTACAGGGCATTAACTTTTATTTTTTTTTCGGTAAAAATTTTCATAAAGCGCATCACATCTTATTAATTTTGTAACTTCTTGGTTTACATATTCAAAAACTTTGTTTGTCTAGTGACTACAATAACGAAAGATGTACTGGGGCGAGGAAACGATTCTTTTCCTGTAATATTCAGGTAAGAATATTATCTTTTAAGAAATATTTTGTATATAACTTTTCGCATAAATCATTCTAATGAATATATGTATATAGGATTAATCTCAGTCAGTGAATTAGAATCCTCATTAATATTTAAAATTTCTAATGATAAATCAAATTTTTATTAATAAAATATAGTATAAAATAATTCATTTATTTAAATAATTGAAACAATTTAATAATTAATTATTTAGAAGTAGGTAAAAAAAAACATAAAATAAAAGTACATAAAAAAAAGCTTTTAAATTTATCTGTTACTTGACTTTAAATAAACATTGTTAAAATTTTTATTTAAGTAAAATTTCAATATATTGGATTGTATACATTCTAAAAATTTTGTATTATAAAGAGAAAATTTTTGAAAAAGTATTCCGTTAAAATACTTATACACAATGTCGAAAAGTAATTACAGTTTTTTTAAAATTTAATTGATTAGCATTCTATAGCATTGCAAGCAATCTAAAAGTCATCAAAAGTCTTTATGCAATACTTACTTTAAACAATATCGATTAAATCGATTGAAATAATACATTACATAAGCCAACTCCATAAGCTTTGGGGTTCCTTAGTATGTACTTCGTGTAAGATTATAGTGCACGTAAATATTATATGGCGCTCTAAAGTGCTACAATTATATTTATATTTTCCGCAAATTTTCATGATCCATCATATTTTCCTATTATAATCATAAAGAAAACCGGAATATTTTTAAAATATTTATCAATTTTACTTAAACAATTAAAATTAGTTTATATGTTTATACTCATTTATCAAATTTTTGTAATTATCTTATTGGCTGTAGTATAGTAAGTGTAATATAAAACATACAAAACCTGCGAATAAATAAAATAATAAAATTATTAATTATTTATAAAAGTAATCATTTTATTTAAATTAAATAATCGTGTATTATTTAAATAAGTATTATTTTGGTATTTTGAGTAAAAGTGATTTTGAACTTAATTTCCAATTCCCTTTTAAATGCTTTATAGGGACACTCATTACGAAAAAATTGAAAATATTTTTAAATCAAAAGATAAACTATGTACTCGGAGAAATTCATGTTTCTTTTAAATGCGCAATAATTCCTTCAAAACAAAAAAATATCTACCAACTTTGATATTGATTTTGAAACGCTGTGAAATAATACATACGTTCCTTATGCGGAATGAATAGATATAAAGTTGAAGAATCTTTTCGAAATTGAATTCTCTATGCTAAAATGTAAGCTAAACTATATTATTGTAGTTTTATATACTGATTATTCTTATTCAATATTCATAAAAAAGTCACGTATACTCATTCTCAAATGCACCTAAATCCGAAAAAGTCTCATTCTTTCGGTATTTTATATTGACTGAGGCATAGTACGTCCTTTCCCTCAGAGCGTAGGCATAAAAAGTTCGCCTTGGAGTTTTTTTAAAATACTTTACGCGCATACAAAAACGAATTAAATTCAGGAGCGACAGAAAGTTATCGCTTCTTGTTTTCTCCAGTTCGTTTGCCACCCTAGACTCGGTGTCTTTACGGGCAGGCAGGCACCCTCTACCCACTGGTTTAGTGACCTCGTGACTTCTCACCCAGGAACGCGAGACTCCTTTCTACTCTCTCTTGGAATGGCCCTGATTTACTTAGTCGGAGCCTTGTTTTTGACGGGAAAGTGCGAGTGCCGATGAGCCCGGCCACTGCGCAAACGACCGGCCAACTTTCTTGCGCTTCTTTTTTATGAATGAGGCGAAAATAATAAAACAGAATGAAATAAAATAATAATGCGAGTCGGGACCACGTATACTACATACGTACGTACGTATCCCAAGAGGCTGCAACACACCAATAACACCTTCCAAAGGAAAAAGACTACTCCAGAATGCAGTAGTCGAGCTCGACTGATTTATTACAAATTTACAATCCTCATAATGCGGTGTTTCTCTTGTCTAATGGATTTCATCGATCTTAACAGATATCACTTAATTATTATTTACCTCTTCTGCTCTCTACTCACGGCTAATAAATCAATATTTTCCATTAATTTATTACCCACCGAAATTTATGAAGCGATACGATCTTTTTTTAAAATAATCTACACCCATTACAATAATGGTCGATCAAATTTAGAATTTACGATTTATTTTTTATATTAGTTCGTCGACTAATTCGTTCCCTACATAAAATACTGAAAGTCGATGTATAAAATTAAAAATACAACAATAATCGTAAAAATTATTTTAGTACAGTTTGATGATTTTTTTTTAAATATATATAACAGATGTCACATTTCATCGTGATAAAAACTTGTCGTCTCTAAAGTAATAAAATCAGTGATAAAATTCCTTCCTTATTTCAACCCTGTGAAATGAACTTTAACTTCGTAATCACTATTACGTGTGGATTAATTCTTATGAAAGCGATTATGAATCTGCTTCAAAAATATTAAGAAAAATATTTTGTGTACTTAAAAGATCTTATTTCAAGTATATTTTCAAAAAATAAAAATTATTTTATAATAATAATTTATTTTCATGAGCTTTTTAGACTACATAAATATAAACTTAATGCCATTCGAAATGGCATTTCTGTTTTAAATTTGTTTTAAAATTATTTAATTTGAAAATCAATATTTTAAAACGTATAGTAAAAATATAAAGGTAAGTTAACATTTCATCCTTATTATAATTTTATTATTTTTTTAATATACAATATCATCAATTAAGGTAGTAATTCTAAATAATTCTAAATGTTTTAGTCTTCAAAAACAATTGAAAATCTCAAATAAATTTACCACTACTAAACAAATCATCAATTTTATATTCTGAATGAGAGAGAAGTTTATAGATTGATAATAAATTTTTACAAGAAAAAAAGGTAAAGGTCACCTTTTGTGCCGATCAACCTAAATTCAAAGATACCGTGAATCCCGTAAAATGATTCGAGTTCTTGATGATAATATTCACAAGAATATTTTGATTATCAATTACGTCGAACCCACTGAAACTCATCCAAGTCGTGAAACAATGAGCAAACAAAAAGTCAATAAAATCTCAGTAAGTTATCACGATATTTCCTGGATTTTTCACTTATCGATCAATCTGGGGCGCGTTTTCCTTTGTCACATTCAAAAATGGTTGCAATAATAACGTGGCGCGGATGTTCCTGAAAAGGCATCAATTCCTAGTCTAATAAAGCATTCGTCACGAGCGTAAAAATCACGCTCACAACCATAAACCCGATGCTGCATGAGAAACAACTGCACATATGAAAATCAGTCGAGGCTCTTTCTCTCATTTGCGCAGCTCTTATTTTCATCGGGGCTTATCACTTTGCCGATTTTTAAGCACCTCCAATTGCTTCAAATGTTTTGGAACAATACCACCGTTAAAGACATGCAATCATTTATCGCCGGGGCATTTAAAGATGCATTATGCTTTATCCCGATAATTCTAATGAATACTAAACTTTAATGCTCCAAAGTTTGACTGTTGGTGAACTATTGCCTTCGCCTTTTTTGCTTAAATTTGAGAAAGTAGTTTTATAAAATTTATAGGATTTATGTGTAACAATGAATAAAAATTGTGAAACATACTTTAGTAAATATTAAATATCCAAGAGCTTTTAACTCGTAGAAATAATAAATAGTAAGCAACATAAGTTTTAATTGGTAAATTCTATACCTAGTTTGAAAGTTCCTTTAATCGCTATAAAACGTGTCAATTATTTAGAGCACGCTTCCACCTCTTTTAAGCTTTTAAGGCTTTATATTGCACCAGCACATAAAAAAAGGGCACAATAATAACCTTATAACTTTAAATATCTCAAATGCCACAATATTTTAAAAACTCATTTTTCATTTCAAAATATTTAATACACAATGGTAAATTAAGGGAATAAAAAATAGACTGGTATAAACGGGCAAAACAATTTGTAATTTTCCGTTGTTGTGCTTGAAAATTTCTTTATCAAAAAAATAACAAATTTGATTTAATTAAAATTGGCGTCTTTTAATTCATTATCGACAAGCTTTGAAAAAAGTACTTGGAACGCGGATTACATGTTCTAAAACTGTGATAAAGAAGCAGCATATCCTGTATTGATCGTTAATGAAAATTGGTATACGAGACTTAATTAATGTCGTTAAAATGACGTCTTAAAATATTGGTCTATTTTTTATGGATGTGCAATACGATAAATACATTTCTATTCTGTTTAATTCACGAAAAGCTTCTTTTAGTATTTCTATAACAGGTTTCACGTGCAAAAAGAAATAACGCCCGAATTGACTTTTTAAATATTGATGGCGTGTGCAAAAAAAGCGAAAAGTTACCAAAGGAAGAGCCAACAATCAGGACGAAATAAAAATACGCAAAGATCTCAATTTTGTCTTATTGACTCGGTTTGACGCACATCGGCGATTGCCCGTGCACGGCTCATTCAAAAATAGCGCCTTTGAAGACGCGTGCACATGCCATTACGCAATGGAGCCCATAAAGCTCACACGCACACGCGCACGCACACGAACACGAACACGAACACGCACACGCTCATCCACGGGCACACCTACACACGCGTAGGGGTTGGCTGTTTTAATGATAGGACGAAGCATGATAACGACACAGATTCAGCGACGCCCCAAGCATCCTAAGTTGCTTGATTTAGCGGAGGTCACGCGCCCTCCTTCGATACGTCCACTTTAATTTCTCTTTGACAAGATCAGTTTTTCATTGAGATTTAAAAAGAAAAAAAAAAAAAAATTCTCAATTTTATGACCTTTAAAGTGTTTCGCCTTCGCTCTTAAGTATCAGGCGAATTGTGCGTTCGGTGATTGAGCCAACGCTCTGCTTTTAATTATCAGTCATTCTTTACGTTTAAGTTGGGCAATCGGGAATTACGCTTTTAAATAACTTGTCGAGGTAAATAAAAAAATAGAAAACCTAGATAAATTCTACAAGTCTAATTATAAGCTTTTCGATATTTGAACAGATACAAAAGCACGATTGTTTTTAAGAGGAATAAATTGTTACTTCGACTAAATTTTATTTCGAGAAAATCACAAAAAAGTTTTTTTTAACGATCATTCGTACTAAAAAAAGAACTGAAAATAATTTCGTTTTTGTAATTTAAAGTATTTATTTGCAACAACAACAGCAAAAAAAAAATTATCTCGCTTGTAAAATAAGACTCATTGACAAACTTAAATTTTTTAATTTATTATAGTCTCTTATTTTCTAATAGAATTTAGAAATTTTTAATTGTATATAAAATTTTTTAATAATAGCTATGGAAGAATATTTTAATCGAACAATTTACAATATTATTTTTAAAAAAATGGATTATTTTTTAACTAATTAAATTTGAATAAATTGAGGATTATTTAAAATATAATACATTACAAATATAAAGAAAATGTATTTTGTAATTTTAAATAAATTATTCTGATTATTAGCAGACTATTTCAATTATAAAAGCTCAAATTTCGAAAAAAATATACTATAAGAATGATTATGAAAATAATATCAATTAGAAAAGATTTCATACAACGAAAAAAACTACTTTTTAAGTACATGCTACCAGTAAAAGCGAACGGATAAAAAAATGATTCAAAATACAATATCGAACCAATTAAATGCATGGTAATAAGGCGTGCATTTTTAAATCTCTTTTAAATTATTTATAATTATAAGTAACTTTACATGCACAAGATATTTATTATTTTAGATAGGAAATACAATCCTCTCGCATTATTTTTCTATTAAAAAAAAAAATGTTTCGTATTAAAAAAGTTTTTTAATTATAATGAAACTCTTATATCCATGACAATAAATATTTGTACACAATGTTTCCCTTTAAATGCAGTAATTCGCTTTGAATTATCCGATGAGATATGAAATACGAGAAAAAGTACATCGTTAAACTCGACTTTAACTAAAGTGGAAAATTCAGTTTAGCCAAGTAAAAATTTGTCTTTGATATGGGGAAAATGTCGTTGAGAACAATTTCCCAATCGTTATCACTTTGTCCTCTAAAGAAGAGCAAGTAAACAGCCGCGTTGAAAAATTGACCGCCTCGCCATTGTGAAATATTTATAATGAAAAGTATTTAGTTCCCCGGTGACGAAGCAAGATAAATCTCCTCCAACATTCAATATCGCGCGGAGCATAAAGGACCAGCTCTCCCTTTATGCCCGGGGATTGAGAGCCAAAGCATCGGAATTGTCGCCAAGGAAATTTATAGGGCGGCCATGCATATAAACAGATTCTTAAGAACTGTTCCAACTTCGAGCTCTCCTTCGTTTTTCACCCTCAATGTACGTGTCGCAATAAAGCAACGATAAACAAGAGTCGAAAGGCTCCACCTGCTCTCGGGCCTTTAAAGGCCGAACAAACACGCCGCGAGGGAGAGCTAACGATAGGCCGTTTCACAAAATGAGTAATTTGCCCGGTGTAACGAGTTTAACCGCGAAGCAATTTGCCGGGGTGCCCGAGCCAACTGCTGTCCTCTGTCATCGCAGCCCCTCCCCCCCCCCCCTTCCACCGACAAACCCCTGCGAGTCGCGGGCCCCCCCGCCACCGCCGCCGCCGAACCCCGCCGAACCCCGCCGAGCCCCCCGCTGGATTTGCGGGACCGACTCCGAGCTCGAGAGTCCGCCTTATCGAGCGCGACAACAACGACCAACAACTCGAGCGCTCTGTCAACAGCCACTTGGGAAATTCTGATTTTTCTTGAGGTGTCGCTCCTGTGCTTAGTGTGCGTGTAATTTATGCCCGAGGAACAATGCACCCGTAATATTCCATTTCACTTGGCTCCATTAGTTTTTAAACGGTGCGTCACTAATAATTCTTGGTATTAATGCCTTGACGTGTAATTATAAGTGCATACACGTACATGCATACAAGTGTATACTTGATGTAGGTGCAAATACATTGTAATTATTTGATAAGACGCTTAGTTTAACTGATTCAATTAAATTTAATACTGCGCCTAATTATTTAACCGATAATACGATTATACGCAATTACTTTTTGGGTCTTACGATTTATTAGCCGCTCCACATATTATGAAAATTAAAATTTATCGACTTTTTTAAAAAGCACTTGTATTTTGGTTCAAATCACTGTCTAAACCAAACCAACAAGCCTTCCAAAAAACTTCACGAATAATTAAATCGTAATCATATGTATTGATTAAAACAAAATTCATGCTTACATACATTACTAAATTTTGAAATAAATATTCCACAAAAATATCTCATGTACATGAGGAAAGGTTTTTTTTTTCATTTTTTTATAATTAAACTATAATTAAAATTAACAAATGCATAATCAAATATTCTCTAATATTATATTAAAAATGAAATAAAATGAGAAACCCAATATCTTTTACAACTATTTCGAATAATTTTAATTAATGCTTATTTATTTTAAACAATTTGTATACAATTATATATATATATATATATATATATATATATATATATATATAATCTTACAAATTCAAATAACATTATTCAAAAACTTAGTAATTAAATTAAATTTTAAAAAAAATTAGTATTTAAAATAATTTGCAAAAAATATTATGAATAATAGAATATTTTTTAACAATAATATTTATATATGATTTAATAAAAAGTTTTTAATAATAAAAATAGTTTTGGAATATATTCTTTTGGGTTTTACATTTTTATTTACAAGTACTTATCTGAGTTGAATAAAATTTAATTAATTACAGGATTTTTTAGATTAAAAAACTTTTTTATTAAATACAGAAGATGAACATTGAATTTCAATTTTATGAAAACAATATTATTATATAAATATTATGCAATAAATTTTTAATTCATGACTATTTTTGCAAAATAAATATTTAATTGTTTCAGATTTTTACCTAAAATGATTTTAAAATATTACCTATAAACTTATTACAATAGAACCACATGATTTTTTAATGTGCCTATTTAATATAAATATTGTTTTTTAATATAACTATTTTTTAATAAAATTATATCGTAAATTGACAACAATCTGTAAGCGAGTAGTAAATCCAGAAATGATTCGGCTGTTTGTAATCAATAAATTATTGATTGTAGGTATTTTCAAATTTAACCTCTATTAACATGTATAATTAATTAAATAGAATTATCGATTTGATTGCAAAACCACAAGAGATATTTCTTGAACTTAAAACAACCGATATAATCTGAATTATTAACAATACCAGAATTATTATTGCATTATAAATAAGCTGGCTATTATTTTGTATATAATGCATTTAACAGTGACTTTATGAATATCTTCAAATAGCTATAAAATAAATATAAATTACATTGTATACGTATTATTATACTACTTGTTTGACAAATAATTGACAAAACTTTAGAATAATTTAATGAATCATTAAATAAATTACAAATAATTAAGGAACAAATTAATAAGATAATAGAGATTTAACTTGAGGTATTTTTCTTAAATACCAATCCTAATTCTCCTTTACATCAATAATTTTTAAAAGTATTTTCTGAAGTTCCCGTAAATATTTTCCCGTACGAAAAAGATATGAATATGAATGTGTATAAAGCAGTGAAATAACGTATAAAGCAATAAAATATAATAATTCGAGGAATAGGGTTACTTGATGATAGAATAGGAGTAAATTAGTCCATTCGCAGTTTATTTACGCAGTTAAATGTCGCACGGGAAAAGCAGAAGATAAATTGCACACAAAGGTTCGAGCACGGCACCGGTGCCGGAGAAATGTCCAAATCCTCGGTACCTGAAGATGCTTCGGCTACCGGAAAATTCGGAAGCGCGTCCATTTGCCGTTATTACCCTGGCGGATTTTCACCCTGGTAATAACGGCAAATAATTGTTTCAGCAGTGCAGGATTCACCACACGGGATTTCCCGAGCCGCAAGCCAAAGTAAAATTCCGTCGCCACGCCCGATGTAATATGTATATTTTTAATCATATTTTCTATTATAAATTTATGTTTCAATTTCTTGGAAGAAGACATATTTTATTATAGGTATGGCTTTATTCGTTTGGAAATTTAATTTAAAAACTTGTAGCAATGTTTATACATTTGTATAAATCATATTAATTATGAGTATTTACCCGGTTAATTTGGACGTGGAAATATTGATAAATTGATACGATATAAAACCAATAAAGACAATTGGTGATTCCATTGCAAATAGAATATGGGACACGTCGATTTTCTTGACTAAGATAATTTCAGCCTTGGCAGACCTTTTGGCAAAGTAGCAATATTAACTAATATGAATTTATAAACAATTATAAACGTAGAATGCGGGCAATTGGCATTGTTAAGAGTGTTGGGAGGGGGAAATTAGTGGCAGAAAGCAGTTTCATTTAAAATTCAAATTGAATACATAAGGAAACAAAATATGCTTACTAAGATACAGTTTATTCGAATAGAACTCAGAGAGTAAATTTGCGCCCTCGCATTTTTCATGTCACGTGCGCCATTAGAAGGAATGATTCCACTTCGCTTACCGACGTCCGCCTTCGATAAAAACAGCTGCCGGAACGTTTAGATTCATTGCCCCGGTGAAGGTGTAGGTGTAGGTACGGGTGTAGGTCTAGAGTCGCACTCGCAGCTTAATTTTGAAATTGACCGAGTTTCCCGTTCACCTCCCGCGAAATGCGCGTATCCTTGCCGCGATTCCACCTACGAATAAGTCAAACCTAAATTATTTACTCCTCTGTTCCTCCTGTTGGGATACGTAAAATCTCTATCTTTAATAAACATCATAAAGACGGTAAATTCGATACGTCCATCCCATTAAAACTTGATCAATAATTTAAAGACAACCCGAAACATCATTGCGGCGCTCGCCCTTCCTTGCGTTTTTCCGTTTTCAATAATTCATCATTCCACTTAACTTGACTTGATATTCGCTGCTCACGAGACGTAACTTTGGCCAACTCGAGAGGAGGCGAACGTGGAACGCATCTAAATGCCTGTTTTTCCAAATTGAAAGATGTTTTATGTACCTTGAAACGTTTTATAGGTATGTAATGAAGTACCGGAAAAACTATATTGATATAGATACTCTATAATTTTGTGGTTTCACTTTATCTATTGATACTTAATACTTAATACTTAATTCCGATGCTTTTTACGAATTTTGCTTTTGAAAAACGATCGCCATTCAATCGTACTTAAATAAATAATCTAACCTTCTTTTTTTTCTAATAAAACTATTAGGTAAAAGAGTCACGCGAATATCGATGGAAAATGTGTAGCTTAAAATATTGAA
Source organism: Eupristina koningsbergeri (assembly GCA_018907245.1). NCBI lineage: Eukaryota > Metazoa > Arthropoda > Insecta > Hymenoptera > Agaonidae > Eupristina > Eupristina koningsbergeri. The sequence continues at coordinate 1,632,747 of JACCHV010000096.1, forward strand.
AAGAAAAAAAAATTTACTTCATTTTGAAAGACCCTTCTTTTACCCTTTTTATTTATTTCACTTAAGTGCAATGTATTTGAAGAAAAATTTCTTTTTAAAATGTATATTATTTACACTTATTTACTCTTGCATTAATTTTTTACTTTTCATTGCTAGTTCTACTTCACCTATTAAAAAGACTTTTTCCATTGTATTTGATTTTTTAAAAACTGTTTTATAAAATTAAAATTTCATTTTACAATTGCTTACATTTTTACTCTCTGTTATTATACGTAATTTCAAAAATATTATTCACATTGAACTTTTCAAATAATCTTAGACAATTAATCATCAACAGATATATTGATGCTCTAAAGTAATTATAAAATAATCTTCTAAGCTATCTTTGTTATTTAAATTAAATTTAATCAAAAGTTTTAACAATTAATATTGAGTATAAGAGAGAAGAGTAAAGGAAAAACAAATTAATTAAACTTGTGCATAATTAAAAATTATAACAAAAGAGATGTAACAATATGATATTTTTATGATAATACCTTTCATTTATATATTAATATAATCAAATTCTTCATAGTTATTTACATTATTCAAAAAATTAATAAATGATGCATTTACAATTTCTTTAATATTCTTTTTGTAAAGTTCAATTCAATTCATACGTTTTTATTCAAAAATACGTTTACTGAAAATTTTATAAAATAATAATAGTACATAAATATCTATTTTTGTTTATTTTTATGAAATATAAGATGTATATCTGTAAGGTTTCTCAAAAATCATTATTATGAGTATATTTTATCGTAAAATAGAATAATAAATGATATACCTGACCGCAAGTGTCAAGATGAATTATAGGTAGATTTCAAAAGGCATTACTTTTGAATAATTCAGTAAAAATATTGATCATATTGTCTTCTAAAATGGAATAAAAGCCAATAAAGATTATATTGAATCAAACGTTATAAGACAAATAGAGGTATTTGACTCGTTTCTCATCCCACAATCCAGATAATGTGAACAAATTTAAGTGCAAAACACATGGCCATATAACATTATAAATTTAATAATTCTCTTGTCATTTTACTAAAATGTAATAAAATGAAGTTATGTAATATTAAACATAATGTGAATAAAAAAATACCGACTTCCAAATTTATCCTAATATACATGAAAAGTAGCATTATTAATCCAAATTTAAGTATACATTTAAGTATACGCCCACAATATATTACAATGTATGTATCCTTTCTCTTCATAAAGTCTTTAGTAAAAAGAAAAAATGGCAGAGCCCCACCCTCGAAAAATCGAGAAGCACATTACTTGTCAGATGAAACGTTGACATAAATACCATGTGATCCATAATAACTTGGCATATATCCTCTTTTTTTTTCGTAGTTCATATCACTGGTATGTCTGGTTCACTAAATAGAATCACGAATAGAATAGACTCTATTTCACGCACACCCGTACGTACGAGTGAGGATTCTGTATTTTTCTCCTCTCGTGCGAATCCTCCCTTCAGATGGAGCGAGAAATCAGCGGCCATAAATTCCCTATTATGTGTCGCTTGGTGTGCGTGCGTGTGGTGTGTGTGGGGAGGGGAGCAGAGAAGGTGCGCGCGCGCTTGTGTGCGTGTGTGTGCGTGTGCGCGTGTGTGCGTGTGTGTACACGTATCGTACACAAACCATCGGTCTCCACAAAATTGCCGTAGCCCAAGTCATCCTCCGTCTTCTTTTCTTTTTTGCTACTCTCGAAACATCGAAGCTGGATTTATTGATACTACGGCGATATTTCGCCTCACGAGCGCAAGCGCACGCACACATGCACAGACGCAAGCAAACACACACACACACACACACACACACACAGAGGTGTACCGAAAAATACAAAGACGTGTACAGGAGATCGAGGGTCCTTTAATTTTAATTTTAATTCCTGGCAATTCGCGTGGCCACTTTATTGAAGCGCGAAGATGTAACGGAGAGATAAAAATTCATAGAACTGCATTTTATAAGTAGCTTTAAAATTCAATTACTTCGTTATTTATTTATATTCTAATTTTTGCCCCTGTAGTTATTCTTTATTTATATCTTGAATTATTATTTTCTTGGGTATTTATTTATAATGACCTTTCATTTATATTAGAATATTGCATTAATATTTCTCGTTACTCTGTAGGATTTAATTTTATTTTAATTATTAGCAAACCAGGACAAATAGTAAAAAAAAGTGTAAAAAAATGTAATAAGATTACATGATATATATTATTTCAAAATATAAGTATACAAATTTTGTAATAATGTTATGAAATCCAACCTCAATCCGAAAGTTAAACAGAACAAATGTTCGTTATTTCTCAATTTAGTGCCATAGCTTCTAAAGAACTTTACAACTTAAACAAATTAATACCTGTTTTATTATACTACCTGTTTAAGTTATAAATGTATGTTTATAACGTTTCTGTAGCGTCTTAATATATGGATTTGTTTCGTAAATAAATACATAATAAGTTTTATCAGAAACTAAAAATTTCAATATAATTGAAAATTATTTATAAACTGATTTTTTAAATATAATTAAGTGAAACTATTGTGATAATTTAAAGGAAAAGTTAAACAATAAACTGAAAGAATCTGCAGCCAGTTAAAAACAAATTAGTTTATTAGTTCGAATAATATTAACATTACAGTGATTATTAAATTTTAATAATAATTAAATTTAATATAAAATAGTTCTATGAGTAAATGTTTTATGAAAGTTTTACTCGCATATTAATTGTAATTATAAATAAATGAGTATCACACAAAATTATTAATAATTACACAAGTGTATATTTTTACAACCATAAATATAATTAGAAAAATATTTCAGTGAATAAAAATTTTTTAATATTAATTTAAAATATTGATTTAAAATATTAATTAAAACGTTCAATAAAATATAAGATGATTTGGCTATTCTTGATAAATTATTACATTTAATGGCTATAAATTGTTGAAAAATTTTATTTCATAAAGAAAATATTGATAAATATTGATACATAATTTATAATTTTTTTTTTTTTATAGCTCTATCAATTGAAAATAAAATAATAAATATTTTTATCGATTTTCATTATTTCATTAGCCATGTTCAGGAGAACAGAAGGATTTTCGAAGCGAGCAATGCGCGGAATTTAACAACAAACCCTTTGAAGGAGTATATTATGAGTGAGTAGTTTCCATGTTTTTATTGTATTTTTTACGTTATTTTTTTTTTTTAATATATATAAATAGTTGAAGCTCGCATTTTTTAACAAATCCTTAATATTCTCTGTATTTTATGATCGTTTGGTTTTTGAAATCGTTGATAAGTAAAATAATATCACCCACCGATGTCGTCCTCAATGAATCAATTGATCTTTGACCTTTAATTTAATTGAAGACCGAAAGTTCCTCAGCCTAATTCGAGTGAACGCTACGAATCACCTGACTTGTATGTAGTTCAAGTTGCAAATACATATTAAAAGGATGAATTTTTTTTTAGCTGGATACCATACACGGGGGGACATAACAAGTGTGAACTTAATTGCATGCCTCGAGGTGAAAGATTCTTTTACAGACACAGGGAGAGTGTAATTGACGGTACCCTGTGTAACATCGAGAAAAATGACGTCTGCGTCGAGGGAAAATGTATGGTGAGTACAAAGGCTGAGATGTAATTAGGAGTTTTTTTTATTAATTTAGTGGCACAGATGTAAAATGTATTTGTCCGAAGTAACACTCACTTTTGATCACATGATGTGATTAAAAAATCGTGATACGTGCGATTTTCGTCCTCTGATTTAGCTGTAAAAGTCATTTGGATTTATTTTAATCTTAACCTCGCATCGAAAAATGCATAAGATCTTAATCAGCAGTAAGATTAAAAGGTTAAATTTCAAAATTAAAAGTTAAATGTCGATTATTCATAAGAGTTACAGCAGTATCGGTACAATAAAAATAAAATAAAAAAGTAATTACAAACGGTTGGGTGGGTCCCGGTAAATTAGCCTCGAGTGGGCATTGAGAAGGATGAATGTCCTGTTTCAGAGCGCGAATTAATTTTAAAAAATTTAATGAAGTGATCGATTCATGAATTTGCGGTGTCCTCGCGCAATATCTCGACGATACGTCCGAGTCAATTTTCGAAATGCCGATAATGATCGGGTGCGATAGCGAATTAATACAACGAATGTTCTCAGCCGGTGGGATGCGACATGATGCTGGGCAGCGACGCCAAGGAAGACGCCTGCCGTGAATGTGGCGGTGACGGCTCCGACTGCAACACCGTCCAGGGTCTCTTTGACGCGGATGACTTGCAAGTGGGTAAGTCGCTCGAGCAGGAGGTCGATCCCAGGACGACTCCAGTAATCCCCAGGAACCCTCCTCCAATTTCAGCTTCATCACCCTCCCCTCCCCTCCCCCGTCTCATTATCCGTGCGATTGTATCACCTTTGCTTTTTTATTTTCCAGGGTACCTCGACATCCTGCTCATACCCGAAGGAGCCACAAACGTCGTCGTTAAGGAAATCAAACCCTCCAATAATTACCTGGGTAAGGCTCGATTCCTGCTATGGATAAAATGTCAAGCGTTATGATTCACATACTCGCTTGAGTATTAGCTCGGCGCGAAAGAACTTTCATAAATTAAATTACCACCCGAGGAGCGGATAATTCACTTTTTTAATTACAAGTCGTAAATTGAGGGGAATAAAACGGCTATTGATAAATGTTTTTATTTGCCATTAGCTAGTTATTAATTAAATCATAAGTGTTGAAATGTTGTTGAAGTTGAAGACCAAGCATCAGTGGAAATATAAATATTTGATCGACCAAAGTCATGCACACCAAATTATATTTGATTCAAAAGGATGACTCGGGCAGAATTATATAAATACAGCTCATTGAATAGATCGGGTAATTAATTAGATGTTTCAATGAGGGGTGCTAAAAATATTTATTATCGAATTTCTCCAATTGATCGTAAAGTTCGAGCAATTAAATAAGAGGAGAGGGAGGGGACAAAACACCTGAATCTCATTTTCCTGGCCTTAAAATTCGTGCACTCGGAATGACCGAGCCGAAGCCGCCCGTGTGCAACTCGTAAAAATAAAAGATGAAGGGGAAAAAATGTGGGGTTTTTATTGATAAACAATGAAATACTTGCAGCTGTCCGAAACACAACTGGTTACTATTACTTGAACGGCAACTGGAGAATAGACTTCCCACGCAGTCTGCGATTTGCTGGAACAATTTTTCATTACAGCCGAGACCCGCAAGGGTTTTCAGCTCCAGACACGATAACGGCCCTGGGCCCCACCACAGAAGCGGTCTACATCGTCGTAAGTATAAAAGTTCTCAAAGTGTACCTTTTATCCGAATTTCATTACATTACGGCCATAGACGGAGATAAAATACAGACAAAACTTAATAACGTAAAAGCGATTCTGAACTTAAAGGTCTTGGTTTACTTACTTTGCAGCTTCTCTATCAAGATCACAATGTTGGGGTCAAGTATCAATACAGCATACCGAAAAAGTTTTCTCAACAATCGGACCCTGACAGCTACACGTGGATTGCCGATGAATTCTCATCCTGCAGCGTAACTTGCGGAGGCGGTATGACTCCTTCCTTTAATTTCCTCTTACTCTAAATATCCGTCTCGTCTAATTTATTTTTGCAATGCCACGAAAACGAGGATTTTCCAATAATTACACTTCCGACCAGCTCCCGTTTCTATCTCTGAATTCAACTTGTATATTTACATAAGTTTAGTCAATTTTATTTATGTTTTTTTATTTTTTATGTGAATTATATACATCTTGCAAAAGAAAATGCACTTCAGTAGGAGTCAATTTATTATGAATTTATAGATATTGTTTATTCACTTTATGAGAATATAAAAAGACCCGTGATATATCTTAATGCATTGGTGTTTATAGTTGTAGTTAAATAATGTTCATGATGCAGTTAAATAATGACCATGTAATATATAATAAAATTTTTACACGTGTTTTAGGGGAATCGATGCTATTATTATAATATAAAATTTTTAAATAAATACATCATTAACGTTTAAAAATGGCATTTAAAAATAATGCACCAATTCAGCGAAAAATTAAAATAAATTTCATAAATAAAAAAGTACATACATTTGTGTAGTCGTGAATCAGGTGTACAATCGTAACAATTAAAGTGTGTATAATAAACACATAAAAATGTCAAGAGTACAGCCAACTAAATATTTGTACCTAAATTTATTTTCCAGTCATTAACTATGAAACAAAATGAACTTTATTAACGCTCGCATAAAAAGTCAGGAGTAATCAAAATCGTTGCTGTAAATCGTAAATACAAGTGCTCGTGCGCTGTTTTCAAGTTATTCCTAAATACATAAATAAGTTAGCGCTAATCAGGACAGAGAAAATTTTACTTAGAAAGCGAGGCGGTGCATATTAAGAGAATCCAGTGTATATTTAGCCAACTGTCAGTTCAATTTAACTTTACTCGGCTACTTATCATAAGTTCAGAGGCAGCCCAATTGGGGCAAATATTGTCGAGCGATTTTGGCGTTGGGCGTTGGGCGAGTGGAGGAAAAAAAATGGCTGTTAAAAATGGGCGAATTTGCTTGGACTATCACAGGTTATCAGTCGCGAAGGGTGAGCTGCGTGAAGCGGCGCACGAACGAGGAGGCCGACGAGAAGCTCTGCGACCCGATGCTCGAGCCCGCGGACACCCAGGCCTGCGGGGGTGACCCCTGCCCTCCCGAGTGGGTCGCGACCGAGTGGACTCCCTGCAACAAACCCTGCGGCGAGGGCGGCCAGCAGAGGCGCGACATCCAGTGCCGGCAAATAATTTCCGGGGGCGTGATGTCGGTCGTCGACGAGCGCGAGTGCGCCCGGAGCCTCGGACCTAAGAACGTCACCGAGCAGGAGTGCAATAAAGACGTCGAGTGCCCCCAGTGGCATCTGGGACCCTGGAAGCCGGTGAGCAGCTTGTATTATATGGAAAAACTTTCCGCCAAGAACTGGAATATCCGAGTAATTCTGTATCGCTGGAGTTCTGCATAATACCACTGGCTTATGCATACTCTTAATCAACATTTACATTTTTTTTTTTTTTTTTTTTTTGCCTATTCCAAAAGTACGTCTAAGTATTCTTCTTTGAAGTTGAAGTTGGATTTAATTTTCTTTACTCTCAGATGCGTTTATAAATATTGTAAGCTTCTAAGAATTATGCATTTTAATGTGTAATTAAAATTTTTTTTTTTTCTTAATAAACATGCTTTTCTCTCGAACCAAAATTTAATTTATTATGTAAAAATGAAATTTTGTAATACAAGTCATTTTCGTGCTTAATTTTTACAACGGATTAACATAAATTTGTTTTCAATTTTATAACTACGAATAAGCATTTATTTAAATTCTTATTAGAGATTATTTTGCTTTTATTTGCATAGTTTTACCGGATGTATTAATGAATTAAAATTAAAAATCAAGCGTAATCTACTTTAATATGTTTTTATGAATAAATAATTTTGTTGATATGCAACAATCTGAATAAAATTATAACTTTTTGTACAATATTAAATAATTCTTTTTTAGTGTGATAGCTTATGCGGCAAAGGTAAACAAAGAAGAAGAGTAAGCTGCTACAGGAAAAACGATCAAGGAAAAATCCAAGTTTTGGCCGATTCGGATTGTGAAGGAGAAGTTCCTGAAAAAGAGAAAACTTGTGAGTTACGTCCTTGCGAAGGAGTTGACTGGCTTGTATCCCCTTGGAGTGGTGTAAGTTTAAAAGCATTTACCTCGAATATCGATGATTTAATTTAATTACTTTATTATAATTATACTTTATATAATGTTAATAATTAACTAATTTGTTATTGAATTTAAACTATTTTAATCGATTAATTTCCTTTTTAAAGTGCACAGACAAATGTGGTCTCACTCAAGAAACACGAACAGTACAATGTACTACTGAAAATGGTACAGTTTATCCTGAAGACATGTGCGATATGGATAAAAAGCCCGAACTAACCAAAGAATGTGATACATCACAAAATTGTGAATATCAATGGATCAAAACACAATGGAGCAAAGTATAACAAAATAAAAATTTTAAAATAGTTTAAATTATATAAACAACTAATTACTCTAAAACTTTCAGTGCTCGGCTAGCTGCGGCACAGGAATTCAAACGCGCAAAGTTTTTTGTGCAACTTTTGAAAATGAAGATACTATGAAAAAAGTTCCAGATAATAAATGCGATTCAGAAGAAAAGTTTGAAACCACTCGAAACTGCACATCTAATAATGAAGAATGCAAAGGTGAATGGTTTGCAGGACCATGGAGTCCAGTAAGTAAATCCAACAATTTTTATAATAGCGTAAATTAGAAAAATCTAGTACATTATGTTTTTTAAAGGTCCCCTTTATGAATTATAAATATATTAAACGTATAAACTTGTATCATCATATAATAAAGCTTTATTTATTAAAGACAATTGTATTTTTCTGGTATTATTTTAGTGCTCGAAACCATGTGGAGGTGGCAAAAGTGTACGCAAAGTAATTTGTCTGCAAGATAATAAAACGGTCTCATCGACTCAGTGCGATTATGAAACTATAATGGATGAAAACGAAGACTGCAATACAAAAGCATGCGAAGACGGTAATTAAGATAAAGAATTCATTGAATGTTAGATTTTTTTATTTTAATATTTATTTAACATATATAATGCTTTAATTTATTCTAATATAGACGAAGTAATGCCTGTTGAATCTGATAAAGTAACAGCTTTAATAGAAGATGAAAATAATGATTGCGAAGATGAAGATGACTTTGTGACCGTCAGCCTTCTCTTTAACACCAACGTACGTTTACCAATTTTATTTAATAATTTCCAACTTTTCGTTTTTAATTATTCTAATAAAAAAATTTATCTAGATAAAATTGAAATACTTAAAAAATAACCAATTAATATATTTATAAATATAACAATTTAAAAAAAAAAGTATTTAATATTTTTTTTTTTTTTTAAAGTAAATTTTGTAAGTGATTTAATAAAAAAATTGTTTTTATATTCTCTTAAACAGGAATCTAAAGAATCATCGGAAATGACCGAAGTCGTACCATTAAGCTCACCAATGGTGTCAGATGGCACTGGCAGCACTGCTGAAGATACAATGTACAGTGATTCATCCAGTCGAGGAGATGTTTCCTTTTCGACTGATAGTGGCAGTGGATCGAGTAGCAGTAATGAATACACTGGTTATCCAACAATAATATCTACGCTAGAAGGAAGCGGTAGCTCACCAGATGATTTCGATAAAGAAAGTACTATGTTTGGTTCAACTGATTTTGAATCTTCTGGTGCCAGTGAAATCACTGATCAATCAGAAACAGCCAATTCTGATGTGACTGAATTCAGTAAGAAATATATAATATTGATAATAATGAATATTTAATTTTTTCATTTAAAACTATTTTTAATTTTACTTACGAATGGAATTTAAAATTTTTAAATTTTTAATTACTTTTTTTATAAAATAAAATTACATTTTGTTGATGTATTAAACTTATATTGTTATTTTTTTCTTTTGTTAATTAGGTTTCAGTACAGAAAGTATAACAAGCTTTGGAACGAGTGAATCAGTAAGTGGAAGCACTGAACAATCGACAGACCAGTCAACTGATCAATCATCTGAAACATCTATTGAGTCATCGACTGAGCAATCCACTGAATCATCCTCTCAACTGTCAAGTGAGCAATCGTCTGAACAATCCACTGAACAATCTACGGAATTATCCTCGCAACAATCAAGCGAGCCATCTTCTGAACAATCCACTGAACAATCTACTGAACTGTCTTCACAACAATCAAGTGAACAATCGTCTGAACAATCCACTGAACAATCTACTGAACAATCGACTGAACAAATAACATCTCATTCATCAGAAGAAACATCAGATATTTCTAGCTCACAGTACACAACTGAGAGTACAGATATGAGTACTGGAAGTTCAGAAGTTTCTTCTTCTTCTGAATATAGTTCTTACTCAACAGAATCTTCATCAGACTCGACTGATTTATCAAGCACAGAACCAACTGATACAACACCAACCTCCGATACTGAAGATACAGCAAGTACCCAAGACAGTAGTCCAACGAGTGAATTTAGTTCATTATCTAGTGAAATTTCTGAAACAACAGGTAAATAATATATATGTTAATTAAAAAAGTAATAATAAACAATAAAATTGTATCTGAGTTTAATAAAAAAAAAGAATTTTTATTAAAATTTAATTAATTAAAATATAATTTACATGATCATTTTTATTTTAGATGATTCATCGCCAACTACAGAAATGAGTTCAGAATCATCAGCGGCATCTAGTGATGTTACAGAATCAACGGAATTGAGTAGTGAAACCACAGAAATTTCAAATGAAACTAGTGGATCAACAGAAAGTGAAGAAAGCTCAACATCAGGAGCAACAGAAATAACAGAATCTTCGGCAGCTAGTGAAACTTCTGAATCATCAACATTGATTAGCGAAGATACACAAAATACGGAATCTACAGAATCTGGTTCAACAGAAAGTGGTTCTACAGAAAATAGCTCTACAGAAAGTGGTTCTACAGAATATAGCTCTACAGAAAGCAGTGCAAGTTCGTCAGAAAGTAGTACTATTTCTTCAGAAAGCAGTTCTGATGCTTCGGAAAGTAGTTCCTCGGAAAGTAGTACTAGTTCTTCAGAATTCAGTACAGAAGTTAGTGTCTCAGAAAGCAGTGTATCCGAAACGGGTACTTCAGAAATTAGTTCATTAGATACTGGAAGTACAGAAATTAGTTCTACAGAATCAAGTGAAAGTACTGAATCTGGAATAACAGTAGAATCAACTATTGAAGAAACAACGGAGTCCGGAATTTCAAGTGAATCTGAAAGCACAGAATCTACAAGTGCTTATAGTACATCTAGCTACACCGATGGAACGACAGAAACTGGAATTTCTTCTTCTACTGATGAATCTGATGTTACAGAAGAGTCACACAGTAAGTATTTTTATTTATATTATATTTTATTAAAGGTAAAAGTATACGTTTAACTTTATACAATTTTTTTTTGTTACAGTTACAGACTTATTTACTTCTGTTAGTCCAATTGAAAAAGCAATTACAGATGAACATAAACTTCGTAAATGTAAACTTAGAAAGAAAAAGACTTGTAAAACTACAGAATTTGGTTGTTGCTTTGATGGTATTACAGCAGCACAAGGTCCATTCGGTAAAAACTGTCCAACTCCACATACTTGCAAAGAAACTAAATACGGCTGCTGTCCAGACGGAGTTTCACCAGCCAAGGGACCTAAAAACGAAGATTGTCCAGATGAACATTGTAATGAAACTCTATTTGGATGTTGCCAAGATGGTATTACACCAGCCGAAGGCAACGACTTTGAAGGATGCAAAAAACCATGCAATGAAACAGAGTAAGAATCGTAAATTAAATTATTTTTTAAAGTTCAGCTTAAAAAATATAATGCAAATTATTAATTACTAATACAATAAATTTTGTTTAGATTTGGTTGTTGTCCAGATAAAGAAACAGCTGCAAGTGGTCAAAATAATCTCGGCTGCTGCAATAACACAGAATTCGGGTGCTGTCCTGATGGCATTAAACCAGCTGCTGGTCCCGATGAAAAAGGTAAATCTAATTATGTATTAAAATGCATTTTAGTCTATGTAATTTCTGTAAATAAAAAAATGCACATACGCCAACTAAATTAAATAAAAAAATTAATAAATAAACATAATTTAATAAAAATTTAACAATCAATACACAAGTTAAATAAAATCCAATTATTTTAAACACTTTCGTTATAATTATTAAATTTCTGAAGGATGCGAAGAGGAAACTGAGGCTACAGAAAGTTCGTTGGAAACAACTACCTACACATCTGAAGACTGTGCTAGCTCCACCTACGGATGCTGTCCCGACGGCCAAAAAACCGCAAATGGTAGCAATTTCGAAGGCTGCGATATTATCAATACCAGAAATTGCAGCGCATCATACTTTGGATGCTGTCCAGATAATGTTACTGCCGGTAATAAAATACAACATTTAATAGTTTGCAACAAACTCATGTTTCTTCATTTTCATGCTACAAATTTTATAACTAAATAATTTCAAATAGGTGTACATATTTTACAATTTAATATTTTGTTTGTCAATTTTTTAAAGAACAAATGAGTAAGCATTTATAAATTTGTAAATCAAAAGAATTAAAACTTTAAATTTAAATTTTATAAAGTCAAGAGAAAGATCTTTGAAATAAATTTTGAAAAATATCAATGAATATATGGATATATAAGAATTTTAACGCCCTCTGTGCTGTCAGCACGAGATCAAAACTACGGCGGATGTCGTATGTCATGCGAGAATACAACTTACGGATGCTGCGAAGACGGAAGAACTCCAGCCCACGGATACAACAGGGAGGGCTGTTGCCTATCAAGTCGATTCCAGTGTTGTCCCGACAACATTTTACCAGCTCGTGGACCAAACTTTTATGGTTGTGGTTGTCAATATTCGAAATTCAGATGTTGCCCAGATAATACGACCGCGGCCAGAGGACCTAATAATGAAGGATGTGGCTGCCAATACACAGAACACGGATGCTGTCCAAACAGATTCACGCCTGCCAATGGACCGAATTACGAGGGTTGTCCATGTTACACCTATCAATTTGGTTGCTGTCCTGATGGTATTTCAGTTGCTAAAGGTCCCCATGACCAAGGTGAGCTTTACTTTACAATTAAATAATAAATTGTTTAAGCGTTTTCAAAAAATTCAAAAAATGTTTTATTATTTTTATGCGTAATAATTTTTTTTTTAATGTTCTTATTTTTATTATATACCTGACTTCTTCTGTCAATTTTAGGAAATTAAAAAATGGATCTAGTAAAAGTTATTACGAAATTTCAAACGTATAGTTGAATACAATCTTTTTTATTCACAAAAAATGTATAATGTATATTTTCCGACTTTTAAATTTTACAAGATACTAATAACATTTAAATAAATTTAAATAAAATTTAAATTTAATTCATTTTACTTTTGTTTAAAAATTTAGATTATTTAATATACGTTTGGTCTTTCAGTTTTTCACATTTTCTTTTGTTGATTAAAATTTGGAAAAAATAATATTAAATACCAATTATTATATTAATAAATATATCGGTCATTTATAAATTCAAATTATTCTAGGCTTTATGTTTTTAAATGCATAAACATCTTTCGAATAGAAAAATTAAAATATCAAACGTTAGCGAAAATATTTCTATTGCCTTAAATTATCGAAAAATTTATTTGATTCACTATTTTTATTTTCGTATTGATGAAAATATTATTCTGAAGGTTTTGAAAAAATCTTTAACGTTGAATTTAAAAATAAAATTTTTGAAACTCTTTCATGACTAAAACCAACTTTACTACAATGAAAGGTATTTTAAAAATTAATATTTTTAATAAATATTTTAAAAAATATTTTATTATATTGTTGGTTATTTTTATGAATAACATTTTGTAAATTTCATTCAATTTTTAATAATAATTAAAATGTTTTTACGGTATAAATTTTTTTTTTAAGTTAATAAAAAGCAATTATTTATTCAATAATTGTCTAGTATTTTTAGTATTAATTTTATTAGGAAAAATATTAATCATAGTAATAAATATTTAAGAAAAAATGATAATGATTTGATCAAACTAAAATTTTTATGATAAATAAAGAATGTAATAATATTAGCAATTGTAATAATTTTTTTTGTTTTTTTTTTATTGTTATTGGCATAAATATATTCATGTCACTATTAACAATAAATGTAAAATTTATGTGGCCTTTCAACAAATTTATTAGTATACAGATCATAATTTAATATTTATATCTTGTTGCATTAAACTCTATCTCGCTATATATTCAATCAATAATAATCAAGTTTGGTTAGCCTATTACTTATCTTAATTAAATATTAATTCTAAAATAACTTTAAAATACTATCACATAAATATAAATTGAACGAGATCTTCTATTAACATTATAATACGCTATTAAAATGTTTGAATAGCAATTTAATTTTGAACTAATGGGTATAAATATTAATAATTTTTCAAATTAATTATTTAGCATAAAGTGTATTCATGAATAGAAGTGAAATGTTAAGCAACATAAAGAATTTCGAAATGATGAGACGTAAAAAATATGCACATAGTTTTATATATAAGATATTAAAAGATTTTTACTTGTTTTTATACATTGAATAAATATTTAAATAATACTCTTATCTTACACTAATTTTGAATTTAATAGTTTATTTATTTTTGGTAATATATACAATTAAATTTAAATTTTAATTTTTAAAATGCCTGTCAAATAAAATAAATAATACTCATAATAATGACTGCAGGTTTTACTATATTATCCAAGTGTAGAAAATTTCCGAATCATATGTAGTTGTTAAAATTCATGAAACGAGTAGAGAAAATGAAATGAAAACTCATTTATTTAACATTAGGAAAGGAGTATTATGTGTATATTTATGTGAATATATATTTATGTGTTGCACTGATTCGGGCTTCAGAATTTATGCGAAGGCAAAGATGGATTGCTATTTTAACAAAAGAGCCGAAAGGAAGAAAATACAAAACATTCGATCGATCTCTCTGCACTTCCTATTACATCGTATCGAGCATAATCTTCGTGTCCTTCTCTGATTTTCGCAATTCTTGCATCGCAATTTATGGTAAATGTAACTTTGTCATGAGTATCGTATCGTTGATCTCGGGTACCCATCGATGGTCATCTCCAATACCGCTTTCAATTATTCCGCCCGTGCTCCGGTTTATCTGCGGTTTCGCAAAGCCGCAAACTTTGCTCTTACGACTCTTCGACACGGGAATTTAAAGTGGTGTCGAGTGTCCGCGAAACAACAAAATCACTTATCAACAAAAAACTCAGGCACTTCATTGTAAGCATCCTTCCGATAATCCATCGACTGCAAAAAGTAAACTTTAACAATCGTCGCACAAAAAAAGCATAGCGTTGGGAATGATGTCGAGGGAGGGAGGGAGGGAGGGAGGGAAAATGGGGTTGCACGAAAGTGTGATTAGGAGGAAATTCTTGTGTTTTAAAGGGTGCGGTTGCGAAAACACGGAATTCAAATGCTGCTCGGACGGCCGAACTCCGGCCAAAGGTCCAAACTTTGCTGGATGCAGTTGCGCCGCTTCTAAGTACGGTTGCTGCCCTGACGGAATCGAGGAGGCGCAGGGCGACAACTTCGAGGGATGTCTGAAAGTACCTTCGATCCCCGCTGCAGCCTGTGCTCTGCCGAGGGCGAGAGGCCCTTGCCGGGACTTCACCGTCAAGTGGTACTACAACACCGAGTATGGCGGTTGCTCGAAATTCTGGTATGGCGGTTGCGAGGGTAACGACAATCGATTCAAAACTCAAGAAGAATGCAAAGCTGTTTGCGTTGAACCCAAAGGCAAAGGTACCTGACCTTACTTACCTTCGGATCTCTGTATCTGCTCCCACTCATAAGCCTCTTTCCTCCTCCTCCTCCTCCTCCTCCTCCCTCCCCCCTCGCTCATCCGCTCGAAGCTGACAAACATCTTCTAATAATCCCGAGCTCCATTTTAGCTCTCCTAAACACCTCGACTATTTTCAATCTTTCCACTTCGAATACAACAAAATTAAAATTATTATTATCACTGCTTTTATTTTTCCTCCAACATCCAAGAGATCCAATTGCGATTCAATCCTAATTTATACTTTATTTTAAGACGTCTGCTACCTCCCCAAAATATCTGGGCCGTGCGAGGGATATTATCCAATGTGGTATTATGATGCGGAAAGAAAACAATGTGGTCAATTCATTCATTCTGGATGTCTTGGAAATGGCAATAAATTTAAAACTCGAGAAGAATGTGAGGAACGTTGTGCAGAGCCCAATGACGCTGGTAAATCAACTATTATTACTACTACTCCTTGAGTTATTTAATTACCAAGTTTTACAACTTGGGAATTAATTAATTCGCAATGAAAATATCATTACCATTTATTATTACCCGATTCTGGATTTCTCATTGGGATTCTAAATGCCGTGGTTTATTTCGCACATCATATCTAATTTACATAAACTAAGTATCTTTACAACATTCAACGAAATACCGAGTCTTTATTTTATATTTAAATAAAGTTCTTTATCCTCGTTTACTATTAATGTTTCTTCATTTATTACATTCTAATCAATAACATTAGATATTATTTTTTTTATAATAAATTAATCTTACTCATTTACTTTTGTTTCAGAAAATTATAATATGTTTCATTAATTTAAATTTTATTACTTTTTTTATTTAAAGATTCTGTTAAAATAAGAAAGCGTAATTATTAAATAAATCAAAAAATATTTGAATCTACTAAATAGATAATAAAAAATAATAATATTTTATTTTACTCTTTCCTTATTATTCGATTATCCCATAAATTTTATTCTTAAAAAAAAAATAAAAAAAAACTTGACACCGGTGAATTCCGTTGCAATAATCCTTTTTACTTATGAAATAAATTAATGTAACGAGTAATAAATTTTATTTGCGAACTTTATAGATCCATGCTCTCAAGTTAAAGAATCTGGTCCTTGCGAAGGAAACTTCGCAAGGTGGCATTTCAACAAAGAAACCCATAATTGCGAAAGATTCAAGTATGGTGGTTGTAAGGGTAACCGTAATAATTATATCTCAAATTTGGCTTGTCGGCAACAATGTTTGCAACCTGGTCGCAGTCGAGGTAAACTAAACCAATTATTAATAAAATAATAATACTTAAATGATTTATTTCAGTATTTTTATAGTTGTGCATCAGTAATACGATGTAATATTTAAATAATATAAAAGAATTTTGTAGTAGCTTTTAATTTGTTTTTGATTTTGACAATAATATTTTTTAAGTAATCGATGGCCATTGGAACGCATTTCATTTGATTGATCACACTAAATACTGAATGCTCATTTAAATTCATTTAAATAAAAAATAAATTAAACAAAGCCATAAAATGCATGATATTCTTCATGTACTTGTTAAGAAATCTACTAATTTAAATTTAAAAAAAAGCTAATGATATCAAATTAATTATGAAAATTTACTTTTGTGATTTCTATTAAATGATTTATAGGCAAAAATCGTAGTTTTGATAAAAATAAAAGAAAGATTCTATAATGTAAGATCGTGGATAAATAAATATCACACTGATTGTTCAAATGTTAGAGTTGTGGTAACTATAAATTTTCAGTAATACAGGATATTTGTGCTCTGGAAAAGGAGCCAGGACCTTGTCCTGGTTCTTTGCAACGCTGGTACTTTGATGTTAAGCACGAAAAGTGTAGAAAATTCATTTTTGGCGGTTGTAATGGGAATGGCAATAAGTTCCGTTCTAAAATCGCGTGCGAGAAGCGCTGTCGAAGAAAAGGTACATAAGATGGAGTATTTGAAAGATTTATAAAGCTTTTGAAGCTTAGAACTTGTTGGTTATCGGTAAATTCATGGGTTCTGGTTGGAATATTTCCCTTATTCGAAGGCTGATGGCTTATGGTTGCTATTATTGAGCTATTTATTGAGGATTTCTTTTCATTTACGAATTTTTTCGGGTACACACAACTTTAAAAATGCTACTCATAAAATACAGGCACTTTTGTTAAATATTAAAAAAAAAAGAAAAAGAAAAGCAATTCAATAATTGTTCTTTTAAATAAATGAAATTAATTTAATAACTTTTATAGAAGCGTGATATTATTTTGAGTAAAAAGTCTTTGTTAATTATTTGTTACGTAATTAAACAATTTAAAATGTCAATTACAACGTATTATTTAATAAAATACAAAATCATAATTGAATTAAAAATTGCAATGCAATTACTTTCGACAATCGCAGTAATAATATAATAATATTTCATTTCTCATTTACATGTGCAAAACGTATTAATGCCTCTCAAGCATTTTTCAAAATTCAAAATTTCACGATTTAAGAGTTCCTCTACACTGTCATAATGGTAAGAGTTGACTCGTATAAATAATCCAGGAATACTTCTCATCATAACTTTATTAATTCTGACCATATCAAAACACAATATTAATCTCTTGTCCCTTTGAATAACAAACTTGTATTGATTAACAAGAAAAATTGCGTTAAAAGAATGTGCTATAAATCGCCTAGATATCATAGAATATTATCATAGTAATATTTAACAAAAATAATACAAAGTAATGGTTTGAGGTAATTAGCTCGTAAGATTAATTTACCCAATGAGTTTGGTGATTTTATACTAACACTGCATGGTAAATTTTAACTTGCGATAAACAGACTCGTGCTCGCTTCCACGATCCGAGGGCAATTGCACGGAGAAGTATTCTCGTTGGTACTTTGATCAGCAGGAGAATCGTTGCATGCCATTTTATTTCACTGGCTGTGATGGTAATGAAAATAATTTCGACACTCGAGATGCATGCGAATCCGATTGTCCACCCAAAATCGGTAAGCATTAGCTTTGATCATTTTTAAATAAATTCATTTCTTTATTATTCTTATTATTATTTCTGTTGTTGTTGTTGTTGTTGTTGTTGTTGTTGTTATTATTATTATTATTATTTTACCATACTCTAATGTGCAGTGACATTAAATAGTAATGATTGAAAAAGTTACACCCTTTTTTTTCATTTACATTCAACAGTTAAAAAAGTAATCATAAATTTTGAGCTATTTATTAATTCATTGCATTGTTAACTTTAATAAAAATTCAATATCATTTCCATGCGTCTTTAATTTAATTCGTGCAATGTCCATCTCCAATGCGAATTTAAAATAATGCAATAATTTTAATAAAACAGACACAGACGTATGTTTGCTACCGGCACTTCTTGGTGAATGCCATAATTACACTCAACGCTGGTATTTCGATTCCTATGAGCAGACATGTAGGCCATTCTACTACGGTGGATGTGGTGGAAATGATAACAACTTCCACACGGAACACGATTGTTCGAATAGATGCGAACACAAAGGAAATGCGCCAGCATCACCAGAACTGGAATTCCAAACAGGTCTTTATTATTTCAAAAAACATTATTAATTTATACGCGTATTCATAAGTTTTTACGTGTACCAGAAAAGAAAATGATATTACATACCTATTTCTACAAACTATCTGCTTATTTTATATTAGATGTATTAATACTTATTAAAATCGTGTAAAACATTTAAAACAAATTATTTTACATGTTAAAAAATTATAACCTTGAACATTTTCTTAAATTGGAAATTATAATTATATTTAGATTTTTGCTTCTTACCTGATGATCGCGGTCCATGCCAGAATTATGAAACTAAATGGTTCTATGACAGTAGAGAAGGAATTTGTAAACAATTCGTTTATGGCGGATGTTCTAGCAACGGAAATAACTTCAATTCTCGTGAAGAATGTGAATATAGATGTGGCGAAGTTCAAGGTAAGTTTATTAATTACAATAATTACAACATCAATAAATTCAGCTGAAATCAAAACTATTTACAATCATGTGATACTTTGGCCTTTGTAGAAATCCAAAGTATTTGATAAATCAATTACAGCTTTTGAAGTGCTATTATATTATTAGTTAAAATACAATAATGCATACAATCAAATAATTATTAATTTGTTACACAAATACGAGAAAATGAAATTTTAAATATTACATGGTTAATCATTTAAAAATCTCTATTAAATTTATAAGATTACAAATTTAAAACTTTAAAATTATCAATATAAAACTATTTGTTATGATAAAATGATCATTACAATTATACTGTTATTCATTTTACTTTGAAAAATGAAACGAAATTCAAAAACAAAGAAAAACTTACTCGAATAAATGATCAAAGTGCGAAAAAACCTAAACATCTCAATAAATAATCTAAAAGTGCGATTAATTAAAAAATAAAAATTCTTTCTACTTCTAGATCCATGCTCGATGCCAGTACTCGTGGGTCCGTGCAACGGCTCTGTCACCCAATACTACTACGACCGACGAGCGGACGCCTGCTACGACTTCGATTACAGCGGGTGCCAGGGCAACAGGAACCGCTTCAGCGACCTTCGTACCTGTGAGGAGCGGTGCCGCAAACAACCGGCGCCACCCCCAACTCAATCGACCACCCCCGCAGCGCGTCCACCCCCGGTCGAACAATCCCCCATCAGCCCCACCTGCTTCGAGCCCGTGGAGGCTGGACCCTGTGATGGCGAGATCACTGCCTACTTCTACGACAAGGACATCGGACACTGTCAGGCATTCATTTACGGAGGGTGCGAGGGCAACGCCAATAGATACGAAACCGAGGAGCAGTGCGAGAGGCTCTGTGGATCGTTCCGGGACCAAGGTCGGTTGGCTTTTTATCACTTTTTGTCTTTTTATCCATTTTTCAACTTTTACATCCTTAGCGCAACCGAACTGAAGCAAAAAATAACACGCTTAATAACAGAGTGAGGATGCGAACGATGGCGATAAATGCGCCATTACTGCACCTTGTAACGAGCAAAAGTAAAAACTCTGTTGTAAACTTTCTTTCCTACAACTCTTGCTTTACCCAGTAATATATACATATAAATATCGCACTTTTCTGAAAAAGAAAAAAAAAAAAAAAAAAAAAAAACAAAAGAAAAAACAAAAAAAAAAATATTAAAACCTTTTTGATAGTAATAATTCAGATTTATAATCTTTTAGTTGCTAGTTGTCTCGATTGGTAATCAAGGCGAAAACATTTTTTTTACATTTAATCGATTGGAATTACTCTTGATTGATTTTAAACTTTACGTTACAGACATCTGCAACCTTCCGGTCGACAAAGGACCTTGTCGAGCACTGTTTCCCAAATTTTACTATGACCAATCATCTCGGTCTTGCCGGGAATTCCATTATGGTGGCTGCGATGGAAATGCTAATCGCTTCAGCTCTATCAACGAATGTGAATCTGTTTGCATTCATCACGAAGAACCAGCTCAATCTGGCAACAAAACTGCACTTTCAGATTTGAGTAAGTGATCTTAATCGTTAAATACATCTACTCGAACAACTTTCTTTTATCAAGCTAAACATTTGAACTTTCGATGATATAATAATCGATATAAGTATCTGTGAAATAATTGAATAACAAGTGTATTGTGCTGATGTGATTTAGCAATCTGCAAAGAACCTGTTGATATTGGCTCTTGTTCTGTTGGAAATTACAAGAGATTCTATTATGACGATGATTATCAAACGTGCAGAGCTTTTATTTACACTGGTTGCGGTGGAAATCGTAACAACTTCAAGACTATTGAATCTTGTCTTAAAATTTGTCGTCGTAAGTCTATTAGAGAAAATGTATTTTTTTTAAATGTGACATATATATGTAAAATATTTTAAAAAGTTGTGAATACATCAAAAAGATATATTTTATTATTGCTTAAAAAGTTTTATTTAAATTATTTTTGCTCACTGTTTTCTGGCTCGTTGCATAAAGATTTTGAAGATTAATTTAACAGTTTTCAATTCAAGCAATAATTAAACGTTGTGAAATAATAAAGATATATAAATATATATATATATATATATACACACACACACACACACATACATATATGTGCGTTTGTGTACCGAATGTCACATTTATCATTGTATATATTTTTTATGCTTATCAAACATTACCATAAGCATTACTCATATGTATATATTATTTTCAGTTATTTTTAGTCGCTATTGTATTATTTTAGATATTTAAGGCTTTTTATTTTTAGTTCCCCTAGAAGACTCATCAAAAATGCTGCTCTGTATATATTTTTGCTATTGTTTCCAAATTTTTATTAGCTTAAATATTAAATTATGGATATTTTATAATTTAAATATCATTAAATTTTTCAGAAATTAATTCCATACCATACGAAAATCCAGATGCGAAAAATCCTTGTGCAGAAGCAATAGAACATTGCAATCAAATTCATTGTCCTTATGGTCAAGAAGACTTCGTCGATTCACAAAATTGCCAACGTTGCCGTTGCGTTGAACCATGTCAATCTGTCGAGTGTCCTGAAGGAACCAAATGTGCGGTTACCCTCGTTGGTGCAAATGATGGAACTGAATACAGAGGCGTTTGCAACTCTGGTATATTATAACTTTTCTTTTTTCTTTTAAACGATTAATAAAAGCTGCACTGATTAAAAACTCTTTTTAAAAATTGATTTTACTGAACGACCAACAATAATATATAGTATCTATAAGTAATCGTATGAATAAAAAATAATTTTATTCTTCAAATTAAATCATCTAATATTTTAAACCGTATTATTGAACATTTCGATTGCTGCATAAACAAAAATGTAATTTACAACTAAATATTTTATTCGATAACATGTTCATGTATTTTTTCAGTTTCCAAGCCTGGTAAATGTCCGGTCGTCTCCAACAGTACACGTTGCGATCAAGAGTGTTACACGGATGCTGACTGTGGAGGTGAACAAAAATGTTGCAACAGCGGATGTGGTACGTCATGTTTGAACCCGGCGCCGAAAGAAATCATTACAACTCCAGCTGCGTACATAAATGGACCAGAGTATGGACAACCTGGAGCTGTTCCCGCTAGAATCGAAGAGCCAGAAACACCAAATGTCGTTGGAGAGGAAGGAGGGTATGTAACCATGCGTTGCATCGTCATTGGTTATCCTCAACCAATTGCCGTTTGGAGAAAGGATGCCAAAGTGGTAAGTTTTTGTAATGTTTACACTTATCCTCCCTTTTTTTCGTATGTTTTCGGTTTCATCGTATCAATAAAAGGTTAAAATAATTACGTTTAATGTTTAATGTTTTAGATTGGCTCCCATGATAATAGAAGACGAATTCTTGGAGATGGATCTTTACAGATAATTAATCTTTACCCACACGACAAAGGAATATACGTCTGCACTGCTGATAATGGAATTGGCTCCCCAGTTAGAATAGAATATCAATTAGATGTCGCAGGTAAGTACATTTTTTACACGTAGCTGGGGGTTTGTATCATAAATTTGATAAATTGATAAATTAATTTTTCTAATGTTAAACTACTCATTTCATTTTAACTGTAAGACTAAAACTGTATTTCCAATTGAATTCTGGTACTAATGGAATGGGAATAACTTTATTAACCTACTTTTTTTAATCTTTTAATCCGTTTCTTATTTTCTTACATTAAATTATATGATATTTGTAATAAAATTTATAGTAATAGTTAAATTTAGTAAATTTAGTAATAAAATTAAATAAAAATATGCTATTTAGTATTGATTGACATTTAATATTATGTATGCTTTTAAAATTTACTTGTCTAAATTACAAAATAATGTTATTGACTGATTCTTATTTGATTAACTTATCGTCTATTTTTGATAAATTTTATTGCTCAGTTATTGATATATTTTTTAAACCAATTTTACTGATATTTATTAACTGGAATTAAAAAAAATGACAATAATTTTAAAAAAAGCAAACATTAATAAAAGAATAATAAACATTTGTAATTCACAATTATATTTCATAATATTTATTAATTAAATTAATAAATATAGTATGGATTAATGTGGTAGTTAAAATATTTTACAAGTATAAAAGCTGCTGTGATCGATAAGCTTTTAAGCTCATTAAAAAATGAGATCAAGTGTTTTAATTTATTTTAATAATAAAGAAGAACGGATTTAAAGACCAAAGGTAAAATTAATTTTGTAGTGTAAATCTTTGCTGATTATTAACATAAATAGCCTAAAAGTATACGATCTTGCTAACACAACTATTGCTAAACATAAACCTCTTTGGGCATGCCTTCAAACGGAATATAGAACCTCATGATTCTTCACCTGGTATAATCGACGAGCCAAATAGATCTATCACGGTGACTTTGAATTCACCAACGATTTTGCATTGCTATGCTATTGGTTGGCCAAGACCAACCGTCACCTGGTGGCGAAACGACAGTATGTTGCCCTTATCATCTGAACACTACGAACAAGAATCCGATAATACGCTGCGCATACGCTCGGTAACTCTGAGCAATCTCGGTGTGTACACGTGTCACGCCTTCAATGGTGTTGGGAAACCGGCCGAATGGTCGACCATTCTACAAGCCATAGGCCCGGTGGCGAACATCAGACCAGATCAAGAGAAATACACTAAATACCTGGTGCAAGCTCCCCAAAGACCCGAAAGACCCGAAAGACCCGAAAGACCCACCTATCCTTACCGCCCCAACCGAACTCAAACCCTTGAAAATCAAACCTACGCTCCAATTTACACTACTAGACGTTACGCCATACCTCAAGTTGTACCCATAAATGTGACTACGCCTACTCCCAATGTTCAATATGCAGGTAAGTTTCACAGGAAAACAGACACTTGAATTACATATTTTCACAGATAATTCATAAGTTTGTAATAACTTAAATTTTGAATAATAACATAATAACATTCTTCAATTTTGTGCACTTACTCTTAATTTTATAATTAATCTGGTTTCGGAGCGTAGCATTGCAGTATTATTAATACAAATTCTTTCGTAATTGTAATGATTTTGTTTTTAAAAAATAATTGGTGCATGATTTACTTTTAATTATAGTATTGTGTTGTGTTTTTTTAATAAATTAAAAAGTACTAAACATATAATAAATTTTTTAAAATATAAATATAATACATATTTTGGGATCGCTTTCGTTTTATAGTCAATGGAAGCAGCTATACAATTATGTTTAAACATACATTTAAAACAATATAAATTTAAATCTTAAAGTGCGTCTTAAGATTTACTATTTTTATAGTTCTGTTAACTTCTCTTTCCTTAAATAGTACCAATTCGCGTAAACATATCAGCACCTCAAACCCAATTCCCAGAAGATGGAGTAATCAGAGTACGTTGTACTGTTAGAGGATATCCAACTCCACAAGTAACTTGGTACAAAAATGAAGTACCCCTAGAAGAAGACGATCGTATCAGAATTTCTGGTATATTTTACACACTTTCCTTTTTATAATAATTTATAAATACATTCGCGTTGATTCAAAAAATAATTTTTAAATATTTTCAGACACAAATGAATTAATAATTTCATCTGCTAATACAAACGACACTGGAAACTATCGCTGTGAAGCAGTTAATCAATATTCGAGTAGTTCACAAAGTGTCGATATTCGCGTAGCTGGTAATTATAGAAAAAAAGAACAAGAAAATATTTATCCTTCTTTTCATTCGTTAACTATAGTCATGAATTTAAATCAAAATAACAATATTTATTTTCAGGTATTTACATTGATCCACTCTGCCAAGATAACGTGCAATTAGCCAACTGCAGTCTCATAGTTGCAGCAAGATACTGCCAACATCAATATTATGCGAAATTCTGTTGCCGATCATGTACAGTGGCCGGACAATTGCCACCAAGAGCTATACTTCCAATTGCTGAAAATCAAAGAATAAAGAGGTCCCTGTTTTCTTTTCTGTAAACAATCTGGATGTTAAAAATGTAAATCGTTTTTCCTCAGTGCTAAATAATCAAAAGGGTTCTTATTTACATATCTGAATCTAGAACAAAAACTTTTTACATTTAGTAAAGAGGATGACGGAAAATCGAGTTTAGCATACTGCCAAAGCCTTGGGTCGTCTATACATGGAAAACAATAAGCTATTCAAAACCAGAATCCATAATAAGGAACATTTTTCTAATCGTTAAAATAAATACAGTGTAATAATTAAATAATTAATTAATAATAAATACAGTGTAATAATTTAACATACGTAACTGTATGCATCTATGTATAGACTGATCTAATGCTGATTCCTAGTCCAAAAGGCTTGTTTCGTAAAAAACTAAGCCCTACGAGGCTACCAGAATTGCCTCCATTACAATTACATTACAAAACTCACAATACCTTTATATTCTTCGAAAATCATCAATCACTGTAAAAGTTTCAATGACAAGAAAATAGAACTATTGGAGCGAAGAGTTAAGAATACATTTTTTATTTATAAAAAAATAAACTTCGTAAAAAATATAGAAAAACAGTTTCTTATTATAATTTTTCAAAGGCTTTAACATATTTTAAAGACAAGAAACTGATCTGTAAATTTTCTCTATAAAGCGTAAAAAGTATCATGAATAAAATTGTTCTTGATCGTTATAGTATATAATATAGTACAACCACTGTACCTACGCCATACATCTCAGATAATACAAATGGTAAGATATATATATATGTATATATAGATACATACATACATACATACATGCACGCATACATACATACATTCATGCATACATACATTCATGCATACATGCATTCATGCATACATGCATACATGCATACATACATACATACATACATACATACATACATACATACATACATACATACATACATACATACATACATACATACATACATACATACATACATAAATACATACATCATACATACAACAGGACATACATAATACATACATAGCATACACATACAGACATACATACATACATACATACATAAATAAATACATACATACATACATACATACATAAATACATACATACATACATACAGACATACATATACATATATATATATATATATATATGTATATATATATATTAATAGATTAATTTTAATTGATATAGAGTATTGTACTGACAAATATTATAAACATTGACATTTAAAAAATACGAATATAATGCAACAATATATATTGTTTATATAAAAATAATTTATTCGAGTAAACCTATTTACAGTTTACATTATGAATTAATTGTTAATATTATCAATGCTCTATACAAATGAAACAAGAACCATTTATTACATCCAATTGATTTTACAATAGTTAGTGGTTGAGCCACTGTTATGGATATATTTTAATATAAGCTGTTACCCTTTTAAAATAATAAATAAACATTAAATTTTTAAAATTTTATATTTTCGAATTATATTACGAGTTATCTATTAAAAATTATTATTTTTGCCATTGAATTTTAATTTTAATGCTCAGTGTCAGTACCAATGACTTGGAAATATTTTATATTCTTTGAGATGCATGATAGGGTAATCATATCTATGTGTATTAAGCTTACAACCATGTTATATTGTAAAGTATTAAATAGTTTTATCGTGTAATAACTATATGCGCACACTTCTTTGCTACATTATCATAATTAAAATGATTAATGTTTATTATATATCGGATTTTATGGATACGTTGATTTCAACGAATATTTATCTATACATCGTTGCTAAATATGCAAATAGTGCGCTCTATCGGTCGAACTTCATCAGCGGCACTTGTAAACAAAAAATCCTTCAAAAGAGAACTAAAATCGTATTGAATAAGAAGAAAAACGTCATATCTGTACAGTTTTATCATAAATGTCATTTAATTTACTAAAACAGAAAACTATGTTTAAGTAATAACAATGTCGCATTTACGATTCTGTTCCTGAAGCACCGACAGTACAGTTATAATTATATCTGCTAATATTTTTTTCATTGTAATCAAAATTATGTGTAGTTTGTAAAAACTTATCAGTGTAAGCTGAAAAAATATAATACCAACACGTACTTATTATTTATTTTATTAAATCTTAGAAAATAATAATTACTATGATTAACTACATTTTTTTGTTAGGTATTGTTTATTTCATCGTAAATCTTAAAACTATTTTATTTATATAAAAATAAAATGTGTTGTTGTTGGAAAATTATTACTTTTTTAATTTACACTGAGTTTTGAGCATTTACATTCAGCAGTCATATTTTTTTTTAGTTACAATAAATAATTCAGTGTTTCCTCTTAGCAATTTACCTATGTTTTTCAATTTCAGTCACGAATCATGTGCCTTATTAGATATGATAAGGAAATATCATGAAAAGATTACCGAATATTAAGAGAAACTTAAATTTTTAATTTACATATAAAATATAAGTCCTTAAATTTCAGAATATATCTCATTCCAAAAATTTGTATGATATATCTTATTGTAAAAATAAATTTTGTCATATTACAAAATAAAAGACATTTGATAATCTTTCTTTAGATTTTCTTATCACACATAATTATATAATTATCAAAAGAAGCAGTGACCATATTAATTATAATACTTAGCTGTAGAATTACTACAAACTTGTATAAATCGATCTTCCAAGACTACTGATGTTAATCTTTTAGCAGAAATATTTTATACTTTCATTCACTTTTGTACATGTCCGCCTGAAATAGAACTAGTCGTGTACATCGAATATTGATCCAATAATTTTCGTTTGAATCATACAAAAATTTATTAATGATATCGTATTAATACTTTTGCATAAAATTTAACAATTAATTATAATTCAAATTTATCTTTTATTGTAATTATTTAAATTACAAGTTTTTTATAAATCCATGGCATCAACAATTACGGTGTTGAAATATTTGTCAAGGATATTTTTATTTCTTACTTCAGGAACTTACCTCGCGTATCAATAATTATATGTAAGAAATCTATATCAACAATTTTTCAAACATACAAACAAAATAATGCATAACAATCAATTTAAGCTATGCTCAAACAAATAATTATATCTTCGATGTAAACCACTTAAAACTTTCAGAACAGCGATAATGCGGATTTTTAAAGACAAGATACATATATCTGAGAATAAAGACATGAGGAGATTCAAAATAAAAATTTTAAAAAACATATATGAATCATATCTAAAAAATATTACCTTTAGACATATTTAAATTGTCACGTCAATGCTATAATAAATCTTTTAGCAACAAATCTTTATTGTAATTGTTAGTATTTTAGAATAAGGATTAATATTTGAACCTATGAAGAGACGTAGGCAATGTGAATGAATGCCATTGTACGAATATATTGTATGGACAATAATATTATTTAAGGTCCTTAAATACAGAATTAAATATAATAATAAAAGTATGCTTGTTTATTTTATTTAAAAAAAATTAAGTATTCATTTTCCTTGCTGCGATTCTCGAGGAACTGACGAATGCATCATAAAGTGTTTATATTCTTCCTCGATCAAAACAGTTCGCTGCATTCTTTCAGTAGCAATTCGTTCAATTTTTGCAAATAAATCACTATGGACTGCTATACATTTGCGAAAATCTTTTCTGTTAAATCTATAAACTTCGCACACTTCTTTGGCAATGACACTAGCAACACGTCGTTGGTCTTGCACCAAAAGTGCTACTTCACCAAAATGTGCACCATCTTTAAGATAACAGATCTGCCAATGGAATATCGAAAAATACATCAATTGTGAAAATCTTCTATACTTATATTTTTAATGAAATAATACCCTCCAGTAATCAGTACCTTAAAACAATTCAACTCATAACGATTACTCTTATCAATTATAAATAATTAAGGTAAATATGATCAATAAATTTGCAAGTAATTTTTTTATAAAATAGAAAATTTTTTACGTTGCATAAACAAATAACGATTTATGCATATTATTTTATAAAATCACACACATCACACACTGTGTATTTAACTTTTTGTATTTTTAATATGTAAATTATTATGTAAGCTCCAATTTATTAATTCATTTTATATCACTGATAGATTATTAAAATAAAAGTACCTCTTTTCCAGTAGGCGTTAATACAGCAACAGTTCCACTAGAGAGAAAAAACATACAATCCCCTTGAATACCAGCTTTTATAATCATATCATTTGGTAAATATAATTCTGGCTTTAAATTGGTTACTATTTGTGTTAAAACAGGATTCGGTAAGTTTTGAAAAATTTCTACGTTTTCAACTAGACGTCTGCAAGAATGTAAGACAACTTCTTTTCGCAAGGCATCTAATTAAAGTAAATATATGACCAGGAATAATTTTTTACAGAAACTTGATTAGATGCTAAAATGCACACATGAAAAAATATAAATATGCAATTGAAATTGTTAAACTAACCAGATAAATTTGACAAAATTTTTTTCTCCCGAAAATAACTATTTCTAAAACGATAATGATAATAAGCCAAAAGCCTTTGGGTCATGTATTTAGGAAGCTGCTTCTGTCTTGCATAAGCGAAAAGTTGATTTATAATTTGTTCATACTTTGACTCGGAAGATTTTCTGTCAGCTACAATATTTAACAACATAACTAAAAAAAGGCAATTACGGTTAATAAAATATAATAAGCCAATGTTTTATTTTTTATTTAAAAAAATGTTTATTAACTTATTATGTAACATACAACGAATCTACCGAGAATCATAAGAAGCGTGCAAACTGTAATGTCACTTTCGCTTTGTGGTTCAATTCCACCATAACCAGAACCAGTAATATTTTCAAGTACCAGAAAAAGAGCACGTTGGTATCTTGCAAGACTTTTTTTATTTTCTATTGCAGCTAACCATGTATCTTGACTTGGCTTTTAAAGTAATTTTAAATTAATGTAATTCACAAATTAAAATAAATAATGTTTGTTGTCGTTTCCATTAAAAATATTTGTAATCAAATTGATACAAATATTCTATTTACCTACTGATATTACATCGGTAAAAAAAAAAAAAAAAAAAAAAAAAAAAAATTAAAAAAGTACATTCAATACTTAAAGTACTTTAGTTATTTTGGGTTTTATTTCTCAAATCCATTCGAATTTCAGTTGTGTTTTTTCGAGTAATTAAAAATTGAAATGCTTTTAAAAATCTATCTATTCTAATGTCCATTTCACCTTTCACTTTATTACTCACTTTAAGCAGTATAATATTTTATTTATTATAACCGTTTAAAAGAAATAATTTTAAAAACTTCAAACAAATTTAAATTTATTTGTTTCTTTTTTTAATTTTTTATCGATTGAGTTTTAATTAAATATGTATAGATAGCGTATGCTTGTGATTAAAAATTAAAGTGTTTCTAAATTGATAAATTGATTACAAGTACTAACATTTACGGATCCATATCGACTGTACATCTTAATCATGTGTGTAACATTACAAAAACAAACAAACCAATGTATAACATAAATACAGAAGATTAGAGTTAAAAACATTTGACATGATATATCTTCACTTTCGAAATACTAAAATGTAAAAAAAATTATTTTACCACATAGTTCATTATTATACATATCATTTTTTTAATTCTTATTTTATAATATAAAAATGGTAATACGGATTTAAAAAATATTTAATATCTGCTGTTGCTGTTGTTGTTATTATTATTTCACATGTTTAATAATGAAAAAAAGGAAAATATAAAATTTGATTCAATTTAATCATATGTGTTGTATTATAAAAGAATACAATTTTCGAATAAGTACATACGTGGTGCATCCACGAGGTATCGAGTTTTTTTTTTCATTTTTCGCCTATTCGGCGTAGAAATTCGGGAGAGGTCTTAAAATTTCGACAAACTCTTTCCGCATTTGTCCTTTTTTTTGTTTTGTTTTTCGATAATTAGGCAGGGCAGGATTTAACTTCGCGCGAAAAGTGTTTTTCAGTTTTTTGACATATCGCGTTGGAGCGACTACTCGAACAGCGTTACGCGATAAAGTTTTGTTTGCAATTAATAAAAAAACAATGTGGAAACGTATAAAATATTGCAAGAAGCGTATGGAGATAATTTCATGTCAAAATCGCAAAGTGGAAAACGGCACAGAGGTTTTAAAGAGGGCCGAGAAAGAATCAACGACGAGTCTGTATTTGGGAGCCCAAAAAGCTTTCGAATCGCTACGAACACCCGTCGCGTGTTAAAAATTTAAAATTTAGACTGTCGATTAACAGATAAAGCAATTCAGGAAAAACTGAATTTAACGCGATTTTCAGTGTAAAATATAGTGCAAAAACAAATTTATAAATGTTAAAATTTAACAACAAAGCCAAAGAGTTTGAAGATGCATTTGAAATTTGGGAAACATGCCTTCAAAAATGTGTTGATACAGGAGGAAATTATTTTAAAGAATTAAAAATTTTTATTTTACCCTGTTTATAAGCCCACCAATAAAACATTTTTCAAAAAAGAAAGGTAAAAATTTTTTTTTTTGTGATCTTTGAACAAAACATTCTCGCGTAGTGGTTTTTCGCTAATCGCTTCAGCGTGCCGTGTCAAAAATTTGAAAAACACCCTTCGCGCAAAGTTAAATCCTGCCGCGCCTAATTATCGAAAAACAAAACAAAAGAAAAGGACAAATGTGGAAAGAGTTTGTCGACATTTTAAGACCTCTACTGAATTTCTACGATGAATAGGCACAAAATGAAAAAAAAACTCGATACTTCGTGGATGCACCATGTAATAAGCACATAGACGCATCATTCGACTTATAAAAATAAAAAGTAAATCAAATCTGTTAGCAATATAATAAATATTGAAATATTGAAGAAGAAAAAATTGTTCTTACCAAAAAGCACTGTTTTACATATAATCTGAATGTTAAATATCGACTAAGTTTGAGCAGAGGCAAAACATTAATAACTGTAGCAATAATCAATTCATTATCTGGACCTGTTTTGGGAACTCTTCTCCATGGTACTGTAAGTTGATCATAGGGTAAAGATGTAAAAATATCAATCAACATATACGTTTTGAAATAGTGTCTGAAAGTAAATTTCTTTTTCAATGATATATTCTTATTGAATTTAACAAAGAATTATAAAATATAAGGCAATGAAAATTATAAAAGGCTTTCAATTACTTTATAATCATGACTTGATCTAAAATGACTTCGTCCTTTTCTCGATTATAATATCCGGTGATACAATTGCCAAAAATATCAATCCAACAAAACAAATAAATAAAGGGACATATTTTACAAAATCGTACTTGTTTCAAATCTAATATTATAAAACATACTGAAAATGTAATTGCGAAGAATCCAATGAAATATACAATCATCATTATATTTTCCCAAAAAAATCTATAATTTTTAAATATATACGTACATAAAATTATCTGTATATAAACACTCAGAGTCCCTGGTGCAAATTTGATGAATGAATTGAAAATTTACCTTAATCTACTAAACGGATGAAAAACCCTCCAATTGCAGGCTTCCAACCGTCTGTTTTCCCTATTTATAGCAGATAAGCTCATTAAATATTGTTCACATTTTGGGTGATGTTCATATACGGCAATCCATGGCCGTAATCTATGCAAGAGTTTTGAAAAAAATGTAAGATTCTTTGATGATTCATATGTTAAATCAGATTTTTTTTTCAATTCACAGTGATGGGTGGTTGCTCTCATTTTTTCTTTTTCTTATTCTAAAAAATAAATAAGTAAATAAAGTAAATAAATAAAACAATTCTATAAATAATACAAATTTCTATTAAAAATATTTAATCTTTTCCTTAACCTGAAAAATGTGAAATTAACAAATGAGAATAGAATTTTATTAAATGCCATGGGAAATGAAAGCATAATAAATAAAATTGAATTTTCCCATTGATAAAATCACAATTCTTTTATATGATTTAAAAAAGTGTGTGTTATTTACACGGGTTTTTTATAATAAAAATATTTAATACATCTAATATCTAAAATGTATTAACATGTAAAATTAATGAATGAAAACATTTGTTTAATTTTTTTTATTTTAAGTAAATCGTTTTAAATCCAATATTTATAATATTCTAATTAGAGTATTATTTTTTATTCTCTGTTCTTCTGCTAATTTCGATTTGAATAAAAAATTAGCGCCTACATTTACAACGACACGTGATCGCTTGAAACTCAAACAAGTGCACATGACGAGAAATCATATTTAAAAATAAACCTGACCATAATTACTATGGGAATATAAAATTACATTCAATTATGCATCAATATTTCTTCAAATTATTGCACTATTTGAGTAAAATAAAATAATTTATTCCAATTACATGCGAGCGTAAGTGCAAAGGCTCAGGGATTATTGGGTAAATGCTTAGTAAACTGACCAATCAGCAACGAGTTTACTTGCGCAGACTCAAAAATTCATTGTTGGATAGGCAGGACTCGCGCCACCGACTTATGCTGTTCCAGTCAGTCATTCACGTTGGGAGACCGTTAATTTCAAAGTCTCCATGTGAGTTTTAAAATTTATTTAGATTCTTACACATGATATTCACAAAATCCGCATTCACTTGATATTCCTTGTTTATTTTTTTGCCAATATTATAAACAATGATTACGGAAGCTGCAAGTACGGTTGTAGAAGATGATGATGTAGGAGATTGTCAGGGTCAGGCCAAACTTCTTAAAACTTTGGAGGTATGAGTACACATGTCAAAACAAACCTAGCCCTCAAAATATTTTCATTCGCAATAATAATTTAAAGTTTTTATTCATTACTCGGTGTTTAAATAAACATTAAGATCAATAGAAATTAAGTAATAATGCTTTAATTTAAAAGATAATTCCGTATAAATAGAATATTAAAACATTTTATAATTATATTTAAAGTTAAATTTGCTTTCATGGTTGGATAAACACCGAATGTAATTTTTGTTGCAAAATCTACATTGTAACTATTAGGATAATTATGTTGTAATTTTAATTAGAATAAAGATAATTGTTTTCATTTTATATTTCTTAGCTTATTTCTTAGAATTTTTTAAAAATAGATTATCTTAGTTTGATCTAAGATAAATATGAAATATGTTTTATTAAATACGATTTTAATATTATTCTATATAAAATAAAAACTGTAAAAAATATTAAGCACAGAATTTTCAAATTAAGATTAAACATACAATAGATTTAAAATGTAGATATATGTGTATCAATTATTTTTGAAATGTATGTTCTAAATTGAATTAAATATAAACACTTATTTATGTAATAATTTTATATCAGGGCAATGGTATTACATCTGGCGATATTAAGAAACTGGAAGAAGCTGGATTTTATACAGTTGAATCTGTGGCGTATACACCAAAAAAAATTTTAATGGAAATTAAAGGAATTAGTGAAGGAAAAGCCGATAAAATTCTTCAAGAAGCTTTTAAATTAGTTACTATGGGATTCAAAACAGCAGCTGAAGTACATATGATAAGGGCAAATATAGTTTATATAACTACTGGTTCTGCAGAATTAGATCGCCTTTTAGGAGGTGGAATTGAAACTGGATCAATTACTGAAATTTTTGGAGAATTCAGAACTGGAAAGTCACAAATTTGTCATACTTTAGCAGTTAACTGCCAATTACCTGTTGACATGGGAGGTGCAGAAGCTAAATGTATTTATATTGACACTGAAGGTACTTTTAGACCAGAACGATTGATTGCTGTTGCGGAAAGATATAATATCAATGGTGATTGTGTTCTTGACAATGTTGCAACTGCTCGAGCTTATACCTCTGATCATCAAACAAAACTTTTAGTGAAAGCTAGCGCTATGATGTCGGAATCTAGATATGGTCTATTAATTGTGGATAGTGCAACTGCACTTTACAGGACAGATTATGCAGGTAGAGGAGAATTACAAGCTCGTCAAAGTCATTTAGCTAAATTTCTTAGATTACT
This sequence comes from Eupristina koningsbergeri, assembly GCA_018907245.1. Classification (NCBI taxonomy): domain Eukaryota; kingdom Metazoa; phylum Arthropoda; class Insecta; order Hymenoptera; family Agaonidae; genus Eupristina; species Eupristina koningsbergeri. The sequence continues at coordinate 1,668,362 of JACCHV010000096.1, forward strand.
ACTTAGACTAGCAGATGAGTTTGGATGTGCAGTAGTTATTACTAATCAAGTTGTTGCACAAGTTGATGGTGCTGCTAGTATGTTTGGAGGAGATTCTAAGAAACCCATTGGTGGTAATATTATAGCTCATTCTAGTACAACTAGACTTTATTTACGTAAAGGAAGAGGGGAAACTAGAATTTGTAAAATTTATGATTCTCCATGTTTACCTGAAAGTGAAGCCACATTTGCTATAAATGCAGATGGAATTGGTGATGTTAAAGACTAGATTTTATTTTATTATTATGTATTCAATAGTATAGATAACTTCTTAAGTAAAGTATTTTATTAATTTTAAAAAAATATTAACAGTACCAAATAGCAAATAAATATTTTTTCTAAAAATAAAATTGTTTATCTAGGTTTAAGTTTAAATATAATATAACTTAAAAAATTTTGCTGAAGTAATGTACATCTTGCTTAAGAATGTTTATTATGTATATATTTACTTAGAATAATCAAAGAAAGATTGCTTAATGTATTATTATTAAACCATTGTAAAATAACTTCTTTATTTTTTAAGAAGTTCATTTTCAAATGTAAATAAACTTAAATTTTTAACACAAACTAAATTAATATTACTCACAAATTTTATGTATAAAATGGATTACAGAATAAAAAAAAATAAATAAATAAACTAATTCTACATGTGTATTTAATAATTACATAATTTTTTGCAGTATGTGAGTCAATAACTATTTAATTATTTAATTGATTAATTTTTATATAATACAATATGTTATAAGTAAAAAACACATCAGAAAATTTGATGAAGTATCGCGTAATATAAATAGTAATATAATAAAGTAATATAAATAGGATGATCCATATGCAATCGTTACTATCTCTAAATTTAAAACTTTTTAATAAATTTTACTCCATCATCTTCTAGAATAGTTCCTATCTAGCCTACAGAGATAAGCTCTATAATTCAAAATCTTTCTCCTCTAAAATATTTTGGCGCGGATATCATCAATAACGGCATTCTTAAAATTCTTCCTCATAAAAAAAAATTAAAAAATAAAGCTTATACAACAAAACATATTAATTAATCTATATGTAGAGTACTGAAACAAAATAAATACAAAATAAACAACATAGTTATTTTATAAATATGAATATTAATCTCATTACTTTCTCGTAATGAAACTTAATAAGAATAACAATAAATAAAAAATAAAATATTTTCTATGCATTATACCACAATGTAAATGAAACTAACGATATATAAATTAACACTGAAAAATTAGATGATTTCGATATGTTATTTAGTATAAATAATAAAAATTATTTTTATTTTATTTAATGAATTACGTTTGATGTTTTACTTAATTAATTTCATAAAAACAAGAAAATAGTTTTCACTTAATTATTTGTAAATAAAATAATATTTTTTTATATATTTATGGTAATATAATGTTAATAGTTTTTATTTATTTATTGTATATGTGTCAATAATGAATAAAATAATATTCTGTTGTTGACGCGCATTATTTTAAAAATACCAAATTCCATGTTTGTTATTCTTCAATAAGTGAATGAACTTTTGTTAAATATTATGAATACAAAAAAAAGTAAATGAAAAAAGATTTTATTGAACAATTTCATTGAAATATTATAATTAAAAAAAAAAATTTTTTTTAAATAAATATTACAATAATTTTACTATTCATTTATAAAAATCTAATAATTGAACATATTAATTTTTAAAATATAATATTATATTATTAATGGTACAAATATTTTTAAATGTAAGCCAAATAAAAAATTGCTTTTTTTAAAGTTATAATTAATTTCTGTATAACAATATTCTAATTTCTATTGAGATACTTTTCATATAATACAAATTATTCTCTTATCAATAAAAAATAGAAGGTGCTTATCATCAAATTTTACAAATTATTCAAGTTTACATTTGTAAAATATTATATTTACAAAAATAATTGATTTTTTTTTATAATAAATTTGAAATAAAAAATTTACTTTAATCATTTTATAATTCTAATTTTGCGTTTGATATTAAGTATTTTAAAGGTATCTGTAATTATTAAAAACTTCAAAATTAATTTATAAAAATTAAGAAATTACGATTATAAGAAATAAATGTTTATGTATTATATAGTTTACCGATAATTTGTTAATTTTCATATATTTTATTAAAATATATTTTGTAAAGCATAGGTTTCTTAAATTGTTATGAGAAAAACCAATTGTTAATGTAGGTTATATGAAGCTATAAATTATAAACTTAAATATGTAAAAAGTTTTATAATTAAATTTGATATTTTTAATATACTACATATCATCATTCTTTTTTAAAATATTTATCACTGATTTCATATCTTCATATCCTAAATGCTTTAAAGTAAAATTACCGCAATTAAATCTATGCTATTTACTATAATTCTATTTTAAATACTTTAATTTCCCCAGACTAAAAATTTGTTTTTAATCCCATGATAAAAATAGATTACATTATCTAATTAATAACATGAAAACATGTGGGGATTAAAAGGATGTGGTACAAACGCATTTTAGTTTATTTTCATTCTTAAATGAAGGTGGACGAATAAGGATAGAAAGAGACAGAAGCTAAAGAAATATAAAAGGACCAGTATTTCCGTTGGTGGCGCAAGTGTTTTTCGTACTCCTAGGATTGATTCACTCTCCATAAATTGCAAATTTCATACTCCGATTTCATTTTTTCATCTCACACCTGATTCAAGTAAGTTTAAATATTATTTATGTGTCTTCGTAAGCTTTATTACCTTTTATGACATGCAGGTAAACCCTAATTTCATTATAAATATACATAAAATATTTTATGCAAGAATATCCTCTTAAGGTAAACTTTATTAACAAAACTGACATCTTGCGGTACAAAATTGTCTTTTTCGTTTTTACTTTTTTCCAAAAGATACCGGTGAAAAATGTTCAAATGTTGGAATTTAAAATTATTTTTGTCTAGTCATTATTATAAACAATTGACACGTCAATCAAGCTTTCACAATCTTCTTGCTAACCGGGCCGGTAAAACGATAACTCACAAGTCTAATTTAACAATTTTTAATAGGTATTTAATAAACTGATGTATTTTAAAGTTCATTAAAAACTTCAATTATAAAGATAAATTGTGCTTTTTCCAAAATATTTTTTAGGTTAGAATAATAATTACAAAATTTTGATTTTAAAAGATCTGATCTGATTATAGAAAATATATTTTTAGGTTAATCTAATTAACCTTAATTTTATAAAAAAATTCTTTTAAATTCAAAAATATAAAATTTATACTAACATTAAATTAAATTTTTAAACATTATATAGTTCACTTAATTTTTTAAAAATAATCTAAGAAACTTATTTATTTTTAAATGTTATTAAATTAGAAATTAAATTATAATGTTGTTCTCACTTATAACAAGCCGAATATAAAATAAAGGTAGTATTTATGGGTAAGATTATACTTTTATAACTTGAGTACCTTGCCTTCTTTTATTTCTACTTTTATTAAGCTATTTCTCATTCAAATTTAATTCAAAATTAATTAATTTAATAAAATTTAGCCTAATTGTTTATTTTAATATATATTTCCAAATCTTAAAATAAGTATATTGTTCAGTATAATAGTAATAATATTATTATTGATTGTAGACAGTTCCATATTTCTTCAAAAATGAGTGACGATATTTCATTATACACTTTACCAAATAGTCAACCAATAGTTCAATTGGATTGTGAAGTTGCATTTAATGCTCTTTCGTTAAAAGAAAAATTGTATGCACATTATCTTAGTCAAGCAGCATGGAATGGAGGTCTTATAGTATTGATACAAACTTCGCCAGAATCACCACTGGTGTTTGCGCTTCTTCATAAGGTTTTTCTTACAGAACCAATAACTAATTTAAAAAAAACTGCTCTTGCAGATGGTATTACAGAAGATGAATTTACAGTAAGTTTTTTTTTATATATATAATCTTATAACATGTACTTTAATACAACATATTTAAATCCATTGAATATATTTGAATATTATAAAAATGTTCAGTTTTACTTTTAATAAAATTAAAAGTGAAATTTGTTTTAATATATTAAAGAAAGATCTCAAATAAATAAATATCTTAATTTTGTTTTTATTATTTTTATTTATCATTAAATTTTTTTTTTCTATATTCATTTCTCGATTATTGTATTTATTTTATAATAATGTATTGGATTTTTAAAAATGAATAATAAATCATTTTTTTTAGGCATTTTTAGTATATACATGTGCTGTATTTTCAAATGCTGGCAATTACAAGTCTTTTGGAGATAGTAAAATTATTCCAAATTTACCTAAAGAAAAGTTAGAGATGATAATTAAAGCTTCTAAGGCTTATAAAGATGATTCTTCAAGTGTGCAATTGCTTTGGGATAGAACAAAAGATGCAATGTACTCTTTAGAAGAGAGAGTACAGTCTTTAGGATTAGGAAGTAAAGGCATTACTACATATTTTTCAGAAAATTGTACAGAAGATGATGCTAAAATTGTTAATGAATTTATGCAAAAAAAGCGCTTAGAGTCTTATAATGCTAGATGTTTTAAAACAGAAGAGCAAGGAAATAATTTTAAATGTAAATATGAGATAAGATTAGCTTCAACTGAAACCAGTGATGATCCCAAAATTACTCTTCCTGAAGAAGTCTTTAAAAATGCTCAGTTTAAAATTACTAGAGGAGATTATGATTTAATTCTTCTATCTGTTGTTGAAAATTTAAAAAAAGCTAAAGAACATGCTGCTAATGAAACTGAAGTAAATATGATTAGTAAATATATAGAACATTTTGTAACCGGTTCATTAGAAGAGCATAAAAATGGTTCTAGATATTGGATTAAAGATAAAGGACCTGTTATTGAAACATATATTGGTTTTATTGAAACTTACAGAGATCCTGCAGGTCAAAGAGGAGAGTTTGAAGGAATTGTTGCAATGGTAAATCGTGACATGTCTAAAAAATTCTTAACTCTTGTTAACAGTGCAGAAAAATTATTGCCAAAGTTACCATGGGGTAAGGATTTTGAAAAGGATCAATTTTTAAGACCAGATTTTACATCACTTGATGTTTTAACATATTCAGGGTCTGGAATACCCTCTGGTATTAATATTCCCAATTATGATGAAATACGACAATCAGAAGGTTTCAAAAACGTTTCGCTTGGTAATGTTATTCCAGCTGCAATGAAACAAGATGTAATACCATTTTTATCAGATGAAGATCAAGCTTTATTAAATAAGCATAGAATTGCTAGTTTTGATGTGCAAGTAGGTTTACATGAATTACTTGGTCATGGAAGTGGAAAATTGTTAATACAATCAGAAAATGGTTCATTTAATTTTGATAAGGACAAAGTAAAAAGTCCTGTTACAGGTGAACCAGTAACAAAATATTATTTACAAGGAGAAACTTATGATTCTATTTTTGGATCTATGGGATCATCATATGAAGAATGTAGAGCTGAAGCAGTAGGGCTTTATTTAAGTTTAGAAAAAGAAGTAATAAAAATATTTGGATATGAAGGTTCTGAAGCAGATGATATTATTTATGTAAATTGGTTATCTTTATTATGGAATGGTTGCGCAAGAGCATTAGAAATGTATCAGCCTTCTACAAAGAAATGGTTGCAGTCTCATTCTCAAGCTCGTTATGTATTACTTAGAGTGTGTATAGAAGCTGGAGAAGATTTTATCAAAATTGTTGAAACTGAACCTGGTAAAGATTTGAGATTAACCATGGACAGAAATAAAATAAATACAGTTGGTAAAAAAGCAATTGCAGACTTTTTGAAAAAGTTGCAATATTATAAGAGTACAGCAGATATAGAAGCTGCTCGAGAATTATATGATAAATATAGTGATGTACCAGAAACTGGTGCATATCCTTGGGCAAAATGGAGAGACATTATTTTGTCACGTAAGCAGCCTAGAAAAATATTTGTACAATCAAATACAACTACTGATGGTATGTTCTTATAGTAAATTTTGATTAATATTTTTAAACATTGAAAAATAATCGAACTTATTAAAGCTTATTAGTTTAATTTTTTCTTATTTTATTTTACTAAACTTAATTCTAGTAAATTAAATAATAAAAATTAAACAAAATAATTAATAATATTTTAAATATTATCTAATAACATTACTAATAAAATAACTTTACTATTGTACTATTATACAATAATTTTAGTATTTTATGAGTTTTATAAATGTTACTATCTGAATTTATTATTATTATAAATATGATAGAAGCTATTTTAAATACTAGTAATATATTTTTTAAATTTTATATTTACTTATAATTTTATGCATATTTATAATATTATATATTTTTTCAGAATCAGGAAAAGTTGTATTGAAGAATTATGAAGCTACTTTTGAGGGATTTATTCAATCATGGATTGATAGATTTCCGTCATATAATGTATCTGAAAACCTTATTAAACTATGGGAAAAAGATCAAAAATACTTTTCTTCCATTCTGCATACAAATTAAATTTAATTCTTACAATGAATGATAATAGAATTGTACTGAAATGTATTTCATATTTTTTACAAAAAACAAGTTACAATAAAAAGATTTTAATAATTTATTTTTAACTATGTTTTATCATTATAAAAAATATTTTTTAATACATACCCATGAATAACTTAAGTAAAAATATATTGCAATAGTTATAAAATTAAATTTTAATAATTATCTCAAAATATATTAAATTTATTTTTATAATAAATATTTGAATTATGTATTTTTATTTTTATTGATAGAATATAATAAAAATATAATTTAAATAAGGTTTATTATTATTACATAGAATTAGTATTTTTAAAAAAACTATAAATATGAAATCGTTGTGGTTATAAAATCTTACCTGAAAATAGTACAGCATATTTATACATAAAATATAAAAAAGAAGATTGAATTTTATTAATGAAAAGATTTTTTTTTTTCATTGTATTTTTTTATCATCGTGTAAGATTATCACTAGAATTAATGTTTAAAATTATTGTATATATGATTATTTTATGATATTTAAAATAGAACTAAAAAATATTTCTTTATAAATATGCTCTGATTATATTGCTATTACGGCTGATAATAGAAGAAATACAAATTATAAATAATTTATGTGAATTCATGGAAATGGAAAAAAACTGTTTCCAGGTGAATCAAAGTATTAGTAAAATACGTTGTTTAACGTATTAAATATGAATAATTAATCATGCGGTTAAAAAAAAATTGTTTAAAAAGTAAAGAGCCTTTTTAAATAAATTGCTCGGCGAATTAAATCATAATTACTATGGAAACAGTCTAATATTAATTAGATCCAAGAGTTTCTAAGACTATTTACTCCACCACCACATGATTCCAGTGTAGATACTGGACATCCTTTTTATAATATACACTGGACACGAGAATTTTAGGTCCTTGTAATTTAATCAGGTGATGTTCATGTGAGTTTATTCACCAACTCTAGTATTTATCGATAGAAAATAAAAGTACATTATAATGTGTACTATCCAAGAGCTAATTTTCGATTGTATTTATTATAAATATATGTATGATTTGTTTATTTCCCAATGGACATGAATCCCGATGATACAATTTAAAGCATTTGCTAGAATGTTTTAGATTAAAATGAATGAATTTGTCTTTCCATGGTGAGAATTCCCGAATTTCTTATTTCTTATTTTATTTAAAGGGTTTCTTTTACTAATCCTTGAATACGTTCTTGCTCAAAGATTATGTTTTCATTAATTTCAAGTTTATATATCATTGCATAAAATTAATTGAACAACCTATGGAAATATTCTAAACATATACATTATTGCATAAAAAATTCAGTATCTGTTAATTGTAGACCGAATTTGAAAGTAATAAATGTGTTTCTTTTATCGTTCGCATCTACTTCTCCCAAGTATCTTCTAAACACCTGAGAATGATTAGCTATGATAGGTAAAATGAATAATTTTATGTGCAGGTCAAAGGTGATTTATTCAAATTTGTGTTGAGCTGTTACACTATGCTGCTCTTACATATTTTTCCCATCAATATACATGCTCTCAGGTACCTGCATCCCCTCCCCTTACACCTGAGTTTCATCAATCTGGATATTGGAAGGGCGACATACTACATGCATAATTTAATGTTTACAATAATCCTGAGACAATAATCTGCACAAGTTCAGACGAGTATAAATTATTTGCATATAGATTATCGTGAAAGGTGGACTGTCCCACTCTAAATCGGTGGTGGAATTTCCAGATTTCTTTATGTTTTTACTCTTCTTGCTAAATGCATATTAGGGTATATGTTGTACAGCGAAATAAGCTTTGGTTGCAAATACTATCAAATATACGTATATAAGCAAAATTCTTTTTAAGGGAAGAAAAATATTAAATAATACAAATATGAAACTTTATTTTCTAACAAACAGCATTTATTAGTTTTTGTCCAATATAATATTGCATGATAATTAAAGGAGGACTTTTAATTTCTATTGGGAAGGCATTTATATCCCAGACTTTAGATCAAGGTTAAAAACTTTATACAATTGTGTAAAATATCAATCCGAAGCTGTGCTTTTCCCTGTGATTAAGATTATTATAAAATAAAATAATTGTTAGGTTTAAATAAAATATAAGTAAATTAATTATACTTCCCAGACAGTTTATTTATTTATACAATCAAATAGATATATATGTGAGTATTCTTATGAATTTATAAATTTCAAATAAAGAGTAGCGGAAAACTTTCTTTAGCGCGTGCTCAAAGAGGAATGCCCTCAAAAAATTTTAACTTCGATCTCGGCCGAAATTTTCCCCTACTCCTTGTACATTTTGTTTTATTATTATTGTCTAAAATCTTAAAATGCTCGCTTAAATATTGATATACGATAACTTAATGCTACACGGCATAAAAAACCTTCCGTCTGGGTTTCGGAAGGAAAAAGCCTTTATATCTAATATTACAAAACAAGTTACAATTCAATTACAATTAACACATTCTCCTTGTTAAATATTACAAGATTATTCAAATGAGTTTTCTCATAACGTTCATGCCTTATCGCTGAAACGTTATCCTTTTCCCCGATTTTTCTCTAGACAAACATACGTCTATATTTGTCTATAGACGCGATACCGCCTTGCATCGCGCCGAGGTTTCGAACTCGCACGACGCCCCATTGAAACCTCACCGACGTATATCGCATGACGCCCCAATACGTCGGTTTTCTACGGGGAAAATCACCCGAAACTCATTTTTATCAATTATTATTTATTCGAAAGTCAACATTCCTAAGTATCATTCGACTCGCATAACTTTGTATTTATTTTCGCACAGCTTGATCTTAACATCTAAAATTACTTAAAAATATCTTAAATGTTACATATTTAATCAGTCATATTAATGCTTGAAAATTGCACAAGAAATATCTTTTGTATTATATTGAGAGATTTGTCGGTACATATTTATTGTTTCTGCTTTAACTAATTTAATGCTGTTATTAATAATGATAATTTTATTTTAGAGAAGGGAGGGCAAATAAATTAGACAAGAATTTTTGTTCGCCGCAACTGTTATAATAGATTTATTTCGAACAAAAAAAAAAAAAAAAAAAAACCTCCGCGTCGGAGGAAAAAAGCCGTCCGCCGGTTCCTCGCCGGATCGAGTCTGCAGCCCCCGCGTAGGCTTCGCCGATCCTTAATAATCAGCTTCTCCCCGCAGTTGGAGAAGATGCAGGTGTAGTATTCACCGCCGCTGAAGGTGAATACTTGAGCGCCGGGATGCTGCCGCTTCGTCTCGTAAGATCTCGTTCAACACCTCACAGCACTTACACCTTTTCCGCCGCGCGAGGAACCACAAAGTTTTCACAATAAAAAAGGAAACCGCTAATAATCGTGATGATTTCACAATCGAAACACTTTCAACAGAGAAAGTTTGCCGGGATGCATACAGCAAGAAAATCTGTACGCAAGTGGATTTTCCCGCCGCCCCCGACGCCGAGGAACCCCCCGCATTTTCTCGATATTCCATTTCCCGACGGCGCACACAGCCAGCTGGCCCGCAGTTGTAAATCATCGTCGATAATTTACAACTGCTCAGGCCGAATTTCGCAGCTGCGAGGGACTCCTCGGTCGGGTTTTCTCAAAATTCGACGAGTCCCGAACATACCGCCCGCCTTCGTCAATGATGACGAACACCTCTAACTCCTCGGATTGGAGCTACCGTGAATTTTATATTTACATATTTATAATTATAAAATATAATATAATATACATGCTTACAATTAATATACATATATACAATTAACGCTGCATATCTCTCAATTCCCGGCTCCCTCAGGCTCATCCATGTGGAGCGGGCTCAAACGAGCCACATGCCTCCTTAGCATACCGTTTGCAGTTCGTACTGTGACCACACGAATTTTCCCATCCGCACCCTTGTGGACTTCGGTTACACGCCCCAGCGGCCATCTTGAAGGGGGGAACCGATCATCCCGAATCAAAACCAATTGTCCAATTCGTAGGTTTTCCGCCGGTGCTCGCCATTTTGAACGTTCTTGTAGGTGCTGCATGTATTCTTGACTCCACCTCTTCCAATAGTTGTTCCGAATTCACTGGAGGAGTTGGTAACGTCCTAGACGGTTTTCAGGCAAATGGTCTACAGCCGCATCCGGAAGCAGGGTCATCGGGGTTCCTATAAGGAAGTGGGCTGGTGTTAATGCCTGCAAGTCGTCTGAGTCTTGTGACAGAGGAGACAGTGGCCGGGAGTTGAGGCAGGCTTCTATTTCGGCGAGTACCGTACTTAATTCTTCAAAGGTGAGTGTATGCTCACCGACCGCTCTTCTTAGGTGGTGTTTCACGGATTTGACACCCGCTTCCCATAGTCCCCCATAGTGTGGCGTATTAGGGGGAATAAAATGCCATGTTGTTCCTTCATTTGCCAAGAATCCGCTGATGTCCTTGTAGAAATCCGACGCCTCCTGGAATAACCGGTGCAGTTCGCGGTCAGCTCCCTTGAAATTGGTGGCGTTATCGCTGTACAGGTTCGTACATCTTCCTCTTCTGCTGGTAAAACGCCGATACGCTGCCAAGAAACCTTCAGTGCTAAGGTCACTCACCAACTCCAGATGGATTGCCCGCGTTGCAAAGCATACGAACAAAGCGATGTAACCCTTGTATGCCTTGTACCCGCGTCCTTTAGTAGCTCGTACAGCGATGGGTCCTGCATAATCCAATCCAGCGGTGGTAAACGGACGCGCAGGTGTCAATCGTGCAGCAGGCAGGTTGCCCATCAGCTGATGCATCAGCTTGGGTTTGGCTCGCTGACACACTGTGCATTCCCTGATGATTTTCTTGATGAGGGGTCTGACTCGCAGGATCCAGGCGTATTGCAATGTGTAGTTGGAAGTGAGCGTATACCCTCCATGAAGACACTCGCGATGTGCATGTCGCACCAGGAGTTTGCTGAGTGAGGAGCGAGCCGGGAGAATGGGAGGGTGCCGCTGCTTATATTCTAATGGGGCTTCGTTTAAGCGTCCTCCCACGCGCAACAATCCATCCTCAACGCCTATGAATGGAGTGAGAGCGCTAAGAGGATCCGCTTTCGCTAGGAAGTTCCCCCGCTTCAAACCGGAAATTTGGCTCTCATACGCATGAGCCTGCGCCAGCTTGATCGCTACATTTGTCGCCGCTAACAGCTCGGGCGCTGTTAAATATTTCGGTAGCTGATCACAATTAGCCAGCTCTCGCCGGCGCCGCAAAGGTACCCGCAAGCAATAAGCTAATACCCGAATCAGACGCCTATAAGTCGAGAATCGGGTTAACAAATCCGGCTCCGGGTTATCCCCATTAGGCCGAGTATGCGCTACTTGAGTCACCGGTGGGAGGCTTGGCCATGCCGATCTTGGCCCTGCTATAAAAGCCGGTCCCCGCCACCATAACTCCAAACTGCTTAGAGCAACCGGATCTGCTCCACGAGTTCCCAGGTCCGCTGGGTTCTCCTTCGTGCCTACGTGTCCCCAGGTTGCTTCCGGCAACTCTGTTTGAATAAAAGACACTCGGTTCGCGATAAAGGTCTTCCAGTGGCTCGGATGCCGATTTAGCCACGCCAAAACTATGCGACTATCCGTCCACAGGAAAACATCCCCGCCCGCCGTCCACGGTGACCTTCGAACGTACTTTATCAGTTTCACTAGTAGGACCGCTCCGCAAAGCTCGAGGTTAGGGATACTTTTCGTCCGCAGCGGTGCGATTTTCGTTTTCGCCGCGAGTAATACGCTGCTCCCTCTGTCCTCCGCGTCTCTCATGCACACATACACACACGCGGCGTAGGCTCTCTTTGACGCGTCGCAAAACCCGTGTAGCATTAGGTTTCCGAAGCCATAATGCGGCCAACAGCGTGGTACCTGAATCGCGCTCAGCCCTTTCAGCCCGCAGCAATAAGTACGCCATCGTTCGGCGATTTCGCGGGTCACGGTGCTATCCCAACCGCCTTGAAGGATGCAGACGTCCTGCATGATGACCTTAGCTACCACCGTTACCGGAGCTAGCCAACCAAGCGGATCGAACAGTCGCGCTATCCCCGACAATATCGCACGTTTTGAAGTGGCTTGCCCTAGCGCTTGCAAGTCATTGCACGCGAATTTAAACTCGTCCTGAGTCGCATCCCACGTCACACCCAGAGTTTTCACGGCTTGTCCCGAATCGACCTGTTTAAAACCCTGGTCGCGACCCATTTCCTGTTCTTGAGGTATTAGTGTTGGGTGATTGGCTGCCCATTTCCCTAAAACAATTCCTGCAGTAGATAATAATTCCGCTATTTGACGCGCCTTTTGCTCTGCCAAAGCCAACGTGTCCGCCCCGTCAAATATGTCGTCGACGTACATATTATTCCGCACGATCTCGGCACCCAACGGAAAAGATTCTCCTTCCAAGTCCGCCAGCTCATTGAGTGTCCTGATCGCGAGATACGGTGCGCAAGCGGTGCCATACGTCACCGTGGTTAGTCGATAATCGACTACAGGCTCCTCGTCGCTAGAAGACCAGACGATTCGCTGGTAATCCTGATCGACCTCGCGAACTCCGATTTGCCGAAACATTTTCACTATATCGGCTGTGAAAACGTATTTATGCCGCCGCCAATTTGATAATATCAGTGGCAGGTCTTGCTGCAACACTGGGCCCGGGTTTAAAAATGTGTTCAACGCGTATCCGTCGCGCGTTCGTCGTGCCGCGTCGAAAACCACACGTATTTTGCGCCGCTCACCTGAACCCGAGAACACGGCATGGTGAGCCAGATACCATGTATCCTCTCGTCTCGTGTCCGCCGGACTCACACGCGTCATGTGTCCCAGCGCCTCGTATTCCGCCATAAATCGTCGATATTCAGTTGCGACCTCCGGTTCCCGTTTAAACCGACGATGCAACGATCTCAAGGCACCGACCGCTTGCCTCCGCGTTTCTTGACCTACCCGAGAAACCGGATGACGCAAAGGTAGTGCCACGGTAAACCTGCCCAACCGATCCCGTCGATACGTCGTCGCGAATTGCTTTTCGCAAGCTTCCTCCTCTTGACTCATTGTTTTCTTGGCTTCTGGAAGTTCTTCGATTTCCCAGAAGCGCGACAATGAGCGGGATAGATCATCATTAACCGAACAATGATGCAACGCGACTGAGCTAGACTCCGACGACTCCGCCCGCCGTGCGTTCAACGCAGCTACCCGTCCGGATACAATCCAACCCAACGCGGTATCCTGCGCCACCAGGCCCGTCCCGGGGATGGATACTATCCCTGCCCTCAGCAGTTGTCCATATAGATCCGCTCCGATGATCATATCGACACTCTGAGGTTCGAAAAATGTCGGGTCCGCCCACTGGAGATCGCAGAGTCCACTCAGATCGATTTCCACGGCTTGTCGCGATGGCAGCTTGGCGGTCAAGTGATTGAGCACGATTGCTTCCACTCGGAAACTACTCTCCGGATGCACGAGGGACTCAATCGTGAAGCTACTTCTAAAGTGCGCCTTCGTAGGCGGCCCATCACCGACTCCCGTCAGGTTTGTCACGACGTATCGTTTAGGCAAGTTTAATAATTGGACCACAGACTCTGTTATGAAAGAAGCTTCCGCCCCCTGATCCAACAGCGCCCGTACTATGGTCCTTCCCCCATTATCCGCCGCGATCTTGACTCGCGCCGTCGCAAGTATCGTCATTGGTCGCGATCCGGTATCGCGAGCAGTATGGGTATGGGTGACCTCTGTAGCCGTAGTCGACCCCGTGTCAGCTGTCGAACGGTTTGACCCAGTTGATCCGCGTTCCCCTGGTTGCCTTCGTTTAACCTGTTTATCACGTGACGCCGCCCCGTTATTATTTTTGCGGTTGAAGTGCAACAGGGTGTTATGTCGCTTAGCGCATTTCATACAATTTCGCGGCGACGTGCAACTATTGACCGAATGCCGCGCAAAGCACAAATAACAGAGACGCATCTTTTGGACCGCTAACCAACGCTGTTTGGGCTCCAGCTTTTTAAAGTCCGGACATGCCCACAAATAATGCGCGCTGGTACAATGAGGGCAAGTCTTGTCCGCGGCGGTGGTGTGTAGAACGCGGCGTACACTCATGGGCTGCTTCGTATGAAAGCTAGCCCTCCTCGCAGGGGTGGGCGGTGGAGAATCCTTCTGTTTCGCGCCGACCGATTGAGCCCTTTGCTCAAGGAACGCGACAACCTCTATCGACGTCGGAAAATATAGCATGATGTCCGCCGCCCGGACGTCTTCGGCGTGATTCTCCTTTACCTGCTTGTCGCGCGCCCACAACTTATCATCCCAAGCCTTCTTCGATTCAGGATCTAAAAGGGGTTCAATCCACGCGTTTAGCATTATATCTAATGTGCCCGCCGGTAATCCAAGTCGATTAAAACTCCTAGCTGCTATACCGATTTTATTCGCAAGATTGAGTAACGCTCGGCTACTAGCCTTCTTTATCGGCTGCATCTCCTGCAGGCTGCCGAATAATCGCGAAACAGTTAAGCGCGGGGAGTAGTATCGCCGATCTAAATCCGCCAACGTCGCCTCGTACATCTCCCCGCTCAAATCCGCATCCTTGACCATTTCGGCCGCAGGTCCTTTTAGGCTGCTGATCAAGCAATGCAGCTTGGAAGTGTTATCCATTTCTTCGGACTTCGCCATCAAGGATAAAAACACACTTCGAAAGTTCTCCCATTCCTCGTATTCCCCTTTGAAAGTCGGCAGATCGACCTTTCGCACCTTAAGAGGTCGAGGTGCTGGGGACCGGGGGCTGCGCGAGCTATTTCCCTGCGTACCGGTTTGAGGAGTTATTGAACGCATCGCGGATATGGTCGCGGCTAAATACTCCTGCAAGTCTTCCACTAGCACTTGCATAGACTGAAAGGTCCCGTCGCGAATGTACTCCTCGCTTTCGTCGACTCCCCGCGACATTAGCTCACCATGTCGGTCTAACGCTTCCGCCCAAATTCGTTCTATCGAATCTAAACGCGTTTTCACAATCTCACTCGTGAAAGATTGCGCATCTTTCTCCCGAATTCGCTTATCAGTGAGCTTCAGCGAATCAAATGACGCCTGTTGTAAGCATATTAGCTTCTTAATTGCCGGCGGAGCCATGATTCTACTCAATTAATAACTGTAATCGATATAACGAACCCGATTACTCGACAAACAGGTGCGAGAGAAATATCAACAGCATGCAAGATGTGCGAGTGCGAGAAAGAACGCGAATATATGCTCCACGCACGAGTGCGAGAGTGAACGCAATTATATGTTCTACGCGTCAGTGCGAGAGAGAAAGCGTATCAATATATCCGAAGCACTAGTGTGAGAGGGACAGACAATATATATACTACGCACGAGTGCGAGAGAGACCGAAAATATATATGCTACGCACGAGTGCGAGAGAGAGAAATCAAATATAGATATATATATATATATACTCCACGCACGAGTGCGAGAGAGATAAAAAATATATATATTCTACGCACGAGTGCGAGAGAGACCGAAAATATATATGCTACGCACGAGTGCGAGAGAGAGAAATCAAATATATATATATACTCTACGTACGAGTGCGAGAGAGAAAGGTAATATGTATATTCTACTCACGAGTGCGAGAGAGAAAGAAACTATGTATCTCTACGCCCGAGTGCGAGAGAGAAAAGGAATATACGTACTCTACGCACGAGTGCGAGAGAGAAAGACAATCTGTATCGGTCAGCTGACCTGACGATTTTCCGGAATTTTACTCCGCGTCACCAAACACTCTCTCTCTCACTTCCTTACAATAATTTTCCGCAAACCTCCGCGTCGGAGGAAAAAAGCCGTCCGCCGGTTCCTCGCCGGATCGAGTCTGCAGCCCCCGCGTAGGCTTCGCCGATCCTTAATAATCAGCTTCTCCCCGCAGTTGGAGAAGATGCAGGTGTAGTATTCACCGCCGCTGAAGGTGAATACTTGAGCGCCGGGATGCTGCCGCTTCGTCTCGTAAGATCTCGTTCAACACCTCACAGCACTTACACCTTTTCCGCCGCGCGAGGAACCACAACGTTTTCACAATATAAAAGGAAACCGCTAATAATCGTGATGATTTCACAATCGAAACACTTTCAACAGAGAAAGTTTGCCGGGATGCATACAGCAAGAAAATCTGTACGCAAGTGGATTTTCCCGCCGCCCCCGACGCCGAGGAACCCCCCGCCTTTCCTAGATATTTCCTATTTTGACGGCGTACCCGGCCAGCTGGCCCGCAGTTGTAAATCATCGTCGATAATTTACAACTGCTCAGGCCGAATTTCGCAGCTGCGAGGGACTCCTCGGTCGGGTTTTCTCAAAATTCGACGAGTCCCGAACATTATGATAATTATAATATAAAATATAATTACTAATTAAATCACATGCTTTATCGAGTTTTGCGAGCAAAAAACCGTGTAAAAATATTTTTAAATTTAACAAATAGTAAGAGCGATAACAAATTTTATATATTTATGATTTATTCAGTCACAACTCTTCCCCCTGTACAAATATACGCGCTCAGTTTTATTTGTACATCAAATTTTATTTGTTGATAGAAGTTTAATTAACCTATGCACTGGCCTCGTATAAATTCCCTTAGAAGTTCTTACTTGTGCGATGCACACTTGGCCTTTTGAACCATTGAATGTTTTTATTATTGTTCCCTTAACCCAATTATTTCTCGTTGCTAATATATCGACAGTCATCACAACATCGCCGACTCTATACGGTTCGATTAGGCTATTCCATTTTTTGCGCGGCAGTAATTCAGGCAAATACTCTTTTAGCCATCGTCGCCAAAACGCGTCCGCGAGAGTTTGTGCGTTTCGCCATTGTTTTTTTAAACATAGGGTTTCCAATTTATAATTGCCAATTTTTACATTTCCCGATGACGAACCGATTAAGAAGTGATTGGGAGTTAAAGCTTCTTGATCTCGCGGATCGGTAGAAACATGCGTAAGCGGACGCGAGTTTACCGTGTGTTCAGCCTCAGTCATTAACGTTTGTAATACTTCTTCGGACGGTGTATGCTCTTTTAAAATCACTCTTAATGTGGTTTTTACCGATTTAATTAAGCGCTCCCAAACCCCCCCCCCATGTGCGCGGCATCGGGGGGATTAAATCGCCACTCTAGTTTTTTACATGCCGTATAGTCGCGAATTTTCTTCCGGTCTAGATTTGCAAGCGCTTCTTTATGCTCGTTTTCTGCTCCTCTAAAGTTTGTACCATTATCGCTATATATCACCAGGGGAAAACCTCTTCTCGCGGAAAATCTTTGTAACACTAGTATCGCTGAACTCGCGCTTAGCGAACTTGCTAATTCTATGTGTATCGCGCGTGTTGTGAGGCATGTAAATAACACAGCCCACCGTTTCTCCCGTCTTCGTCCGATTTTTACCGAATAAGGGCCAAAATAGTCGACACCGCAGTGGCTAAATGGTCTTTCTCTTATCGCTAGACGCGCAGCAGGTAGGTCACCCATCATTGGGGCTTGCGGTTTACCCCTTTGAATCTTGCATACAATATATTTTGCGATTATCGACTTTAACGCTTTTCTTAACCCGCTGATCAAAAAATCTTGCTTTATTTCGTTACGCAAGCTTCCATCGCTCCCACGATGAAAACGTCGATGAAACTCCCTAATTAATTCGCGGGTCATAAAATGTTTTCCATCTAAGATTATAGGATTGTTGTTGAAGTTTTCTTTATTGTGCATAATCTTTGCCCGACCGTCGCACCTTAATATTTGCTCATTATCTAAATACGCATTTAATTTTAATATAGAACTTGTTAATTTTATTCGTTTTCCGTTTTTCAAATTTAAAATTTCACTCGCATAGCTTTCTATTTGAATCTTTCTAATAATAAATTGTTCGTCGCGATCGATCTTCTTAATAATCGTTGTAGTTTGTCGTTTCTTGCACCATATCTCGAAACATTTTCTCACGCGTTTTGCGAGTTTTATTAATCCTCGCCATCCTAATAATCGCGTATATATCGAAATTTCCTCTATTTTTTCTGTAATATGAAATATTTTTATCTTTCTTGATTCTATTGCACCGGCTTTTAATTTTTCATTTTCTTCTAACGTTAATATAGTTGGCCATAAATTTTCCTGTTTTATCAAAAATTCCGGTCCTTTAAACCATCGCGAATTATTATCTGTCATTGCCTGATTACGTATCCGCGTGGCATCGTCCGCGAGGTTGTCCGTCGTCGGTACCCATCGCCATTCCGTGTTTTTCGTTCTTTCTTGAATCTCGGTTAGTCTATTCGCAACGAAGTTCTGTTTCGTTCGCGGGTCTGATTTAATCCAAGCAAGGACGATCGACGAGTCGGACCAAAATATTCACTTTTTCAACTCGATTTTAATCTCCTTTTCGACAAAATTCCCTAACCTTGCCCCTAATAATGCCGCCTGTAGTTCTAATCGCGGTATTGTTTATGTTTTTAACGGTGCTATTTTGCTTTTAGACATTATTAAAGACACTCGCACGGAATCATTTGGTTCGATTACTCTTAAGTATGCCAATTCGGCGAACGCTAACGAACTTGCATCGCAGAATACATGTAATTGTGCTTCGTGATCTGCTTTTTTATTTATATTTAGACAACGCGGAATCCTGCAATATTTAATATGAGCTAGATCGTCTAACCAGTCGCACCATCCGATTTTTTCTTCTTCTCTTATCGCGTCATCCCATCCTACCCCGCCACGCCAAATTTCTTGCATTAGTATTTTTGATCTTAAAATAAACGGAGTAATGAGACCTAGTGGATCGTATATCGACATTATTATTTGAAGTACTTGTCTTTTTGAAGGAATTTTAGTTTTATTCTTTATGTTGTCTGCAATTTTTGTTAAAAGTACATTAAATTTTAAGCTATCTGATTCCCTATCCCAAACTAATCCTAATACCTTTTCTTTGTCTTTATCACCGAGATTACTAATTAATGCTTTTGCAATATCATCCCTTTCTTCGTCCTTTTCAAACAAATTTAAAACATTACTTGCCCACCCGTGCATTTCAAAATTGGCTTCTGTACTTATTTTTATAACGTTTCGAGCTATCGCGATCGCTTCATCTGTTGCTTCTGCGCTCATTAAATAGTCGTCCATATTGCTATTTAATTCCTTGCTTTTTGCAGCCTCCGGATATTGCTCTACGAAATTATTCGCGTTTTTATTTTTAATATATATAGCCGATGTCGGCGAAGACTTTGCCCCGAATATCAAACTATTCATTTGATATTTTTCAGGACTTCCCGACCTATCCCGTCCTCTCCATAGAAATCGTTGTGCGACTTCGTCTTTTTCTATTATTCGTATCCTCAAAAACATGTCGCATATGTCCGCTTTAAATGCTACTGCATATCGACGGAAGCGTATTAATATACCAGGCAACGATTGTAAGAGATCCGGTCCAACTTCTAACATATCGTTCAAACAACGTCCCGAAGATTTAGCGGCTGCGTCAAACACGATTCGGATTTTGTTCGGTTTGTTTGGGTTCATTACCCCGAAATGCGGCAAGAACTATGTAGTTTTGCGTTTGTCATTCACGTCTACCTTTTTAGCGTATCCTTTATCTAAAAATCTTTTCATTTCCGCATAATATAAATTACCAAAACTGGGGTCTCTATCTATTCTTCTTTCGAGAGAATATAATCTATTTTTCGCGTTTTTTAAACTATTAATATCGGCAATCGAGTCCGTCTTCCACAACAAACCAACTTCCCAGCCGCGATCTAATTTTTTACTCGTTTTTTCTAATATTTCAATTGCTCGTTCATTCTTTTTTAATTTAAAAATTTCATTATTCACGCCTATATTTTCTAGTTAAAAAATTCTTTTATTATATTATTTAAGTTTTCATCTTTATCTTTTTTGTTTATTAGAGTACCTTTTATATGCCACGTTCCTACTCTCATTGTAGAATCATTATCTACACTACCATGTAAAACCCACCCTAATTTGCAACGCGAAACTGCTAATTCGTTTATACCAACTTCTATAACTTCGCGAGCAACTATTAATTTCCAATTGTCTTGACCAATTAATACCTTGGCCTTCACATTGTTATATCGCGCTATTTTCGAACCGATCGCTAATTTTTCAACCCTTTCTGCTAATTTTTCCGGTATAGTCTGAGAATGTAAATCTAAATTTTCCACAGTTATAGCTCCTTTCAACTCGAAAGAACCGTCTACTCCCGATACGTTTAAATTTAATTTTTCGCACAAAGGTAATATTTTCACTCCGTTCACGCTTTGTAATTGTATATTTATTTTCGAGCCTGTAATGTTCAATTTTTTTGTTATTCCCGCGTCAACCAGCCTAACAGTCGAACCTTCGTCCAAAAGCGCGAAAGTATCTATATATTTACTATCTTTTTTTATACGTATGGGAATAATTTTTAACAACACCGTCGATTTTGATCTCCCTGGTTGTTTCTGCGTTATTTAATTTAAAATTAATATCAAAGATGAAAAATATATATTTTAAGGAAGGGTGAACAAATAAAATTCCACAAGGATTTTTGTTTGCTGCTAATAATATAAAATAAATTTATTTAAAAAATACTGTTACCGCCGCGTTGGCATTAAAAAACCTCCGTGTCGGAGGAAAAAAGCTGTCCGCCGGTTCCTCGTCGGATCGAGTCTGCAGCCTCCGCGTAGGCTTCGCCGATCCTTGATCTTCAGCTTCTCCCCGCAGTTGGAGAAGCTGCAGGTGGAGTATTCACTGCCGCTGAAGGTGAATACTTTAAGCGCCGGGATGCTGACGCTTCGTCTCTTACGATCTCGTCCAAAACACCTCACAGCACTTACACCTGTCCGCCACGCGAGGAAGCACAAAGTTTTCACAAAATTGCTAATTTTCGCCGCTAAGCAACCGCACTGCCCTGATTGATAACGTGTTTATCAATCAGTTACAATTTCGCTGATGCTTTTACTAACGATAATTCTCAACAGAGAGTTTGCCGTGATGCGTACTCGAAGAATTTCAGTACGCAAGTGCTTTTCCCGCCGCCCCCGACGCCGAAGAACCCCCCGCCTTTCCTAGACATTTCCTATTTCGACGGCGTACACGGCCAGCAGGCCCGCAGTTGTAAATCATCGTTGACGATTTACAATTGCTCAGGCCTAATATTTGCAGCTGCGAGGGATTCCTCGGTTAGATTTCCTTTCGAAGTTCGACGAGTCCCGAATACTGGTGATGCATCTTTTCTCGAAGTACACGTGACGACTTCAATTTGCTCGGTATTCGTAACTGTATCTTCTTCATCGTTCTTATTTTTAATAATTTGCTATTTTTCTTGATGAAGCAACATGTGATGATGTCTCTTACATCGATTACAAGTACGCGCTTTGCATGCGAAACGATTATGCCCGCGCCCTAAACATCTAAAGCATAATCTATAACGTTTAGCTAAATCCCATCTCTCGTTGACAGTTGCATCTTTAAAAGATTCACAATCTAAAGTTTTGTGTTCATTATTACTATAGATCGCGCACAGGTTGTTTTTCGGATTCGCAGACGACGTTGTTTTTTCCGAGTCGCCTAACGCGTACACCGTCTTTTTTTCTTGCGCGACGCGTTTGTTTTTATTTTCTTTCGCTATCGGTTCGTCAGTGACGTCGGTGTTTAAAATACCTGTAGCGACAGCCTTCTCCGCTTCTTCGTAAAGGAAAAGGCTCAGTTTCTCCCATTCTGTTTTTTCGCTATTCAATCTCGTCGAATACCCAATGAACATGTATTGTAATGTTTCCGGTAATTTATTAACGACCGAATCCAATAAATCATCTGAAATTGCCGTCATTGCAATATCCAATGACTGCAAGGTCGCTGTCGCGTTGCTAATTTTTGTCGCGAAATCCAATAATCTAATTTCTTTATTTTTTAGAAGGTAACATTCTTATCTCCTTAAATATCTTGGCAGTTATAGCCCTTTTGTTTCCGAAATGCAATTCCAAAATTTTTATAATTAAAGCCGCGGAATGACCTGTTGCAATTAAATTTCCTACTACGTCGCGAGCTTTACCCTTTATCGCTGCGTCTAGTCTCTCAATATTTTCGAAATCGGTGTATTCACCCGTTAGCGAAGAGGATTCAAAGGCATTTTTAAAACGCCGCCACTGTAAAGCATCGCCGCTAAATTCAGGCAAGCTCTTTGCTCTAGATAAGCGATAAAGGAGGTGCGCGTTTGAGACATTCGAAGACGTATCTCATCTCTCTAAGCTTTTTTCTAGCAATCGCAAAAGTTCGCGCGCCGATACATTGTCGCAATTATTAATAATATTCTCACCGTCACGCAAATCTGCATCTCGCATTGTTGCTTCGGCATTGACATGTTGAGGTCGTTGATTGTGCAGTGGCTGCTTTGACGAAGCTACAGGACGCGGCGTATCCACAATCTCACTCTCAATTTGCATCCTTGCTGCAGATGTATCCACCATTTCATTGGGCTCCCTTATCACCACAGATCGGGGAATTGTAGTCCTCCTCGCCGTGGATGTCGTCGCCCTTTTCTTTGAACGCTTCGCTGCTACACCCGTCGCCGCGTTCGTTGATGCTCGCTTTTTCTTCGATGACATTATTTAAACACCAAATTTTCACAAGGAACACAGTCAATAATTTCCACGGTAATGTATGTCCCGGGTTTCGGCACCAATTGTAAAATATCAATCCGAAGCTGTGCTTTTCCCTGTGATTAAGATTATTATAAAATAAAATAATTGTTAGGTTTAAATAAAATATAAGTAAATTAATTATACTTCCCAGACAGTTTATTTATTTATACAATCAAATAGATATATATGTGAGTATTCTTATGAATTTATAAATTTCAAATAAAGAGTAGCGGAAAACTTTCTTTAGCGCGTGCTCAAAGAGGAATGCCCTCAAAAAATTTTAACTTCGATCTCGGCCGAAATTTTCCCCTACTCCTTGTACATTTTGTTTTATTATTATTGTCTAAAATCTTAAAATGCTCGCTTAAATATTGATATACGATAACTTAATGCTACACGGCATAAAAAACCTTCCGTCTGGGTTTCGGAAGGAAAAAGCCTTTATATCTAATATTACAAAACAAGTTACAATTCAATTACAATTAACACATTCTCCTTGTTAAATATTACAAGATTATTCAAATGAGTTTTCTCATAACGTTCATGCCTTATCGCTGAAACGTTATCCTTTTCCCCGATTTTTCTCTAGACAAACATACGTCTATATTTGTCTATAGACGCGATACCGCCTTGCATCGCGCCGAGGTTTCGAACTCGCACGACGCCCCATTGAAACCTCACCGACGTATATCGCATGACGCCCCAATACGTCGGTTTTCTACGGGGAAAATCACCCGAAACTCATTTTTATCAATTATTATTTATTCGAAAGTCAACATTCCTAAGTATCATTCGACTCGCATAACTTTGTATTTATTTTCGCACAGCTTGATCTTAACATCTAAAATTACTTAAAAATATCTTAAATGTTACATATTTAATCAGTCATATTAATGCTTGAAAATTGCACAAGAAATATCTTTTGTATTATATTGAGAGATTTGTCGGTACATATTTATGATAATTATAATATAAAATATAATTACTAATTAAATCACATGCTTTATCGAGTTTTGCGAGCAAAAAACCGTGTAAAAATATTTTTAAATTTAACAAATAGTAAGAGCGATAACAAATTTTATATATTTATGATTTATTCAGTCACAAATTGACATATACCCTGTATATATTGGGCTAAATAATTTTTTATCAAAGCATTACTTGCTTTTACTATCATAATTAATTTAAATATAATTTTCCTCTTTCATTAAAAAATTTAATAAAAAAAATATCAAGGTGATATGATATAATATTATCATTGTTGTACTTAATGAATGATAAGTTTTTATAAACAAAAAGCAATTTTTATATATTTTCATTATTTTTTATATTTTATATACACTATATATTATGTAGACAAGCTGTTCTATTTTTAAAGAAGCTGATTTTAAAATAAAATAAAGCATTTGTAGTAGATTTTTTTATCATATACATTCAAAATAATCATCCTTTAAGTCCAGACGCTGTTGCAATCTATCATAAATATGATAAGGCACAATCTCCTAAATCATCTCTGTCCGAATAAAGTAAAGCATTTAAAAGTTTCAAAATTCTTCACCGCATTTTTGCCAAAATGCATACAAAACTTCATGACATTTCGTAACTTCCACGAGTCGCTAAATTGCACCTCATTAAGAAATTTAAAAAACACACATTACGCGAAGAATACAAATTTTAAAATAAAAAATAATCGTAAAAAAACAAAGAAAAATAGAAAAAACACGCATGCAAATTTGAAGACGAATTTTAAGAAGCTGCAAAAAAAGTCGATTCATAAGAAAGTAGTGTCGGACTCATCAACCTCTCGCATTCACGCTACCAACTAAAAAACCCTCTACTGAGATGAAGTGGGAAAAAGGAAGAAAGAAGGGGTGCTGAGATTACTAACTCGAAGGTTGTACATCTCGGAAAACTGAACTAAGGAAGAGATTAGGAGGAAGAAAAATTAGAATTGGGCAAAAAAAATTGAGAAAGAGAAGATGAGAGTTTATTTGCAAAGTTAAAAGGCAAATTAGATAAAAAACGTGAAAAATGCGGACTCAATACTTGGAATAATCATTGAAGGAACAAGGTACAGGGTCTTTGGATCCTATCGGACTATTTAGGTTTACAATCTCCAAGGGCCCAGATTGTGTAACCAATAAGGGAAAGGGTTACACACGCAAGCTCAGGTGTAATTATACAAAATTTCAAATAATTTTTGGTAGTGTGTGTTATAAAATTTTGGCTTTCCTTCGAGAACAAAGGAAAGCCATTTTCAGTTATATTATTGCCTTTGTGTAATACACAGTGAATCTGCCCTCGTGTGAAATTAAAAGTTCTGAAAAGTAAGTGAATCATATAAATATAATAATTTTATTATTGTGGAAGTGGCGAACAACCATTGGAGAAAAAGAGAGAGAAAGCCGAGAGGAATATATATAATATTTCAATTAAATAAAAATCAATTGTCTTGGAAAATATATGAGGAAGCCAAGCCACATTGGATAAATAATTCAATTAAAAATATACATTAAATTAATATTAATTACACGGCTACTTGGTAAGATCTTTCCTTAATAATATATATATACATATTGATTTAATATTATCATTTATACTATTATATATATTCATATAATTAAAATATCTGCGAAAATAAATCTGTTAAGTAGTGTAGACCACGCGGGTTTGTCGGCTCGACGGCAAATATTTTTAGTAACGGGACTCGTCCCAAGTGATAATAAATAAAATTGTGCGAATATTATTATTAGTGTGCGAATTAGTAATTCGGTAGTGAGTGCGGAATATTAGTGAAAATAATACTTATAAAACTGTAAAGCCGCTCGGGAGAATTCACGCAAAGTGAAATTTCGCGGTGTTACATCCTTGAATACTGTTTTGAGTACTGTTTTCGTACTGGTCATTCTACACAAATCGCCCTCCTTAAATTGACAGATGATATTAGATATGTCATTGACCAGAGGAAAGTTACATTACTAATCCTATTCGATTTCAGCAAGGCTTTCGATATGGTTGATCATGTAAAAATTTTATATAAACTCCTGTATTTCCGCCTTTCCAAACGTGTCATCGCTTGGATAGCATCTTATCTTTCTGGTAGGGAGCAGGCAGTACTCAATACGGATGGTACATTATCATCCTACATTAGCCTCAACTATGGTGTACCTCAAGGCTCTGTCCTAGGACCCCTATTATTCTCTCTATATATCAATGATATTAACATGTGACTTTCTACGCAAATGCGTCACCTAATCTATGCTGATGACCTGCAAATTTATTGTCACAATTCCCTCAACGAGCATAATACTCACGCTGACAAGATGACTGAAAACGCTGACAGAATTATACAATGGGTTTCTAACAATCATATCTCACTCAATTTATCCAAAACTAAAGCCATAATAATTAACTCTCCTTATTATATAAACTCATTAAACACTAAAGCAAGAAACTACCTCATGATAGGCGAAGTCAAAATTAATTTTGAAACATCTCTGCGTAGCCTGGGGATATTGCTTGATTCCAAACTCAATTGGAGAGAGCATGTCTCTCATATATGCAATAAAGCACACACAATTATATATAGATTATATTTCTTTAAGAAAAGCACTAACCTCAGACTGCGCAAACATCTTGTACAAACCCTTTTATTCCCTATCATAGACTATTGCTCATTAGTATACTGTGACGTTACGGAAGAACTAGACCTACCTCAAACTCCAAAGATTGATCAACACTGGTATACGCTACATTTACGGTTTAAAAAGGGATGAACGCATTTCTCCCTACAGACGCGAATTACAGTGGCTCACTAGCTCTAGACGTAGGCAATACTTTTCTCTATGCCTACTGTGGAAGATTTTAAGCACTAGCACTCCTGCACACCTGCTTTCACTCTTCCATATAAAAGTAGCCACTCACCCTGTGAAGGGAGATGTGACTCCCTTAGACATTCCTCCTTTCGCAACACTGACACTATAAAAATCTTACTGCATTAACACCGCCTATCTTTGGAATTCCCTACCCAGTAGCCTTAGAGACATCAGTGATCTACATACTTTTAAGACCAAACTGCGTGCACACCTACTTGCCCTTGAGTGTGAAAAATCAATGTAATATAAAGCTATATTTAATATATTTTTTTACCAATTATATTTATGACCTACATTTATATTCACTGTTATTGTTATTTCACTGTTATTGTTATTATTATTATCTGTAATTTATTTAATTTTCTATTTATATATAATGTACAATATAATGTACAATAAAAATAATATTTAATCTAATCTAATCTAATCTCTATCTTACATACATGCTTTCTCTCTCTCTCTCTCTCTCTCTCTCTCTCACACTTACGCGAATACTCTATCATTCTATCTCTCTCACTTTCATGCGTTCATCACAAAAATGGTTTGTCTAATGTAAAATCGTCGCCCATGAGCCATATCAAATTAACATCGGAAATGAATATATTTGATTGATCGGAATGATTCTGTGAGCCATGTGTAGGCTTGCAATAAGAAATCCAGCGCATTAAAACGAAGTACGAGACGCGTTACTGAGATTCACTAGGCAAATCTCGATTCGATGCGAAAGAACGTCGAGTCTTTTGGAAATCGCAGATGAGCGATTCAATTGCTGGATGCTGGTGGGACATCGTTACAATCCAGCACCCCGATACAGAATCAGATCGCGGGAAAATAAATAAAGAAAAAAGGGCAAAGGGGCGACGGTTAAAATTTAAATAAAATTAGGTAATGGATAAAGGAAGGAAAATCAAAGCGTGAAAAACTCGAGAGAAAAACAATATCCGAAGAGATATTGTTACAGACGTATCCTAAATAATATTGAGCGTCTATGCACATGCGGTGCAAGTCTGTCCTAGCCCTAGAGAGTATTTAATCCGAGAAAAAATCGAAAGAAACAAAATTTACGCGAAATACGATGAATCGCGTTGTATATATAATGATAGGCATAACGTTGTCGAGAAGGCGGACGAAAATGTAATTCAAAGCGGGTCATTCCTTGTTTATTGCATTGTTGTAATTTTAAGAATTTAATTTATAACTTAATGTAATCAGAAAACCGATTGTTCGGGGCAGTTTCGGTATTGTGCATTTTCACATTGTGAAAAAGGAAAGTGCACAGGAAATTTCCAAATTTGTAAAGTCCGGGAAGGGGAGACACGCCCGGAAGACAATCTTGACGCGCTTTGCAGTGCGTCTCCCGATGCCCCCGCTACTTTCCGGCTCGTGCACAAACTGCCGCCTGCGAGCGCCTTTGAGTGCTAATTTTCTCGCGTGTGCAGGAGCACATACTTAAGTTTGTAAACCTTTTCATATACGTAGACGAACCAAGGCTTTTACTTCTGACGCAGGGGGTTTTATGCCGCGTCGAATAAATTGTATTTGTATTTGTTGTCGCGCGCATTCTTTTGTTTAATTTAAACTCAGCAGCAATTTTTCCTGTCCCTCACTCCTTAATAATTCATTAATTTAATTTAATTTAATCTCACAGTGGAGGTAAGTCTCAAACACCGATATTAGATTGTATTTTTAGTATTATAATATGCGTGGCTTTTTTCCCTTTCCATTACCAGGGAAAGGTTTTTATACCTGTTAGGAATAAATTACATTGTAAATATTAGCGTTTAGAAATATTAAGTTACCCACGTTATAAATTTTAAGCGTAAATAGCGATTTCGAAGGTTCGAAGAACGGTTAAGATTAAGATAATTATAAGGAACTATATTGTTTTGTAAAATTCATAAGAGAGGGAGGTCGTGGTGAACCTCTGAGATCAAATATTTTGTATTTTCACTCTTGATTGCGACTTTGTACGTTTCGGACAATCCTCTTCTTCCTTTTGAATTTGAAAGAAACAAGCTTGAATCTCACTCCCGTCGGCAAAATTCACACGTAAGGGTGACGTAAACACTTAAAATAAATTAAAAACACAGAATATTGATATATAAACCGCTATTTATTTCCAATATTCTGTACAGAGACTCGTCGTCGTCAAATTCAAGGTAAAATCTGCGTTGCTCCGTCCGGGTAGTCTCCCGTCAATCCCCTGCAGCTGTCGCATTTTCTCTTTTATTTCTGGTACTTTTCGGCTAAGCCACAGCATCGGAAAATCCATCGCTTACAAATTCGACTAAAATACTAGTAAATTTAAAATAAATCAATTGTCTGGTAAATTTATATTATATCGTCTTCGCGAATCTTTATTTAAAAAACACCTCACACACCCATCTCTGCTTGCAGAGCTCCTTGAAAACATTTTAAAAAATAACAATTAAACAATAACAAAAATAATAATAAAAATAAAAAAACCCGGGACTTTTAAATCGGGAGTTTAGTGACTGGTGTTTGTGATTCATGAACTGGACAATCGTGAGAGATGCCATCGAACGGATCAAGGAGCAAGCGGCGATCCAGCTGTGTACGAGGGGAGCCTTCCACCAAGCGGCCGAGGTTGTGAGAGCGATGACATCGAGCCCGAGACAGCGGCCGCGACCTCGACACCCAGCAGCCGCGATCATCGAGGACATCGAGATGGTGCCGGAGATCCAGGCGGACGAGATGCTGGGGGAGTGGGAGACACGCCGCAGTCTTCCACGCGTCGGAGCGAGCCCAGCAGGATCCAGGCTGAAGTGAGAGCGGCGAACAACGGCGTGATTCGTAATCGTAAGTCGCATGAAAACAATGTATCAGCGCGCGAACTACTGGAACTGTTACATAAAACATTAGATTCGCGTTGAGATAATTTCGATTCCAGTAGCCATTTGTTATATAGAATGTCATCTACGAAAGGTTTGCCCGAATTTTCCGGCGATGTCATACAGTGGCAATAATTCAAGAACGCCGTCGAGACATCCTCGGCATCGGACGAATATACTGACACTGAGAATGTCGAGAGATTGGACGCAGCGTTGAAAGGTAAGGTCCGCCAAGTAGTACAAACTCTCGTTACCTCGGGCCACGACGCGAAATTAATTATGCGAACACTAGAATTATATTTCGTCAACAAGCGAGCCGACATTCAGAAAATCACGAGAGATATGATAGCACTGCCCTCGTTACAAGCCAAAGAAATCACAATCCTAGAATTTGCCACAAAAGTGCAAAATGCAACAGCGACGCTTAGGTAGATGGAGATCGCGTTCAAATTCTTATCGGACGAATTAATAGGGGTAGTGTCGAGAAAACTGCCGGAAACGCTGATGTATATGTATAATAATGATGCGACCCAAAATAGAGAAAACTTATCCGACTGGGAAAAATTAAGTATTTTCTTATATAAAGAAACAGAGAAAGCCGTAGCGACGGGAGTTCTACATTCGGGCGTCGAAGAAATAACTCGCGAAAACAAGCCGCAAACATCTTGCCAACGCAAAAAATAATTTACACGATAATAGGAAACGACGATTCGATGAGTGAGAAAAACGACGAAGAAAATGCTTGCGTCATTTGTAGGGATAAACACGAAGTCACCATGTATCTGCTGTATCAAAAAGTGACGATTAATTTGCGCTGGGATATCCCGAAATCGAAAACATTATGTTTTAGCTGTTTAAGATCAGAACACGTGCGTGACTCATGTAATGGGGAAAATTGCAAAAGATGTAGTAAACCGCACCACATTATGCTGCATAATGACGCTCCAAGAAACGCGAGTGTACGTAAAAATACAAATAAACGCTGTGAACAAAGGCAGGATCGGACAAAACTACGAAAGTGATAACATTGAATACACAAAGCTGATTAGGCGAGGGAATGCTGCTGAAAATATTACCAATTCGCGTGTACAGGAAAACAAAATTTATCGACACACAGGCGTTATTGTATGAAGGGTCCAGGAGTTCTCTGATAGATGAGGAATTGGTGAAAAAATTAGGTCTGCGAGGGTCGCTATTAAATGTTGAATTAGTGGAAATCGGCGGAAGAATAGCGTTGCAAAATTGCGAGAAATTGAATGTGGAAATAGCAGGTGCAAACGGGAAGAAAACAATGAAGAGCGGGCATGTAGTAGCGACCCTAAACTTACACACGCAATCATTGACGAGCGACTTGACACAGACATTCGAAACAGAAAGAAACGACGTAATAATCGACACATACACTGACGCGACACTACAAATACTAATAGGACAGGATAATTGGCCACTAATAGTCGCGTGCGAAATAAAGGAAAATAGCAACCAAAATGATCTGGTTGCTTTGCGATACCTCTTAGGTTGGACGGTGCATGGAAACACAGATAATAAAACGAACAAAATTATGTATTTCACATCTATGGAAACGACACAAAACAAATAGACGACGAAACTCTAGACGAGTTAATAAAAATGTATTTCGACATAGAAAATATCGGGGTTACAGAAAAAGCAAAAACGCAAGAGCCGACTTACGCGGAAGAAACATTGGAAAAAACTAGCAAAAAATTAGAAAAGGGTTGAGAGTCCGGGCTACTCTGGAAAAGAGATAACAACGTTAGCACGAACGGATTGAATATCGCCAAAATTAGGCTAAAATCACTCGAAAAAAAATGGATCGCGACGCGGCGTACGCAGAATTATATCAGTGGGAGATGCGACGTTTTATCGATAAAGGTTACGCGAAAAAGTGAATAAAAACGATAAGACAGACACGAAATGGTTTTTACTGCACTTCGAAGTAATAAATGTTAACAAACCTGGAAAAATTAGAATAGTGTTCGACGCGGTGAAAAAATCTGAAGGCATATGCTTAAATGATCTATTTGAAACGGGCTCGGATCTATTAAAATCATTGTCTGGAATTTTGATGAAATATGCGATAAGATTCAAAGCCGACATTTCCGATATGTATTTTTAAAAATTAAAGTAAGATATGAAGATTTAACTGCGCGAAGTCTTCGTCAGCCTCCGCAATATATATCAAACACAAAAATGCGATCGAGTTTAAAAGCGAATTACTGGACACAGCGAAGAATATTATAGAAAGCAGTTACATGGATGACTACTTAATGAGCGCGAAAACAAAAGAAGAATCGATCAAAATAATTAGAGACGTGAAAAGAATAAATTCAAATGCGAACTTCGAAATGCACGGGTGGTCGAGTAATGCGATCAGTTTGTTTGCTGACTGCTTGTTTTGGCAATGAAATTGACAAAAATATAACTATGAATCTGTGTGAAGAAGAAAAAGAAAAAATTTTGGGATTAGTATGGAATCGCGAAACCGATACTTTAACATTTAACGTCAAATTCACGAAAATATGAAGGAAAACATTAGCTGGATCAAAAGACAAGTGAAGAAGAGGAAAGGGATAGGGAAACGACATCGGGAGCAAGTAGCAGAAGTAGCAGCAGAACTACGAGAACAAGATGGAGCAGCAGCTAAAAAATTCAATTATAAGCGGGATTAAAACTTCAAGAAAATTATTACAAACAGTTGAGAGAAAACTGTTACAATATACATATATTTATTTTTAGGTTAGTGCAGACAGCATACTTTTTATTTAGTTATTAATGAATATTTATTCATTTTAAAGTAATATGTTCAAATAAAATCAATATTTATAATTATTCATGAGAAATACCATTAAGATGAATTATTTTATTATCAATTATAATAGTACAATTAACAAAAGTTACAGTTTTACTAGAATCATTTACAATTTTACGTAATGAAATTTTAAATTTAAATAACTTTATTATTAAATAAATTTAATAATTAAATTTTAATGTTTTTATCATTAATATAAACATTTTAGTTATTCTTTAAATGTATTCTTGAAATAAATGATTTGATTAAAATTGATAATTAAATATTAAGATTTATATTGTTATCATGAATTTTATATATTGAAAGAAATTTTATTGTATTAATTTGGATCAACGTCGCGACCCAGATTTCTCAGCGGCTACCGCTCTTCGCCTAAAGATACATGGCACACAGCCTTCGAAAATTCGTTGGATTTGCGCCAACACTAATGAAAATACTGTTACAGCACGCAAATTAATGGACATTTTACATAAATCAATAGAAACGCGACGCAATTTAAACTCCAGTAGTCATTTACTATATAGAATGTGTCAAATGAAAGACTTACCGGAATTCGCAGGCGATCTTATATAATGGCAGAAGTTTAAAAGTGCATTTGAGACATCCTCGACGTCGAGCGAGTATATCGATACCGAAGATATCGAAAGATTACATGCGGCGCTCAAAGGAAAAGAGCGAGAAGTAGTCGAAACATTAATAGCATCCGGTCAAGACACGAGACTTATAATGAAAACGCTACTACATTTTGGTAATAAGAGGGCCATGAGTCGGAAAATCACAAGAGATATGAGAGCTCTGCCATCGTTACGAGCAAACGAGATAACGTTGTAATTTGCTACGAAAGTACGAAACGCGACAGCAACTCTCGCATCTGTGGAAATCACGTCCGAATTTTTATCCAAAGAGTTGATAAGAGTCATTTCGTGTAAACTAACCGAAACATTAATACATTTATATAACAATTATGTAAGTGAGAACAAGGAGAATCTCTAAGATTGGTAGCAATTAAGCGTACTTCTGTCTAGAGAGGCAGAGAAAGCGGTAACAACGGAGATATTACATTCGAACGAAGAAACGAATCGTGAACACAAACTCACACGCGCCGTATCCACGTAAAAATTAGTCTATACGATACAAAAAAATGAAGATTCAAATAGGGAAACAGCTCAGGGATCAATTAGCTCCGTCATTTACGAAAACGATAAGCATACGATAGCATATTGTATATTATTTAATAAAGCTTTGGTAAACTTATGTTGGGATATAGCAAAATCTAACAGATGACTAAACGGGGAGATACGCATATACGGTGAAAAGGACTATTTATTCACGTTTGCGCTTTTATATGAAAAGTCTACGGTGACGTTAATTGATGAAAACATAACGAAAAGCGTAGGGGCACAACGTTCCAGTTTAAATATATACAATAGTATATATCACTTCACTTAACTTTTTCATATGAGGAACGCTAAAACTTAGAAGTACGCCATCTAGTTGCATAAAGAGGTACTATCTAGCGCGCTAAGTTTGAATAACAATCTATTGCATTGATTTTTGCGTTAGAGATGTTGTAACGAGATCTCGAATGACTCGTGAGAATCTATATCTTTAGAGAACTTATCGTGGAGCACCCGCGATACAGGAGCCCGAAATGAAAATGAATTTTCGATTGAAAGGAGAGGCGATATCCGCTTAAATTTTAAGCGATGTAATTAAATAATCTGGGCATGATAAAGGGCTTATAGCCTATGAGAATGTATACATTCAAAGAGCTGACTTTTCAGCAAAATAACAAATGAAAAACTTAACGGTAATAGGGTAAAATTTCCGAAACGCGAGTCGCAATATTGAAAGAAATTCAATAACTAATAGTATTGTTAATTAAACCGAAAATTTTAAGAAATGACTGTCAATGAGTGGGGATAAATAGGCTTAACAGAATTAAGGAAACGGAATAAAGGGCATTTGATTTTGAACAATCTTTGAGTTCGGATCACCCCGCAAAAAAGAAATACAGCATAAATTATCATTACTTATATCGATCTTATTGTAACCTGGACTATCAATTACTTCTTATTATCATTAATTTTATTCTAATTAAACGAACACGAACAGTTGTATTAATTCCTATCTTTCTCAAAAATTCTCCCCGCCATCAACAATGTAGATTGATGATTACTATTGTTGATAATTGAATTCTCCGGTGTTGCTTCCTCTGGATTTGCTTCCGAAAATAAAATATTAAAATAGAAAATATTGAGGTGTTAAATAAAACGAGTTATTTAGAAGACAATAATTTTTAATTTAGAATAGCATGATTACAAGTGATCTCGTCAACGTACAATTTTAAAGTGAGCGTCGATCGTTTTTCTATCGCCTCGTCACCTCCCCCTAACTTCGATTATGTTTTCTTATAATTAGTCTAACGTAATTTATTTCGCTTGTTTTTTCACGAACGCACCGTTTCGCATTCTACGTTGACTTTCGCAGAAAGTTTCGGACCTTGAAAAAAAACGTCCTTCCTGCTAAAAAAGCAAAAAGCCAATACATACTAAACTAAATTTTCTCGATGCCCATCGTTTATTAAAATTGTTAATACTCCAGTGTCTGATTTTGTATTCGGGATGCTGAATCGTACGATATCCCACCAGCATCCACTATCCGTTTGAATTACACATCTGTAATTTCCATGGCTCGATACATTAGCATCGAGCCAAGATTTGTACAGCAAATCTCACCAACGTGTCTCGCACGTCGTTTCAGCGGGCTAGTTTTCTTCGGGAAACCTCACTTTGATCCCAAAGTCAGCCCTTTCTTTTATTTATTCATTTTCTTCGATGATATTAATTTTGCATATGGACATCGGTTTTTATTGTAATAATTGCGCAAATATAATAGTGGTAAGCAAAACAGCATGAAGAGCGAGAGCGCGAATGAGAGCGAGCAAATGAGAGAAAGAAAAGGAGAGAATGATTTCTATCATCTTTGTATGGAATAGAGAGAGAGGAATAATATTTGAGCTAAGTATATATGAACAATTCGTGCAAGAGAGAGAAATAGATATATGATATATGAGTGCGAGAGAGAGAGAGAGAGAGAGAGAGAGAGAGAGAGAGAAAACATTCATATGAAAATATTTTATCAATTTCACAATGAGATTTCGTTTCACATTTTTATATATTATTATAAATAACGCTATTTTACACAAAGTTTCGACTCCTTGGTCGCGTACAAGTATCGGAATATTAGGAGTCAAAGGAGGTTATACTTAAATTTTGAATAAGGCTCAGTGGCCGTTCTTGTTTAATTCATTGCAGCGGTCTTTGTCTTTCGACCGCTGGTTGCTTTACTGTCAACTGTGATCCACAATTATCCAATACTTCCTTATTTTCCAATATCCCTAATCCTTCAAGCGTTTAGCTTTTCATCTTTATAAAATTTTTTTATTACGCTTGTTATTAACAACTATCTTATGGCGTCGATTGAAATTATAAATTTGTTGATATACAACAAATATGTTATTGCCTGCTGTCGTCTACACATATCGCAGAATGACCCTTTATTCTACCTGAAGTTTTATTACCCCCAAGGAAGGACTAACTTTGTGATTTTGTATGATATTCAGTCCTTGAGAAATAATTGTAAAATGCACATTCCGACTAAACATTTCAATTATTTATATTTAAGTTATACATTATATTTCTGTGTGTCATGCTATGTATGTATTTTTTTGCTTAATAAATAAATAAACATAAATAAATACACAACTTCCTGATCAAGCTACCAGATTATGGGCCCAGGATTAATACACATTTTATATATTGTGAGAAGTAAAGACTAAAGACAGTGAAAGTTAAAGTGAAGTGTTTTTTTCAAAACTAAAGTGATAATTAATTATTTGTTAGTTTTTGTTTGAGTTTTCGTCTTAAAGAAAAAATGGCAGAAAGCTTCGGATACAGAAGTTCCTTCCAGAACCTCAATGGCGAAAATTATGTCGTTTGGAGTTATAAAATGGAGTTGGTGCTGATCGACGAAGATCTATGGGATGTGATCAATGAAGACAAAGCAGCAGGTGAATCGTCTGAAAGCTTAGCTGTGTGGAGCAAGAAAAATGATAAGGCGTGTGTAAGAATTGATTTTTCTGAGGAAAATGATCAATTGATTCACATAAAGAATGCCAAAAGTGCAAAGCAGATTAGGAAAGTAATAAAAGATTATCATCAGAAGGCAACTTTGCCGACTAAAGTATTATTATTAAAAAGATTATGTCGTACAATTCTCGATGAAGATGGCGATATGGAAGTTCATACCACAAATATTTCCAACGTGGTAAATCAACTAACGGCTCTCGGGACGGATTTGCATGACTATCTGTTAGCAGTTATGATTCTTGGAAAAAGTTGGAAAGCTCTTTTTACCTTCATTGATTCGAATAAAGTCAGTTAAAAATGAATTTCCATAATGTGATTTTGTTGAAAATACAGAGTTATGCAATTAACTGGTAGTACACATATCAATACTAGAGACCGATGATAACCAACATGTGATTATCGCAAGATGGTTCTAGTACGTTTTATATGTACTAATACACAGGATAGAGTATCCCTATAATATATATGCAAGATATATATCTGGCTACAAAGACAATGTTGATTTTTAGAGCCCTGTACTTATAACCTCTAATAGTTTTTTCTCATTAAGATGGTGTACGCCCTCTAGTGGTCAAGATGTGTATCGTTATCATTATTCAATTTCACAACAGATTTAATAAATTGGATGTAGTGTATGTTTTATCATGTTTCTACGTACGTATTAAATCTGAAAATGAAATTATTACTAATCCATTGTGTAAAATAATTTATAATTACAGAAGATGGTGCTCAAAAAAAAGAATAAGCAAAATCAATGAAATACCAACCATTTTGTAGTAATAAAACTTTAGAGATATACTTACTATCGAGATTAAGAACAATTTCAATATATTATACAAATTGAGCAAAATTGATTATCTCGAGTAGAATGAGAAAAAGTATGTTTAAGCGAGACAGATCTCAAATCTATATATATTAAATAAAAAATTAGAAAGAATATGATTCGCGAGGCACTTGTATTCATCCCCTCACCTAACTTTTTCGTATAAGGAAAGCCAAAACTCAGAAGTTCGCCAACTAGTCACGAAGAAAGGTACTACACAGCAATCTGAGTAGTACCTTTCTTCGCTGCATTGATTTCATGTTAAAATTGTATTAACTCTTATTTCTCAAACGCATTGCAATAAATTTTATTATATTTTCTTAATTGGGACACTAATCTTTTAATTAAAGGTGCCCAGTCATACATCGTAAATTATTTAATTCCGTCGACATGAAAATATGGATTTTCCGCGGTTACCCAAAAAATATCGAAAAATTGACGATTATTTGGATGCTGATCGCATACAACAAATCTCATGTCGGCATCAATTATTCGCAACTTTAATAGAATTTTAGGTATGATATCTGCCAATTGTATCCCTGAAACTCCATTCTCATCCACTCTCCAAAAGCTAATATTTAATGTCAACGATTTGTTACATTCAAATCATCCAAACAAAATAATAATCATGTTGAACAACTTTTCGGATTCAGGTACCGGGACCCATACCCATATCAACTAAAGCTTCTGTAACGTCACACTTTTTTGAATATTCCTCGTAAACTTCTGATAGATATTTCATCTAATTTAAGTCCATAGTTTTTCGTTATTAGGCAGCCCATTTAAAAACATTATCACATTTGAAAAAATATTATTATTTATGCTGGGGATAATGTCCAATTCGGAAAACCAAGTACGAATTGTCAATTCGTGTAGTAAATGTAAACCTGAAGATTTTAATTTAGAGTAGGACACATCTCAATAAAAATACAGTTGCTTTGACAAATCATTCTCAGCATCAGAATACTTAGTTTTATTTTTTTTTAATTGCAGTTTTATCATTGTTTTTGCAAACGATGAGATTTCCGCTTTGTTCAAAAAATCATCAATATCAAAAATGGCTTTTCCACATATTTTGCACATGATTTTCTGTATAATTTGATTTTGTTATATTTTATAATATATATATTTATTCATTTATATTATATTTTTATAACATATATAATATATATATTTATATAATATATATATTATAAAAATATATTTTTTTATATATATTTTTATATATTTTTTTAAATATATTTTAAATGTTTATCCAATTGCTTAATTTTTTTTTCTTTTCTTCTAGAAACATTATTTTTATATTTTAAATTAGCAATTGTAATAGTGCAATTAATAGAACATTTTTTTAAAGAAAATTTTCTTTTCAATAATAAAGCACTTGAATAATCTTTTAAATTTGTTTTTACCGGCGCATTAATTTCGATGCTTACATTTTCTTCAAATGAAGGACGCATTTCCTCACTTGAAAGCCACTATTCTGCATCCAAAAGACATTTTTTCACATGAAAGTTGTGTTTTTGCACCTAAAAGACACCATTCATCAGTACTATGAATTTCATCATCAAATATATTCTCTTGAAGTACCTATTAAAATTTGAAGAAAAATTATTAAATTGTTTGTAATGAAATTTTTAATAAATTATATACTTTTTTTAAATACATTACACTTCTTTCCAGTGTATAGGATCTCTATTAATTCTTTAATCTTAATAACTTCAATCTTAATTTGCCCTGAGAATAGTCCCTTTTTTGAAAATAATCATGAAATAATCTTGAATTTCGTGCGGATACACGAGACCATTCATAAAATTCTGGATTTCCAGACTCATACATAAATTTGGCGTA
This sequence comes from Eupristina koningsbergeri, assembly GCA_018907245.1. Classification (NCBI taxonomy): domain Eukaryota; kingdom Metazoa; phylum Arthropoda; class Insecta; order Hymenoptera; family Agaonidae; genus Eupristina; species Eupristina koningsbergeri. The sequence goes on from JACCHV010000096.1 coordinate 1,707,986, forward strand.
TATTATTATTTAATTGACTAAGTATCAGTTGCTTGAAAAAAAAGTTTCAATTTAAAAATTTCAATTAAAACAAATTGGAGTCTATTGGTCTGGTATATTTAAGAAAAATTGGCAGATATTGTAATCCATCGGGATCAATCATTTATTGGAACAATTTTAGGTGTTGAAAATACAGAGTTATGCAATTAACTGGTAGTACACATATCAATACTAGAGACCGATGATAACCAACATGTGATTATCGCAAGATGATTCTAGTACGTTTTATATGTACTAATAAACAGGATAAAGTATGCCTATAATATATATGCAAGATATATATCTGGCTACAAAGACAATGTTGATTTTTAGAGCCCTGTACTTATAACCTCTAATAGTTTTTTCTCATTAAGATGGTGTACGCCCTCTAGTGGTCAAGATATGTATCGTTGTCATTATTCAATTTCACAATATTAGGGTTAAATGGAAACAAACCCGCAAAAATATTCAAATTCATCATTTCAATTCAAGGTCCCGTATGGACACCTGTGTACAATACAAAAAAAAATATATTTATAATATTATATATTTTGTTTTCTTTTTTTTTTTTTTTTAGAATTACACTCCGCTATTACCGAAAGAAATTCTCTTTCACAAAGAGATAGTTTCCCTTGGTAATACAACTTTTGAATATATAAATTGTTCGCGCTTGTTCTCCCCAAGAATCCGCGGACACAATTTATACCTTCGTGACCTACACGAAGTCTCTGCCGGTGACAGACGATTCTTTATGTTATGACAGAAGAAATCGTCAACTGTCACATCAAGGACCCTCAATATTACGACGTGAGAGTCGATGAACTCAGGTTAATAGCCCTCCGTGTTACGACGGGAGTGACGTATTTGACCTATCGGGCAAATTGGATGGCGTGTAATCACGTCAGTCCTTTTGACAGTACCAACACTCATTTCTTTTTTGTGTATTGAGGTATAGTTGGGAGCGATTGTTTTTCAAAGATGTGTTATTTTTATATTGATTTGAATTATTATTGGACTCAAATTCCTCTCCGCACTCGCGAGTTATAATAAAATCCATCAAATCGAAAATTTTTAGAATTTTTATATCGTCAAGGGTTCTTTTCCACTTTGTTTAATTTTTACGAGCATATAAGAACGAGAATAGGATTCCATGTCGTTACATCTATGTTCAATAGTTTTAAGGAATTCACGTGCTTTTGTATAGTTTCGCATACAGGGCGTAACTTTGCAGGCGATTCTTTTACGATGGGTGCAATTTCGAGTATCGCCTGAAGGTGTGAGTTTAAAATTGCCCGCGGCTTCTCACAACTTTTTTTTATAAGGTCACACGCTATATCATAATCTTCGGCAGAACCATCTAAGGAATCTAATACTGATGCGATTTCTCCACGAAGAAATGTTTTAGTAAGTGAAATTTGTGGTTTACGAGTATGTTTGTTACTCTATCCACTATTGCTTCGAAAGTACTTTTAAATGATCTCCATTGTAAGGGATTGCCGTCAAAGGATTTGATTTCTATTTTTGGAATTAGTGCATGATCATGTATAGTAAAGGAGGTTATAGGCGAGGGTGACATTTACTCTGATACGTAAGGAAAATTAATCGCATCCGATTCTTTCAAAGACATAAGTTTGATTGAAATTAGTTTAAAACATTCATAATAATGATTTTCGAAAGTCTCGCGTTCTAGTTCACTATTTTCACCCTCATTATCTTCAGTTAACATTTCGATTTCTAATTGAGCCTTTTGATATTCTTTAAAGTATTCTTCTAATTTTAGTTTACGCGATTCTAAATCATTTTCATCTATTGTCGAATTATTCTTTAAAAAATTCATAATTCTTGATACTGATCCTTTAATGCCTGATCGCATTTTTGTCATAATTTTTAAATCATCTCTCGAGATTTTGTTAAATTATTTTTTACGTATACACAAATGAGCAATTGTAACACTAATATGAGCTAATTCAAATTTAGAGGTTAAAGGAAGGAAATGAAGATCATTGACTTACAATTATTAAGGAATATGCAGTAAACGCTGCTGTTGAATGCTGATGTTTCTGCTAGGTTGACAATCGCTGTTGCTCCATGGAAGATGGCTACTTGGACGCAATATTATAAATTGAGTGATGATCTGATATTTTCCTACAGCTGCTTTCCCAAGGGATCTCCGCAGAAGTGGTTAACAGATGATGATTTTTCTTTTCAGCGTGGCTGCTTTCCATATGGGATGTACACGTGGGTTGCTACCGTTAGCTCTGCACTTAAATATTGTTTATTTTTGTTGACAAGTGACGTTTTTGTATGGATGCATGAAAATTCTTCTTGACACTTGTTATACAACGCATTTAAGCATATTTTAAATATACTTATTGTTATGTTGATTTTTATTGAAAATTTTACTTTTCTTATATGCACACGCTGTATTAATGATTAATAATTACAAGTAAAATAAGTAAAAATAATTACAATGTTAATCCATTATTTTATTATAGATATGTCGATGATACAAGTTGTTGTATTCAGAAAGACCACTTAGAGGTCATTTTGAATACATTTAACGGATATAATAATCGACTTAAATTCACATTGGAAATAGAAACTAATAGTTCTATTAAATTTCTGGATTTATCAATTTTAAAAACTAGTAATAATAGAATTATTTCGAATAGGCATCAGAAATCTTTACAGTCTAACAAGATACTCAACTTCGTATCCAATCACAAGCTATCTCAAAAGAAGAATATTGTTTACAACCTCATTGACAGAGCCCTCTTATTATCCAATCAATGTTTTCATCAGGATAATCTAAAAAGGGTAAAAAATATTCTAAACAAGAATAATTACCCAGACTATTTTGTTGATAAACATATTCAAAAATATAAAAAACACAAAAATTCAAGCATAAAAATAACTGTAACAATAATAATATTAAAACCTGTACTTTGAGCTTACCATATTCTAAAAAATTTTTTTCGTAATATTCTTTAAGATTTAAAAAGTATACATTTAATTCCAAAAATACAAAACAAATTAAACTCAGTTATTAAAAAACGAAATGATGTTACCGAAAAATGGGATAAAACAAATGTTGTGTATAAAATAAAATGCTCATCTGTTTATTGGTGAAACTAAACGAAAATTAAAAACATGAATTAATGAACATATTAAGAATAATAATAATACATCTATAATAATGTCACATTCATTAGAATGCAACCATAGTATAGATTGGAAAAATGTTGATATTCTAGATAGCGAAATAATTTATAAAAAAAATTCTCATTTCTGAAATGATTCCCATTCAAATAAATAATAATACAGATAGCTGACAAGAGGACACACAAAATTTGAACCGAAAATATCATACGATCCTCAATAATTTGTGTTCGGGACTTTTCCGCGTAACAAGGCAATAAAGCCCAGATGAGTCCCTTGCAGCGGAAAATTTATAGATAGATGTCCGCGCGGGCGGACAACAAGACTTGGCGGTGAAAAGTAAATTATAATTTACGATGCGAAGGTCAGGCTAGGGTTCCGTCGATCTGCGGAAAATTGTCGAGCGTCACTTGCGTCTTGAACGGCGAACGCAAAATTCTGTACTCATTTTCTCGATTCAACGGTGATTCTGTGCTAATTATATACGGCGACCTCTGTAACCGAGCGGCGAACTGCGGTTTGATTTGTATGCGGGTGTGAATTGTGTACTCCTTAAGCCGGAGTCTGAGCTAAAAGGGACTTGATACTCGAAAGCTGATTTGCAGCTTCTACAATCTGTGTGAGGTGCGGACGCACGAAGCGGCGGCGTCCAGCGTCCACCCACGGAGTCACCTGAACTGGAGGTAACCCGTACAGCGTCGTCCAGGAAGGAGGCGACCTACCATCCGGTGACACGCAACGAATTTAAGCCCGACTCCGAGGAGGCTTTTCCTGCCACATGGGAGTTTTTAAGCCAGGTTTGTGAATCTATAAGGTTAAAAATAAATTGCTAGAAATATTTAACCCAACTATTCCTCTGGTTTTATTTCGTGCCTTTCCCCCTTTTATCCTTTAGACAACTCCTGAATAATAATATTTATTGCATCATAACATATAGTTAAAGTCACGATAAGGTAAGCGAATTAACTGCGCATATAATATATCTAATAACAACATGACGTGCATATGACGTCATTAACACGTACATATTGAGGTGAATAGATACAAATATTTACAAACAATCAGTGACGTTACGACTGATACTTCGTAGAAATTTGCACTTTTCTATTGCATGTGGTAATTATAAATTAAAATTTGTCTTTAATCATAAATCCAATGTATCTACTATTTGTAAAATTTGTTTTTTATAATAAAGTGTTTAGACAAGGGCTAGGGATTTCTAGTCGAAACGTAGACAAAACATATTGAATAAACTAGGTATTTATTCCACTGCACCTCTACTGGATCTCCAGTATTTAAATTAATAAAAATTTTTAACTTTATGGGATTAATATTTACGTCTATGAATAAGAACTATTAATATGATTTATTAGAAACATGTAATTTGGAAATTTTTATTGTACGAGCCTATTACAATTTTAAATTTTGTGAAGATTAAAGAAAGGGATAAACAAAATTTTTAATATTCCATATAGTAGACGGTGCATTTTTTTTGTATCAGTTATCAATCCCTCTCACGCAAACTTAATATTGCTGTATGCTCTTACTTTTTTATGTTTTATTAATATTAGAGAACGAAATCGTGCCTCGAGAAACGCGAAAATCGTTGATTTCGTTGCGAGAATTCGTCAAAATTGCTAGAAAATGGATCAGGAGTCTAGAGACGCGCGGGAGTCAGATAATTACAGGTGAATAAGGCAATCAGTGAATGGGAGGAGCCTAGCCCTCCTCCTCCCCACCTTCTTGAATAGCCAATGTATTTCTATATTAATTATGGGTGAGACTTAGCTTGCCTAGGTCTTAGAAGTGGCCAAATTCTAGTTTCTGATTGGCTAATGGGCAGCGAGTACTGCTGGGGATTCCCAGCCCTACACCCAATCATTTCTTTTTACAATGATTTAATTTTTATCCGATATCTTTAAATACTTAATATTTTCATTTTTTAATAGACTCAGATTTTTAAATGTTTCCTTCCAAATAAGTTGTATGCATAAAATCTAATTTATTAACTAATTAACTAATCGCTGTTCGGTAGATTTGTTAATTGTCAGTTTATTTGTTTTTTGTTTAGTTTGTCTTCTTACTCCCCAATTCTTCAACTCACTCCTGAAATTCTAGCACTAGTTTATGTTACGCCTTTAAACTTTTATTACTTATGAGGGTTCTCATGTTCTACTGTTTTTAGTCAAGATGACATTTTCTGGATATTTGTTCAAAATAATTTATAACACCATAATTTAGAAATGTACATTCTCGAATTTTAATTCATGATAATAAATATTAGCGTTTTTTAAAAATGTTCAAGTATATTAACTCTTATCATTTCTGAAAAATTATAGTCATATACGTATAATATTTTTAAAAGTTTATTCTTCGTTAGGAGTATTTTTATCTAAATCTAAACATGTAAGTGAAAAGTATAAGTAAATAGTGAAAAAAACAGACATTCTTATTGTATAATTATGTACTATCAATTTTAAAAAACAGCTTATAAACATTAATTCAGTTTTTCAATTATGTAAAATCTTACTTTCACTAGAATAATCAAGTTTAAGCGGTCATCGAAATGCAAATATAAATTTATAAATTAATGTAAAAATAAAATTTAAACATATTAAAAAAATTTCTATTAAACATACAGAAGATAAATTTTTATCTGAACCGTATTAATAATAATAAAAAAAAATGTTATTTCAAATATACAAAGTATTTTATCAGTTTTTGTTATATAAAAAGAGAATTTCCAATGGTTTGTTTATTCATTATTACAAAATTGGTGTGATAAAAATATGAAAATCTTATACTTACACCTGTTATTATAGTTTATCTGTTTTGATGTTATTTTGGAAGCGTTACGGCAGAATCGATGAAAAATTTGAGTTCCCGTGAGAGAAAGTAAAATAAACCATGCAATTAATTTGCTGAGTTAATAAAACATGATTGATTTTCATTACAGACAGATTCTTTATTATGGATTTTCTTATTTTTGTCATCTACTATTGGTTCTTTATTATTCAATTTAGCATGAATTTTATTTTTATTGTTTTTTTTTATTCGTGTTCATAAAATTCATTATTACTTATAATGAATAAATATTCATTACTGAATATATAATTTTGTTTTGTGTAAACCTAAAAATAAAAATAAAAATATTTGTGTACTAATAATAGATATTTTATAATTTCAACGTAGCAGCAAGCTTTCCTCCTCTCACTCCTTTCATTTTTATAAATTAAATTAAAAATTGAGATTTAAGATTTCCTATAAACAATTAATATATTATCTATTATAGTAGAAAGATCTATATTATTACCCTGTTGATTATGCTAAAATATAAGTTAATAATTATGAATTGTTATATATATAGAATGAAGTCATAGTGTTATTATCAAGTAGTTTTGGTATATATATATATATATATATATATATATATATATATATATATATATTTACGTAACATACCCTAACGCGACCTTTTTTTTTTTATTTCATTTATTTATAAAATATGATGAAATAAAGTGTACATTGAAATCCATTTTCTTTTGTACACCATAGTTGCAAAATTATTTTGTTTTAGCATGCAAAGTACCCTACCGCGACGTGTATATATGCAATTAGCGTATATATTTATTATTTATAATATACATTACAAATTTTAATTATTAATTTAAACACTGATATACTAAAAAGTAATTTCTCGCAAAAAAATATTTAATGTATACATTTTTACTCTATTTAAATCAAATTATATATTTTTCATTCATCGAACATACCCTACGGCGACGTACATATATAAATCTTGTATATGGTCTTGATAGTCATATACATTACAAATTTTAATTATTAATTTAAACATTAAAATAGTAAAAAGTAATTTCATGCAAAAAAATATTTATTATATATCTTTTTACTCCATTTCAATCAAACTATATATTTTTCGTTCATCGAACATACCCTATGGCGACTCACTTATTAACCTCAGTTCGAATTTTTTTTTTTGAATTAATTTAAAAGTAATCGAAGGGAAGAAGGACTATATGTATTAATTAGCCAATTATGAATTTTCTATTTGTCGTAAAGTTATAAAGTTACAACCAGCAAAGTGTATCTTTTAAAAAGAGCATGTCGATTAACTTTAAAAGAGGGTAGAAACATGGAAGAACATGTGACACAGTATTCAAATGTATGGAATCAACTCGCCGATATGGGAGATAAAACACCAAATGACGTAATTGCAATACTCCTCCTAACCAGCCTTCCGGAATCTTATGATAATTTGCTAACCGCTCTTGAAGGAAGGCCTAAAAGTGAACTTACGCTTGAATTCGTAAAGAGCAAATTGCTTGACGAATATAGAAGGCGTAAAGGAATTGAGGAATCACGTGGCAATTTGTGCAATGATACAGCCTTGTATACGACAGCTAAACCCAGTGAAAATGGCAACACACGGGTTAATAAAAAATAGTGCTTTTTTTGTAAAAAATCAGGACATATCAAAAGTGATATATAATTTTATTAAAATATAATTTTATTGGAAAAATAATTTATTGGATAGTATATAAATAAGTAATAGATAATAAATACTAATAATTAATTAAAGGAGAAAGAATTATTCTATAAATCAATAAATTATATATATTAATTAAAACAATCAACAAAATAAGGTTTGAATTTATATTATTAAATTTATTGATATTATTTTGATCATTTTAAATTTGTAACATAGATTTATTATTAAATATTAGTCGGTAGTGATTGTTGATATTTTATATTTAAAAGTTATTTTAAATTTTAGCCGAATCCCCTCTGAATAGAATAATCGGTAGTGAAAATTAAATATTTGTATCGATTTTTCATCTGAAACAGAAAAAAAAATATAATTAAAACATTTTTTTATTAATAGTTTTAGTTTTAAAATTAAATTTACCTTTATTTATTTTTCCTTTGATTAGAAAGCCAAGCTTTAATTTTTACAGGATTTTTATTTTTTAATATACCTATATTTTCGTTGAAGAATTCCCTCAACTCTTGTAATGAAGGAAATTTTCCTTCAGGATAATGTCCAAATTTGCTTAGGACTAAATTTTTTTGGACTTCCGTCCACCTGGTCCTTTGTATCGTTGTTGTTGTTTCTAAAAATTAAAAATATTAAACATAATATTACATACATTGGTAAAATTTAAAATAAAATTTCAAATAAAAAAAATATTTACCACAACTCTGTGATGGAATTTTTACAAGGTTATCATCAACGTTTCCATTTGAAAATAAAATAAAATGTAACAAATGTATTTAATATTTATTAATAATCTATACAAAATAAAAACTTACCATTATCATTTTCTTCGGCTTCTACAACCTCATCTTCTTCGGAACTATCTTCGGAATCAGAGTTTCTTTCCTGTTGGAATAACGAGCCTTGTGCTCGTTCTAAAATTTGTGACAATTTTGTCACATCATTGAGACCGTCATCTTGACGGTAAAATCTCTTGTGTATATCTTTATGGTGTCCCATAAATTCTGCGATGTTTGTAACATCAACTTCATTCAGATTTAATCTGATACAAGTGGTTGCGAAATGTTTTCGCAATTTCGTTCCTGTTAATAAACTAGGATTTTTAGCACCGCAATTATGTGCGTGCTTTCTCAAGCATTCGCACGCGCATAAATACGAGTGCTCGAAAGATCTTTTATTTGGTATACCAAATATATAAGGATTTTGCGAACTAACTTTCGCCATTTTTCTTAATTTTAGAAAAAGATTAATTGATTTCCGTTGGAAATCATTTAATAAAACAGGAACAGTCCTGTTTAATTTCCCTCTCGTAACAAAACGAGAATATTTTTCGAGAATGAGAATGCTTTTCTCATTGCTCGTTAATTCTTTAAATAATATATTGGGCAATTTTGCCGCAGTTTTAAATTCTTCAATAAGAATTCGCTGAACATCGACAGCTCTTCTTCGATTAAATAATTGAATCGATGACAATAAATATCTGCCTAATTGCAGCCAATCATTAAAAACAAATTTTTTTTTCAATTCTTGATAAGTTCTTATCATATTTAAATTTACATATGCATGTAATTTATGAATGTCCTCTGCAACCGGCAATGTTCGATTTTTTATGCGTTGTAGATACCTTTGCGTATCTAGAGCCGTCCGATTTATATCGGTTATATATTCGTTATCTACTAAGTGTAGATAATATTTAATATCTTCTATGAAGCTATATTGCTTCTCTTTAATATATAAATTCCTTAAAAAAAGTGTTATTTTTTTTTAAAATACTTCCAATCGACGTTGTCGTCGAAAAACTTTTAAATCTCCCATTTTCATGGAGACCTGCTAGCTGTTGAACAGCTTTAATTGCCACATCATACCTAGTTGGTGTGATTAATGATTTAAAATCCGTTACGGATCTATCAATTTCTTTGGCCGCTATTAATAAACGACCGAGTAACCGCAATCGAGATCTAATCATTTTATAGTACTGCGGATCTTTATAATTTAGGCACAATTTATTGCCATATTTGATGATTAATTCATCATCTTTAATCATATTGACAATTTTATCTTCCCTCAATATAGGAAACACTTTTTTGCGTAACACGTCGGAAGCACATTCGTGCAACCGACCCGTTATCATTCGACTTCTAATTAAATTTTGTCGAATATTATTTTTAAATAAACTCCGATCGGTGCTAGTTTTGCATCGTTTCATATGACGACCCATATGAAATTTTGTGACGGATCCGCCACAATATACACAAGATATATAATTACTTGCATCCCTATTTTCATAGGGTCTCCTGATTGGTTTAAAATCACCAAGTACATTTTCTTTCTCAAAATAATTATATGAGAATTCTTTTTGCCTTCGGATTTTAAGTAAAACATCCCTTCTTTCGTAACTACCTTTCGGTAATTCTTTTAATTTTTTAGCCATTTCGTCATTGGGGTGACACTTTTCTAAGTGTCTTGATAAAACTGCAATCAATTTATTGCACACTGGGCAAAATACCTTCTGCCTCTTCACATTCTTTTTTTGGCATGTTAATACCTTTAATTCAGAGGCGTATCTTCCTCTGACACCTTCGTGATTCATATTTAATAATCTACTATTAAATTGAATCATAGAAGAGTCATTCGTGTCATTTTTCATGACACTACTAGTTTCTGTCGTTGAAACAGAATCATTTATGTAGCTATCATCGATTGTAGATGACATAATATCACTACATTCATTAATAGCTATAATAAAAAAAAATATTTTAAATAAAATAAAACAAACAAAATAATACCAAAAAACAAAAATACAAATTCATACATACCGCTGCTATCACTACAAGGCAAACTAGATGATGCTGTAGAATCATTCCTAAAAAAATTGTAACTTAAAAAAAAAAAAAAACTTTCTATTTCAGTTTGATACCAAATATTAATATTACACTAATTATAAAAACTTTAATGAATACAAACAGAATTATATCAAATATGATGAAATTTTAATATTTAATATATTTATGTTATATAAATTAATACAAAATAAACTAATATTAGCAATTATCAAACAATATATTCATAAAATAAAATGAAAATATATTATTTCATTATTTGAATAAATACAGTACATAATATTGTGAGGCAAAAGCCTCACTACGCGCTTGGTTCCAGGAACCAAGCGCGCGCGCCGTGAGAGAGAGAGAGAGACAAGAGATTTTGGCCTCTCTCCACGGCAACTAGGCCCGCCCGCACGGCGCGCCCGCGGCCGCCTACAAGCGGTGACTGGGCCCGCCCGCACCGCGCGCCCGCAGCCGCTACCGAGCGAAGCTGCGGCGGGCCCGAGTCGGCGCAGAGCCGAATTCGCCCGAGTGGGAACTTGGTTCTCTCTCGGGCGAATTCTCGCTCGTGCGAGTGACGGAGCGCACGAGCGAGGACGGAGGATAGCCGCTGCTCCGTCACTCCTATACGCTGCCCGATCAGGCGCTCCCGTACTAATTAAACGGGAGTTGCCGCCGACTCGCGGGCAGCATATAAAAGGGGGTCGCGGAGCAAGCTCGGCACGACTTGAACGGCGGTCTGCCTGACGGACCAGTCCAAGTAAAGCGCCGGGAAAACTAATGGTAGTTTCACCCCTTTTTCAGGAGTGAAACATATCTAAAAGTCACTTCTTCTCCCTTTTTCAGGAAGAAGCTGTGACAACCTCCCGCCATGGAAAACACCGTCACCGATACCTTTTTTTTGTAAAGGTGGAAAAATAAAAACGGTGTTAATATAAAAGCCTGCGTTTTTATTTCAAAAGGCTCCTTTTCCCCTCCTCCCTATGCTTCTCCACAGGTGAGGGGAGACCAACCCTGGCTCCGGCGAGCCACCTCCGGGCAGGAGCCTGAGTGCAACCCCTGTAGGGGGGTTGCTTCGTCACAATATTAGAAAATGTTATAAATTCAAACATTATTTTTTAACATTAATTGAAAGTTCAAGATTTTATTTATGGAATCATATAAAATAATACTAAACAAAACCAAGAAAATAATTAGAAATCAATAATATAAGTACATTTAATAATAATATTGTCTTTCTATTTATAAACAAATGGACTACGTTGGTTTTAAAAAACATTATAAATTGAAACATTATTATTCAGAATGAATATAAATTTACAGATTTTCTTTATTGAATCCTATAAAATTATACTAAATACAACAAAAAATACATTCATAAAACAATAACAGGAGAAAATTAAAATAATAATATTCTTTTACTTTTATTAAACAAATACAATACATTGATTTTAGTAAATGTTATGTATTCAAAAATTATTCTTTAACATAAGTTGAAATTAACTTGTAAAATAACTTATAGTTTTATTAGAAATAGTTTTCTATATTTAAAATTAATTGTATACAATAATTTTATTATAATAACAATTACAATTATATTAAAGATTTGTTTCTTTTCATTTAGCAAGTAGTTATTTTCTATTTTAAATATAATTTATAATCTTTATAGAATATGCTATTATTATATTGAGTTTTCTTATCTCATAGAGTTGCAGTTTATTCGTATGTTAGAGTGTAAATAATTTTCTTTTGATATGTAATATGTCATCGATGAGTTTTTATGATACAATTGTTGTATATAATTAATTTTTAAGAAATAAAACCATTTCTAGTTATTTATCCTAAACAACTATTGAATGAATCAAAATTTGAACTTTGTTCGCTAATCATAAAAACTCATCAATTACATATTCAAATATCAAAAGAAAATTATTTACACTCTAACATATAAATAAACTGCAACTCTATGAGATAACAAAACTCAATATAATAATAGCATATTCTATAAAGATTATAAATTATATTTAAAATAGAAAATAACTACTTGTTAAAATAAAATAAACAAATCTTTAATATAATTGTAATTATTATTATAATAAAATTATTCTATACATGTAATTTTTAATAAATAAAACCATTTATACTTATTTACCCTAAACAACTATTGAATGAATCAAAATAAGTATAAATGGTTTTATTTATTAAAAATTAATTATATAGAATAATTTTATTATAATAATAATTACAATTATATTAAAGATTTGTTTATTTTATTTTAATAAGTAGTTATTTTCTATTTTAAATATAATTTATAATCTTTATAGAATATGCTATTATTACATTGAGCTTTGTTATCTCATAGAGTTGCAGTTTATTTATATGTTTGATTCTAAATAATTTTCTTTTGATATGTAATATGTAATTAATTAAATTAATTAAATATTAAATAAGATAAATTATGAATTATATATTTCAATATTTTATGAAATTTAGTAAAGAGTAATTGAGAAAAAATATTGGAATATATATATCATAATTTATTTTATCTTATTTAATATTTGATTGAGACGCAGAAAAAAGAAATTATTTTCATTGTTTCTAAGAAGTAGATGTACCCGCGGTATCGAAATTTATTATTCGATTATTAAATAATTGAATTATTTTTAATTATATCTATTAGGTTTTGTTCATTTTTATTAAATTAATTCGTTTATTCTAAAGGAAAATTCAAATTCTCTAATTGAATAGAAAATATTCATGAATTGGAAAATGTTGTGGCCACATTTATCGATATAACAGTTTTTCAAAATAAAGAGGGTTTTGGAGTTGACCAGTTTATGATTTGATTGCAAGGTTTAGACATATTTTCAAATAACTTGTAAATATTGGACATGCTTATGATAAATTTGTGCTACAAAAACAAAAGTTCCCTTTTTCCAATATTATCAAAATATTTCGACCGTTTAACAGTTTTTTCATATAGAAAATTTTATTGATTTTTAAAAATTCTTTTAATATCTTAAAATTATTCTTCATCTCAAAATAAAAATTGATTGATAGTAAAAAAATTTTAAAATACTATAGAAAAAAAAAATAATTTAATATGTTTTTATTAAATCTATTACAAAATCTATTTGTTTTATACTTTCTTTTTATTACTTGTTACTAAATTTATAATAATTTCATTAAAAACAATTTGAACGGTAAACTCATAAGCAAGCGAAAATACCAATTCAGCGCGCATTCCGGAGAATTATCCACCAACTCATCCCTCCCCCCGCAGGTAGGTGCACCTTATGAGCCCCTCCCACGTCTTGCAGGTAGATGCACCTTCCATGATAAAGGTGTCATGATAAGTGTCGCCGCAGGGGGTGATCGGAATTCTGGCAACTAGACCAAGGAAATCCCTGATTTTTACACAAAATTTTACAAATTTATGGAAGTTCGCGGAACAGAACATTAACGATTTCAGCTATCATATGCGAGTGCAATCTCGGTTAAACACTAATGAGTCTCGACCGCGCCCATCGAATAAAACAACCGTCGCATCCATTGTTTGAATAAGAAATATCGAGGAACGACATGTTTGGAGTTTGTAAGAGACACCAGTCTCACGAAAATACTTTTACTGTAAGCACCTTGTAAATACACAAAATAAATTAATACAAAACCATCAATTTGTTGTTGTTTAAATCATTATACATAAATAAATTATATTCTATTAACTAGAATATAAGGTTTTGCGCGGAGATAATTTGTTGTCAACGAACCGCATACAACGGGGAGCAGCAACTGAATAAAAACAAACGTGCAATTCTAAACACAATTATAAATATGTGATTAATACATTTTCCAATTTATAAATATTATCTATTCTTTTACAGAATATGCATTTTCCTTTAAAATAAAAGGATTTATTTAAAAGAAAATGAACAAAACCTAATAGATATAATTAAAAATAATTCAATTATTTAATAATCGAATAATAAATTTCGATACCGCGGGTACATCTACTTCTTAGAAACAATGAAAATAATTTCTTTTTTCTGCGTCTCAATCAAATATTAAATAAGATAAAATAAATTATGAATTATATATTCCAATATTTTATGAAATTTAGTAAAGAGTAATTAAAAAAAAGTAAAAACAAATAGATTTAATAAATCCATATAATAAAAACATATTGAATTATTATTTTTCACTAAAGTATTTAAAAATTTTTTGACTAATAAGCAATATTTATATATAAAATTTATATATAAACGATATATACAAATTTTATATTTAAATATTGATTAAAATACTAAAACTATAAATATATAAAATTTAAAAAGATATATATATGCAATTATTTTAAATTTAGTAATACGTAATTAAAAAAAAAGTATACACACTCAACGGTTTAATAAGTAATTGAATATTATTAGACAGTATAATAAAATTTTATTTTAAAAGTATATATAATAAAATGATTATCAATAATAAAATGTAAATTTACTTACGTTTTTAATATTTTTATGGGAATTTCAATTTTTGTTACGTTTATTATTTTTG
Organism: Eupristina koningsbergeri; assembly: GCA_018907245.1. NCBI lineage: Eukaryota > Metazoa > Arthropoda > Insecta > Hymenoptera > Agaonidae > Eupristina > Eupristina koningsbergeri. The sequence continues at coordinate 1,723,058 of JACCHV010000096.1, forward strand.
GTAGTTTCCTCTTCCTACCTCCCTCTTGCTTCATCGTAGAATTGGCGAAGCTAACCCTTTTTTTTGCTGTATTTTAAAATATGATTTCGTTAATTAGTTATATATATTAATGAAAAATAAATATGAATTAAAATAATAAATAAAAATTAATTGATTCTTAATAGCATTTGAAGAAATACTTACTATAATTTAGATTAATTTCTTCGTCAATCCTTGTTAAAGTCACGCTGCAGTTTTTGATGCACTCCATTTTTTAATTCACGAATACACTGATTTGAAGTATTGTTGGAACGTTCACGAAAAACACTAAATTTTTAAAAATTTGTCCTGCAACTTATACTTTTGCGGAATTTCGCAAAAAACAGTATTTCACTTAAAAGCCTGCGTGGGCATGTCCTTTTTCGGAATTGAATTACTTTTTTGCTAACGTCAAGTTTTCTTATTGGCTGTTTTGTCGATAAAAAAATGCAGGGAGTTTCCCAGTGAAAAATACTTATTACTCCCACATATACATTATATATAATTGGTTAATTTTACATTTTTTTGCAAATTATATTTCTAATTCTTATTAAATCCTTCTTTTTATGGTTCATTTCATATAATTTAATCTAATTAAATACAAAAATTCTAATTTAGTATTGATTAATTAAAATATTTTAAATAAAAATACTCAGTTTTTCTTTCTTTCAAAAAATGTAGATAATTATTTTTATTAAAAATTGTTATATTAATCAATATTAAATTAGACTTTTTAATTATAAATAGTTTTATTTAATAAAACTAATTATATAAATAATTATTTCATTAGAGTAATTAGTATAATTATTGTAATATTAACTTTATTTTCAAAAACAATAAAATATTATTTATTTGTATCTTTATTATTTACAAATATATATAGCTAAATATATTATATCATTTAAAAAATTATAATTATTGTATGAGTTAAAAAAAATTTAGTAAAAATTGTACATTAATTTTTGGGGGGGATACGGTGGTTACACCTCCCAGCATTGAAGTTAGCTGTATAGGGCAAATGATTTTCGATGGCCATCCGTGATTGGATGTTTTGTAAAATTGTGGGTGGAAGTATTTTAGAATACTAAATTTCAATTGGTTTGAAGATAATATTGTCTAAATTTACCAATCAAGAATCATTTTTAGTTTTATTCACAAGGAATATGGGAGTTTTACTTAGCATGCAGAAAAAATGTTAATTAGTTTAAATTTAACAAGTGCCGACCTTTGAGGTATATTTAATTAAATAGAAAAATTGTGACAAGTTGTTAGACATGGAGAACACGTAAGTAGTTTAATTTAAATATTATAAAATATTTTTATTTTTAATAAAAGTTTATTTTTAAAAATATTTTTTTTTTAGACAAAATTTTGAAGAAATTAAAAATAAATCTTCAAACGAAGAATTAATAATAAAATTAAAAAAAACAAAAAGGTAAAAAAAAAACATTTAAATAGTAGATTAAAAAAAAAAAAAATAAAATAATTATTCTTTAATTTTCAGATCCAAGAAAAAATTATAAAACAATTAAGACAAGAAAAATATAAATTAACAATTGAAATAAATTTACTCAAGGAAGGAATTTTGGTAAGTCACTAGACAATTAAAATTTTTTATACATTAAAATTAATTTGTTTTTATTGAAATAATTGTATTTTATTTTATTTCAGTCTCATAAATCAAAGGGACCACGAGGAAAAATTGAATTTAAAAAAAAAATGTATTATGAATATAAAATATGAAAAAATATAAAATATAAAATATAAAAAATATAAAATATGAATGAATCAAAATAAGTATAAATGGTTTTATTTATTAAAAATTACATGTATAGAATAATTTTATTATAATAATAATTACAATTATATTAAAGATTTGTTTATTTTATTTTAACAAGTAGTTATTTTTTATTTTAAATATAATTTATAATATAATTAAATATAATATTAATATAATTTATAGAATATGCTATTATTACATTGAGTTTTTTTATCTCATAGAGTTGCAGTTTATTTATATGTTTGATTCTAAATAATTTTCTTTTGATATGTAATATGTAATTGATGAGTTTTTATGATTAACGAACAAAGTTCAAATTTTGATTCATTCAATAGTTGTTTAGGGTAAATAAGTATAAATTGTTTTATTTATTAAAAATTACATGTATAGAATAATTTTATTATAATAATAATTACAATTATATTAAAGATTTGTTTATTTTATTTTAATAAGTAGTTATTTTCTATTTTAAATATAATTTATAATCTTTATAGAATATGCTATTATTATATTGGTTTTTGTTTTCTCATAGAGTTGTAGTTTATTTATATGTTACAGTGTAAATAATTTTCTTTTGATATCCAGCAAAGAATATTTTTATTGTTTAATGTATACAACTTTTTTTTTAAAAAATTCTTTACTCAATGTGTAATTGATTTTAATTTTTATTTTTAAATAGTCAATTTAATCTTATATTTGATGCATTAAGATTAATGTATTTAAAATTAGTATTTCAATTTATAAAATATTAAATTCTATAACAGTTTGATGATATTTATCAATTTGAGGATAGCTTTTTAATTATATTAATGATTCCTATTAAATTATTCTTCTTTGAATTAATTTTAAATAAAAATTCAATTTATAATTATATAGTCCAAACCACTATTGATTACAAATTATTTATTTATTCAATCCTGGTTTAAACTATATAATTATAAATTGCTTTGAATAATAAAAATTAATTGAAAAAAGAAGAATTTATTAGGAATCATTAATATAATTAAAAACCTTCCTCAAATTGATAAATATCATATAACTGTTATTGAATTTAATAATATTATATGAATTGAAATAATAACTTTATTTGAATCAATATTTTCGCATCTAATTTCAAATTTTAAACAGTAAATTAAATTTTAATTTAGATGCAGAAAGATCTTATTCATAAGAAAAAGTTAGAAACAAAAAGTTATTTAAATAAATAATTTAACAAGATATTTTAATTAAAAATAATAAATTCAAGAAATTTTTATATTTTATAAGTTCTTGTACAAAATATTAAATAAATTTAATATTATAAAAAATATTTATTAGTGGGAAAATTAAAATTTTTTTTTTCTTAATTGTTATAGCAGACATAGTGATATTCATATATAATTAATTGTTTTTGAAAAGAAAAATTTATAAAATTTTATATATTTTTGAAAAAGTCATGAAATTTTTACATGATGTTTTATCATCATTTTTTGGATATTTTGACTTTTTGAATCAGTTTTGAACCCAAAATTATTCATTTATTAATTCAAAAAAAATATTCAAAAAGAATTAATATTTATAATATTGGAAAAGAAGTTATGAATCACGTGGTGTTCAATTAAATAAAAAAATTAAATTCGTAAAAAATTTGAATAAAAATATTATTGGAAATTCCAAATAAAATTATATGTATACTTTTGAGTATATCCGATTTTTAATAATTTTTTATAAACATTTTTTTAAATAACGTTAAACAGCCTATTCAAGAATAAATAGATAAATAATATTCCGGAAAATTCCGGAAAATGCTATATCATTCATTGAAAATTTGACTAAAACGTATTTTAAATATATTTCAATAGTGGAAAAAAGAATTGGATATGTGTATAAGAATTTTCCGGAAAATCTTACACGTTTTTAAGAAAATTGATCGAAAAGTAACTTTAATAATTACGGAAAATGTGTAAAATTTACGTACATTTTCCAGAAAATTATCACTGATTATTGTGTCTTTAACATCGTTTTATCTTATCTTATGTGTCTCGTCGCGTTAAGATGTATTCTATCAATTTTATAGCTAATATATCCTAATGCGACACGTCGCAATAGGGTATATTCAGTACTGATTACCTTAACGCGACGCGTCGCGTCAAGCCCAAAACGTCGCCGTAGGGTACTTTACACACATGAAAAGTCGCGTTAGGGTATGTTACGTATACATATATGTATATATATATATATATTTGTTGATATCAAAATATATATAAATATTAATTTTTGAGTGTAGTGTTGGGAAATTTATTTATAATAAATATTAATAAAGTTAAAAATCTGTTGGTTACAAATGATAGATATAAATTTGATATTGTTTGGGAGCTAATTTTATCGATTATTCATTCAATAGATATCAATTGAATTATAAAAAAAAGTAAGCAAAGGAATAAACAAATGTATAAAATAAATTAAAGGAAAGTAATGAGAGAAAGAATTATTTGGATAATTAATATAAATTATATATATATATATATGTGTGTGTTCGGGACTTTCTCTTGTCGTCGGCAAGAGAAATTGCGTATCAAATAAACCTTGACGAGGGCGGGCCCTAATTTTATGAGGGTCCGAATCTTCCGGAACCTGGAAGACTGCTGACCTTCGCGCGCGGCTTGGGCAGTTAGATTTCGGTCGCCTTTCCTCGCTAGAGCTACTCGTCACCCTTCGTTCTTCTCCTAAAACAAATCGATCGACGGCAACTTCCGACGAGGCGCGAATCCAGATAATTCGCGTGCGGGTTGTGTTTACTACCCGGTGTGTACCCGGGTTTACCCTGAAAGGATTCAGCGGAACTTCACCCGCAGCGGCGATTCTCGCCCATAGCGGCGACTCCTGCCCGTTGCGTCAACTCACCCACGCCGAAAGCGGCGACCAGAGGCCGAGGCGGCCTATATCCATCCATCCAAGCGGCTACGCGTCTACGCCCTGCGTGGCGTCACCCGAAGCGGAGGACGCCGTGCGAACAGGATTGTCTCCTGTGCCCCTCCAGCATTGCATAATTCTCAGCTAAGTAAACTTGTATCGCGGATTATCGTTGGCTTTTTCCCTTGTCTCGAGAGGGTTTTTTGCCGTTGTCCCGCGGAGTAAATTAAATTCCTTTATAATTCTGCTGCTCACTTGACTTGTTTTATTTCCCCGTATCGTTTCATCCCAGATCACCCCTTTCTTTATAATCATATTGCATGAACAATATATATACATATATATATTGTAACGCGTACCATGTTAATGCCCGATTCGGGAGAGTAAGGACCCAAACCGGGAAGTTTCGGCTAGCAGTCGAAAGAGGGGGAACTCGCGGGAAGTGACCCGCGAGCTTCTCAGATTGATTTTCGAAAGCACAAGGATCGAAGGACTTTTTCGTTTTGCTATCGACGCTTTTTCGTGACACAGGAGTTTTGGCCTGATCTAGTACAGCGTACGTGAGTGCATCGGTAATTTAGTGCAGACTGCAGGTGTACTGTGAGTAGTAGCAAAGGAGACCAGTTGGAAGAGAAGGAACATCACCGAGCAGTAAGGGCAAGGGCTGCAACGGGCTACCAGTCACCTGCATTTCACGAGCTACCCCGTTGCTGAATCAATCAGGGTAAAGTAAAGACATCGGGACGAACTTACGTTAAGTAGTTAGATTTATAAGTAGATTATAAGTTCTTTTTGTAAATTGCGAACGGGCCCGAAAGCGTGCGTGTAATGTAACCGCCCGAATGAATAAAAGTATTCGAATCAATTAGAGTTTGGTTAATCGTTTCACGAGCCCTTAATAGTTTCCCGATCCCTTTGTACGATATCTTTCGCGTCGTTTTCAGAGATAGAACGAGGGAGAATCCTGATAGCCCGAATCCCGCCGCCTCCGCGGGCAACGTTAGCGAACGTGTGCGTACCTGAGCGGCCGTCATAGGTAAGAGTACCTGTGATAAGGTGAGTGGAAACCTTAGCATAAAGAAAAAAGTGATAGGAAAAATTAAAAATTATTGTAATGCAAAAGCCCGTTACAATATATATATCTTATTATTAAATCAACAAGTAAAAAGGTAAGATTTTATATTTACATAATATATATTATTTTAAATTTAAACATATGTATTTAATTAATAATTTTTAATTATTTAATATATATTTTAAATTAATTAATAATACGGAATGTGACCTTTGAGATTTTATTATTTAATTTTAACGGAATTCCCCCTGATTTATAAATTGTGAAATTTGTAGTGTTGAATATTTATTTATTTAAAATTTATTTAAACATTTAAATTTCAACGTTACATACTAGACGATAAAACTTCATAAATAATTTGAATTGCATCTGGGCAGACTAAATCAAGTGAAATATTATAGTTAGTTACATTGAAAATTCTTTTAGAGTTTGCTTTTATGAATTTAAAATTTCATCTAATGCAGTATTTGTGCCTATATTATCAATACTATTCTGCAAAATAAAAATAAATAAAATATAAATTTATCGATAATAATAAAGAATATAATTTTTATGTATATATGTTTTGTAACATCTGTAAACGTTAAAAAATTTTATTCGACAAATTTAATTTAAATCCAATAGATAATAAAGTATTGCATAAAAATATTTCTGAAATATACTACCAATTGTGAATAAAATAATAAAATAAAATACAAAATAATAGATTCTGAAATATAGCACCGAAAACAAAATAAATTGCAAATACAAATCTTGACTGAGTAAGGTAGAAAATCAGGCCTTGGTATTATTTACACACATAATAAGGTGAATATATTGGAACTTAATTTTAAACCATTCAGAAATAAATTGTTACGTGTAGTATTCTAGAAAAAAAAACCGAGTATTAATATTCAAGATCAAATGAAATTCAAGAAGAATATAAAATTAATAATAATTAATGATATTGTAGTAATATACAAGAAAAGGATATATCTTACATACATACTCTCTCTCTCCCTCTCTCTCTCTCTCTCTCTCTCTCTCTCTCTCTCTCCCTCTCCTCTCTCGCTCTCTCTCCTCTCTCTCTCTCTCTCTCTCTCTCTCTCTCTCCCTCTCTCTCTCTCTCTCTCTCCCTCTCTCTCCCTCTCTCTCTCTCTCTTTCATACACATATGCTTCCTCGCCTTCTGTCTCTCGCATGCATGAATACTCGATTACTCTATCTCTCTCACTTTTATGCACACCGATTTTCCTTATCACTTTCATGCGTTCGTCACGAGAAAAATGGTTTGTCTGATGTAAAATCGTCGCCCACGATTATATCAAATTAACATCGGAAATGAATATATTTGATTGATCGGAATGATTTTGTGGGCCACGTGTAGGCTTGCAATAAGAAATCCAGCGCATTAAAATGAAGTACGAAACGCGTTAGTGAGATTCGCTAGGCAAATCTCGATTCGATGCGAAAGAACGTCGAGTCTTTTGGAAATCGCAGATGAGCGATTCAATTGCTGGATGCTGGTGGGACATCGTTACAATCCAGCACCCCGATACAGAATCAGATCGCGGGAAAATAAATAAAGAAAAAAGGGCAAAGGGGCGACGGTTAAAATTTAAATAAAATTAGGTAATGGATAAAGGAAGGAAAATCAAAGCGTGAAAAACTCGAGAGAAAAACAATATCCGAAGAGATATTGTTACAGACGTATCCTAAATAATATTGAGCGTCTATGCACATATGGTGCAAGTCTGTCCTGACCCTAGAGAGTATTTAATCCGAGAAAAAATAGAAAATCGCCGCGAGAAACATAATTTACGCGAAATACGAGGAATCGCGTTTGTATATATAATGATAGGCATAACGTTATCGAGAAGGCGAAAGAAATGTAATTCAAAGCGGGTCGTTCCTTATTTATTGCATTGTTGTAATTTTAAAAATTTAATTTATAATTTTATGTAATCGGAAAACGAGATTAGCTTGTATTTTTAGTATTATAATATGCGTGGCTTTTTTCCCTTTCCATTACCAGGGAAAGGTTTTTTATGCCTGCTAGGAAATAAATTATTATTGTAAATATCAGTGTTAGGAATATTAAGTTACGCGCGTTATAAATTTAAGATTCGAAGAACGGTTAGGATTAAGATAACTATAAGGAAACCATTGTTTTTTTAAGCTCGAGAGGGAGGGAGAAGTCGTGGTGAATCGCCGAAATTAACCTTTTTGTAAATTATTATTGATCAGGACTTCGGGCGATTCGGACAATCCTCTTCTTCTTCTTGAGCTAAAGTTGAATACTTATATATTATAAATAAATTGTCTGGTAAATTCAAAATCAAATCGTGTTCGCGAATCTTATTTCAAAAAACACCTTACACATCCATCTCTGTTTGCAGAGCTCCTCAATAACATTTTTTGCAAATAACACACTGATATCGAAAACGTGAAACGATTAGACGCCGCGGTAAAAGAAAAAGCACGTGAAGTCGTTGGAAATTTACTTGCGACAGGATATAATGCGTCACTAATTATGAAAATTTTAGAACTGAATTTCGTAAAAAAACCATTACTGCGAAAATTGTTAAAGAAATGAAAGATTTGCCGTCTCTAAAAGATCGTGAAATCAAATTATTGGATTTCCCTACAAAAGTTAGCATCCTTAAATCTGTAGATATTGCGATTTCAATTTTACCGGAGGAATTAATCAAAGTAGTAGCAAATAAACTACCGGACACCTTACAATATATGTTCAATAATTATTCGTCAGAAATTAATGACGATAAGGCGGAGTGGGAAAAATTTAGTGATTTTCTATATAGGGAAGCCGAGAAAGCGGTAAAAATCGAAATATGTAATTCGGACGCGACGGAAGAAATGCGAGCTTCTAAGACGAAACGTTGCGGGCATGTACAAAAAAGCGTGTACTCGTTAGACGAAAGTGACGTAACAAATATTACTGAAATGTGAAACAATGAAAAGTGTGTGATTTGTAGCAACGGCGAACATGAAATCGAAGACTGTGCGGCTTTCAAAGAAGCGACGAGCGGTAAAAAATGGGAGTTTGCCAAACGATAACGATTGTGTTTTCGATGTTTAGAACGCGAACATAGTCGATTTAATTGTAAATCGCGGGGATGTGACAAGTGTAAGTGACCTCATCACGCGCTACTTCATTCGGAAAAACAGAATAAAAAAACGACACTGACGAATAACAGCGCAAAATAGTTTTATGTGCGACAGAAAACGAATTATGACTAGGTCGTTCAACATCAAAAGTTTTATTAAAAATTATACCGATCCGTGTTAGAAAAAATAATACGTTCGCCAATACATTTGCGCTTCTAGATGAAGGATCAACGGTGACACTGATAGACGCGGCTTTCGCACGATGATTAAAAATTCGAGGACCTAATTTAAGAATACAACTAGAATGTATAGGTGGAATAAAAACGATTCTTGCGTGCGAAAAAATAAATTTAGAGATAGCGGGTATGGAAGGTATATTCGATTTAAAAGGCGTAATTACATTTAAAGATTTAAAATTACATACACAGTCAATAACCAGCGAATGAGTTCGAAAGATTGAAAATAAAATACGCAACGTGAAAATAGCACAATATGTAAACGCGTGGTCAAAATGTTGATAGGCCAAGATAACTTGCCGCTAATAATTTCGCGACAAATTTTCGAGGTAGGAATGGTTTCACATTGCAAGTTAGGATGGACAGTTCATGGTTGTATGCAAGATATAGATTCGCATTTCTATACATTGTTAGGGACGGAACCGGGGTGTTGACCCCGGTAGGCGTGTGTCCAGGATGCGGGGACCCCCGCAATGGACATTTTCGGGTCACGAAAAGCGCGCTTTTTGCAAGGCGCTTGACCATGTAGGGCTGGTAGCCCACAAGGACACACGTATAGTTTTCGCCGGTTGTATGAACGGGAGGGGGTGGTGTGTGCATGAAAATATGTGTATATGAACGGGAAGGCGTACTCGTGGACGTCTCCATGTCCTATCTCCCTCGCTTTCTCTCTCGCGGGTAAATCTCGGCCGAGAACTGTAATTTTCCCTATCTCTCTGTCTCTCTTACACTACTCTCGTTTCTCTCGCGCTTTCTCTCTCTCGCACTCACGCGGCATGAAAAGCTATCCTTTGTCTTTGCTAGATTTTTCTGGAGACGGAAACGTACCGCCGTTGTTTTAACATATTATATAAAATCTCGAGAATGATGCGTTTTAGATTGTCATGGCTTTTTCTTCCGCCGGCAAGCCGGAAGTTTTTTATGCCTAGGGCAGCGTATGTAGTGTGTGTATGCGGGCGCGGGGGGGAAATCGCGCGATCGGAAGATTCGAGAAGCTGCGAAGTTGAGAAAACGGAACTAACGGTTTTTGATTCTGAGAAAGAACAAATGAAAAGCGAGTCGCGAGGGGCGGGGCCTATTGGTAAGGCCTAATTGCGCGAGAAAAAATTGGATGTGAGTCAGACGCTCTGACACCGTGAACCTGTGACATTGTGATTATTGGTGAATAAAGATTGAGTTGCGGCTTGCCTGAAACCTGTGTTCGAAGTTATTCAACAACCCTTTCTCTTCCATCAATCCAACAAATAACATGGTGCCGAAACCCGGGATTCATCGCCGGGAAAAGGATTTTTGGAAAAGAGAGGATTTTTGACAAGGAGATTCATCTGCCTACATTTACACGAATAATGGGACCGAGGAAAACTAGGAACAGCTCCTTCGGACGTGGAAGTGAGCGGCCGGCAGAGAAGCGATTACGAGGCTCCAAAAACGGTAAAACGAGGCCTACCGGGACGAAAGATACCGGGACATCGCCGATGTGCTTGGCGCAGTCCGAGCCAGCGGGGCAAGCACCCTACTCAGTAGCTGAAGTCACCAACGCAACCCCGCCGACGACGCAGGTGTACACGTGTCAAGGATCTGTGACACGGCTGCCGTCGTTATTCCCGACCACGATGGCTCCTCAACCGACCAGAGCGGTTCCAGATCCTCAGGTTCTGCAGGCTGCTCTCCAACCAAGTTCAACAGCAGCCTTCGGGGGAATTTCTGATCTGAAACCAGCGTCCCAGCAGTTAACAACGACAGCGATACCGTTTGACGGCGCAAACGAAAACGTAGCGGGTGAGAGAGAGACAGCGGCGTTAAGACACAGCACACCGACGGTGAGTGTCAATGACTCTATTAATGCAAGCGAAGCCAATGCGGGGCTGATTAAAGCAATCGAGCGCACGTTGGAAACGATTAGGGAGACGTCGACTAGCAGAGGACCACGGAGAGCGGAAAGTTTACCCCATTTTTCAGGTGAACCAGGAGAGTGGTTGACGTTCAAACAAGCGTTTGAACGAACCACAAGAGCACGGGGTTGCGATGACGAAGAAAACATTTCGCGATTACTTCAAGCACTACAAGGGGAAGCACGCGAGGTCTTAAATGCATCACTCGCGATGGGTGATGATGCGAATGCGATTATGCGAGCACTGGAGGTCCGGTTCGGGAACAAAAATATAATAGCGGATAATCTTATTTCGGACTTACGGAAACTGCCGGAGCTCGCCAGCGGAGAGACGAGTTTGTAGCAGTTCGCGTCAAAATTAAGAAACGCGACGGTCACTTTTAAGAAACTAAATCTAACCGGCCATCTTTTCTCCCCATATTTAATAAGAATTTTAGGTAACAAATTGCCAGCAGAAATGCGATTAAGTTTTCTGCAATATACGAAAAATAGGGGCGAAGCTGTTTCAGAATTGGAACTCATGAGCGACTTCGTAATGCAACAGGCGGAACTCGCGGCGGACTCTAGCATCGTCTTGTTAAATTCGAAAGTAAATTATCGACGAACCCGTAATGAACGAGCACCTCAAAAATCGGCATATCAGGCGTTCGCGGTCAAGCACGAAATAAAAGGCGAAACCGAAAACAGGAAGGAAAGGATTTGCGAGGTATGCCAGGGCGGGCACGGCATTTGGCGGTGCGAAATCTATGCGGCGAAAGACATCGGGGAGAAGTGGCGGTTAGCTAAGGAATTCAAATTGTGCTACAGCTGCTTGGGTATCGGACACCAAAGAAAAGCGTGCCGATTCGGTAAGTGTCGTAAATGCGACGGTTTGCACCACGTATCTTTACACGACGAAAGATCGGACGCGAAAGATTAGAAAAGGGGAGATTCGCGGATTAAATCTAGAGGGGATAAAGATAAAAATAAAAATCCAACTTGAAGGTGGCAAATGGAGAAGGACGAAACGCGACCGCGATGGAAAGGTTACACTTGACGAGACGAACATGAAGAGAAAGATGGAGTCGCGAGTAAAAATTGGATGCAGATTCAATGAATGTGAAGTAAATGGCGACGGGCAAATTCGATATCCGAATGGGGATAACGACAACGCGAATAAGCAGGGTAAAGCTGGATCGTATCCAATATGGCGAAAAATCGGGCTAATACAACTATTTGCACATGTCTCTCTCAACCTGCGTGACAGTAAGGCTTTGACGCCAATTCATATTTTAACCAGGATGATTTCCGGGAAAATGGACCTGGTAATTATGACAGGAGTAACAATCCTTTGAAAAGGGCAGTGGCGAAAGGTTCAGGTTTTAGCGGTTTAATTTTTGAAAAGGTGATTACGCGGATATCTGTCGATTTTAATTATTAGAACTAAATGGACTGGCCTCAAAGCACCGCTGAAGATATGAAACTTAGTAATAATCGCAGCTTTAATAGCCCCGGAATCAATGGACAAAAGGGCGAGTGATCGAAGTCTTCCCGGCGAAAGACGGACAGGTACGGGCAGCGAAAGTGCGTACGGTGTCCGGAGACTTCTTGCGACCCGAGCATAAGCTAATCACCTTGTTGAGTGAGTAACGCTAAAGAATCGGTGGAATCGAAACGTGATCGTGCCTTGGAAGGGCAATTGTGTAATCGTGCCTTGGAAGGGCAACTATGAGAATCGTGCTATTGTTTGGCCACGTTGGAAGTGACGCAGTTTTGAAACTGAAAAGATGGTTCGTGGTTCCATCTGGATCAAAGGTACAAACGTGTGTGGTTTGTACGGGGGGGGAGGATGTTAGGGACGGAACCGGGGTGGTGACCCCGGTAGGCGTGTGTCCAGGATGCGGGGACCCCCGCAATGGACATTTTCGGGTCACGAAAAGCGCGCTTTTTGCAAGGCGCTTGACCATGTAGGGCTGGAAGCCCACAAGGACACACGTATAGTTTTCGCCGGTTGTATGAACGGGAGGGGGTGGTGTGTGCATGAAAATATGTGTATATGAACGGGAAGGCGTACTCGTGGACGTCTCCATGTCCTATCTCCCTCGCTTTCTCTCTCGCGGGTAAATCTCGGCCGAGAACTGTAATTTTCCCTATCTCTCTGTCTCTCTTACACTACTCTCGTTTCTCTCACGCTTTCTCTCTCTCGCACTCACGCGGCATGAAAAGCTATCCTTTGTCTTTGCTAGATTTTTCTGGAGACGGAAACGTACCGCCGTTGTTTTAACATATTATATAGAATCTCGAGAATGCTGCGTTTTAGATTGTCATGGCTTTTTCTTCCGCCGGCAAGCCGGAAGTTTTTTATGCCTAGGGCAGCGTATGTAGTGTGTGTATGCGGGCGCGGGGGGAAAATCGCGCGATCGGAAGATTCGAGAAGCTGCGAAGTTGAGAAAACGGAACTAACGGTTTTTGATTCTGAGAAAGAACAAATGAAAAGCGAGTCACGAGGGGCGGGGCCTATTGGTAAGGCCTAATTGCGCGAGAAAAAATTGGATGTGAGTCAAACGCTCTGACACCGTGAACCTGTGACATTGTGATTATTGGTGAATAAAGATTGAGTTGCGGCTTGCCTGAAACCTGTGTTCGAAGTTATTCAACAACCCTTTCTCTTCCATCAATCCAACAAATAACAGTACATGGAATATAAAAGATGTAAATATTAAGAATAGCAACAAGAACGATAATTTAGACAAATTAATCAAAGATTTTTTCGATTTAGAAAATGTTCGGGACTCGTCGAATTTCGAAAGGAAATCTAACCGAGGAGTCCCTCGCAGCTGCAAATATTAGGCCTGAGCAATTGTAAATCGTAAACGATGATTTACAATTGCGGGCCAGCTGGCCGGGTACGCCGTCAAAATAGGAAATATCTAGGAAAGGCGGGGGGTTCTTCGGCGTCGGGGGCGGCGTGAAAAGCACTTGCCTACTGAAATTCTTTCAGTACGCATCACGGCAAAATTTCTCGGTTGAGAATTATCGAATATTAAAAGAATAAGCGAGATTGTAACAGATTGATAAACCCGTTATCAATCAGGGCAGTGCGGTTGCTTAGCGGTTGAAATTATCAATTTTGTGAAACTTTACGGTTCCTCGCGCGGCGGATAGGTGGAAGTGCTGTGAGGTGTTTTGAACGAAATCGTAGGAGACGAAGCGTCAGCATCCCGGCGCTTAAAGTATTCACCTTCAGCGGCAGTGAATACTCCACCTGCAGCTTCTCTAACTGCGGGGAGAAGCAAAAGATCAAGGATCGGCGGAGCCTACGCGGAGGCTGCGAGATCGATCCGGCGAGGAATCGGCGGACGGCTTTTTTCCTCCGACACGGAGGTTTTTTTATGCTAAGGCGGCGGTAATAGTATTTTTTAATAAATTTCTTTTATATTATTAGCAGCGAACAAAAATCCTTGTGGAATTTTATTTACTCACCCTTCCTTAAAATATATATTTATCACTTTTAATATTAATTTTGAATTAAATAATAACGCAAAACAGAAAATATAGGTGTAAGTGATGAATTTTTAAAAAGAAAAGCGAACGATCGCGTGACGAAAGTTTTAGAAGAAAGCAGCAAAAAAATTGAAGGCGGATAGAAAACCGGACTTTTGTGGAAAGCGAATTCGTTACCGAAAATCGACGGGTTTAATACCGACCGTAATCGACTTTTCGCATTCGAACGATAATGGATCGAGATCCAAATTACGGCAGATTATATGTAAACGAGATGCAAAGGTTGATAGAGGAGGGTTGCGCAAGAAAAGTGAACGCGAGTGATAAAAGAGCAACTTCGTGGTTTTTACTACATTTCGGAGTATTAAATATTAACTAACCCAATAAAATCCATATCATATTTGACGCGGCGGCTAAGACATTGGGAGTCAGTTTAAATGACACGCTCGAGGCGGGACCGGATCTTTTAAAGTCTTGTCGGAAATATTGACACGCTTTCGTAGATAAGCAGTCGCGATAAAAGCAGACATATCAGATATGTTCTTACTCATTAAAATAATAAATAAAGATTCGGTAGCTCAACGATTTCTATGGAGAGGTCATAATAGGACAGAAGACCCCGAGTTATACGAAATGAATTGCTTAATATTCGGTGCAAAATCTTCGCCAACATCGACAATTGTCATTAAAAAGAAACGCTGATACTTTCAAAGAAAGATACCCCGAAGCAACGGAGAGTATTATATCAAATAAATATATGGATGATTATTTAATGAGTACTGGGACAGAAAGGGAAGCTGTCGCAATAGTTAGAAACGTCATAGATATAAACGCGAAGGCGAACTTCAAGATGCATGGATGGTCAAGTAACGTCGCAGATTTATTTTCGAAGAGCAGTAAAAAGGACGAGATAACAAGCGCTTTGATGTGTTATTTAGGTGATAAAGAAAAGGAGAGAGTACTAGGCTTAGTATGGGACAGGGAGACAGATATAGTTAAATTTAATGTAAACTTAACCAAAATTCTGGATGAAATAAAAAATTAAATTAAAACACCCACGAAACACGAAGTACTTCGAATCGTTATGTCAATTTTCGATCCTTTAGGAGTTATTGCCCCGTTCACTTTCAAATCAAAAGTTTTAATGTAGGAAATTTAGCGCAGTGAGGTAAGGTGGGACAATATTATATACGACGAGGAAAAATCAGGCTGGTTTGCTTGGCTGAATGAATTGAAAATGATAGAAAATTGCAGCATACCGCGTTGTCTTATACCACAAAAAATGCTTGTACAAAAGCGGAATTGCATGTGTTTTGTGACGCGAGCTCGATAGCCTTTGCAGCTGTTTCGTATTTGAGAATAACATCAATTGATAGCTCCATGCGAGTAGAATTATTAATGGCGAAAAGCAGAATTGTATCGTCAAAAGTCATTACGATACCGCGACTAGAGTTACAAGCTGCATTACTAGGTCCAAGATTAGGCAAATTCTTGGAAAAAGAACTGCAAATTGAGATAAAATCGCGAATATTTTGGTCTGATTCATCCATAGTACTTGCATGGATCAGATCAGATGCAAGATTGAAACAAATATTCGTCGCGAATAGGTTAGCGAAAATAGAGGAGTTGACAAAGGTCACGGAATAGCGGTGGGTGTCGACAATGCAAAACCCGGCAGACGACGCAACAAGAATGACAAACGAAGCTATTAAAAACAATAATTCGCGCTGGTTTAAAGGTCCTAATTTCTTAAAAAGCAACGAAGTTTCATGGCCGTGAGAGCAAATATTAGACGAGCACGAAAAACCAAGAATAGATGCACTCGAATAAAGGAAAATACGCGTATTTCATGTGTGCGAAAGAAAAGATGGTCTCTCCTTGTATGTTATCTTATTAGGCTGGCGTTTCTTTACAATTGTAGTGAAGCTTGTAAGGAAATCGTTTTCAAGATGGCGTAAAAAGACAAAAACAATCT
Organism: Eupristina koningsbergeri; assembly: GCA_018907245.1. Classification (NCBI taxonomy): domain Eukaryota; kingdom Metazoa; phylum Arthropoda; class Insecta; order Hymenoptera; family Agaonidae; genus Eupristina; species Eupristina koningsbergeri. Next base: position 1,739,515 of record JACCHV010000096.1, read on the forward strand.
CAAAAGACGAACAAGTCGACAATGCTGAAGAATTTAATAATATATCGAAAAATACAAACCGAAAGTTTCGCGAGCGAAATAAAAGATATAATGAACAAGTAAACAGTAAAGAAGAATAGTCGTATTAAAAAATTAAATTCTTATTTAGATGAAAAGCAAATATTAAGATGTGACGGACAAGTAACTAGCGCACGCGAAATTGAAAATTTTAATAATACACCAATAATTTTAGGCAGCAAACATTCGGCGACGAATTAAAAAGAATAGCTTTTGTTTTTGTAAGATTGGAAAGAAGGGAAGAGCGATGGAAAACAGTCGAATAAATATGCATGAAAAAATATATTCATTCTTTTTGAGTTCTTGAACTGCACGGACCGATCTATAACCCACAAATTCCTCTATCCCTTTTTTGATTTCTTTTTTAGAGTATTTTTAATTATTATCATAAGGAGTAATTATTATATTTAATTGATAAATAAAGCATAAAAATCATCTTGAATATCATCATATTAATTTCATCTATTTTTTTATCGAAAATCATTCAAAATTATTCAAATAATCTTTGTAAATTTAAATTAAATTTTTTAATTAAAAAAAGAAACACATATTAAACACATATAAATAAAATTAAATAAATATAAAATAATTAAATAAAAATAATATAAATAAAAAGTCGTTTTTTTTTTAAAGTTGCTCATTTTTTAATACAATTTATAAAGTATGTTTTTTTTGAGAATATTGCAGTGTATAAAACATTTCTATACTTGTTATTATAAACCACAGAACAAACACTAAGAAAATACTAAGCTCCATGTTAAATTTTGGCGATAAAACTGGCGGCAGAAATATCTTCTTTCTCTCTCGCACATATAGAAACACTAGCGACCTCTGAAAAGTCCGTGGCCCGAACTAAAATTTTTTATAAGTGCTTTAAAATCTATTGAAAAAAAAAACATTACCACTACATGTACGAAGCACGAATATATTCCTTCGTGCTTTGTATATTTACAGAAGCTTTTCTTTCCTTAAATTTTAAAACACTTCTAAAAAAATTTAACTCGGGTCACAGATTCTTGAAAGGTCGGCAGAGAAATCATAAGTGCAAGAGAGAAAGAGCATATTTCGTCCACCATCAAAATATGAATACAATAAAATAAAAATCACTTCTAAATTCACTCACAGTCACTTTATAATAAACACTAATTAATTGTACATTTATTTATATTTATGTTCACTTAGAAATTCATTTATATCAATTTCACATGTATAAATGAATTTGTAAACTTCTTCTATGAAGAAATTTTGTAACAACTAAAAACTTGAAATCTGTTGTCGACTACAATTGAAATTGTACTGCATTTGAAATACAATAATGTAAACACATGTACCGGGTTACCAGTACCGACACACGAAAAGCGACATATGGGGCGATTTTATTTTGCTTAATTTGTTGAAATTGTTACTAATAGTAAAGATAGTAAAGAAAAATTCGTTTTTGAATTGAATATAATTATTTCAACTAAAAGTATATGTTATTATTAAAAAATCAAAAAATTTTCAAATTATATTGGAGCAGGCACTTTCTTTTACATCACAACCTGACTGTGGCCCGTCTGCTGCGTTTGTCGCCGCTCTCCCATTTAGAGTTGACCCTCCCCCCCTGTTATTAACTATTTTAAATAAATAAAACAAAATTATATAGAAAATCGTTATATACATATAAATTTATATTTATATTTACTTATCAATGTATACAAACTTTGATATTTGTAACAAATATCGCTTGAATAATGATTTTTTGTTTAATTATTCAAAATTAAAATTTTTATGAATATTATATACTATATAAAAATACATTTTTTTTTCATTAAAAATTTTTTACAATTACTTTAATCAAAAACAATAAAAATGTTTTCATTATTATGTAATATACATGTATTTTCAATTCAATTATTTACTTTTGCATAAAATATTTGTTTTTGTAACTTTGTATGAACATTTATTTTTAATTTCTTTAGTGAAAAATAATAAAAATTATATAATTGAAAGTCAATTGGTGAAATGGAGTTGCGCAATTCAAAACCTTTTTACGCACTACTGCAGCACAGTTGATTTAAAAAAAAATGAAATTTAAATCAATAGTTAAAAAAATCATGCTAATCTTTCAAATATCATAGCCACATGCTAAAGCGCCACCTCTCCATTCGCCTCTGGTATGGAAGAACGATGTAGATTTATCTACAAAGTTCGTTAGTTCCATCAGAGATGTCACTGCGATGAATTTTATTACAATGCCTTAGAAGTACATAATTTTTATTATGTGTAAAAGTAAACAAAACAACAAAGGATTTATTTTTCTAATAGTTTTCTATATTTTGTAAATGTGTAAGTAACTAAATTTTAAAGAAGAGTTACTTTTCAAGGGGAAAAAAATTTTTTTTTTTTTTCAATAGTTTTTATATAAAGAAAGTGTATGTTATATATCATATTTTTTTAAGAACTATTGTTTAGTATTGTTAATTTCAGAATATTCTTATAGTTTCAATATATCTATTTTAAGATAAATTATGTGCACATGTGTGCAGCAAACTGAAATAATTTATTAAAACTATGTATTCTAGTGTACGTGCTGTAAATAATAGTATATTGATGGCTTATTTTATTTTGTAACTGTCTGATTAAGAACAGAGTTAAAAATAATTTGGAATAACTTGTAGAATGTAATTCGAACGTCCGATTGGCTACCTACACAGCCATACGCGCACCGGTCACGGATACATGGTTTAATTTTTTTTTTTTCCTTTATTTTTGTGAAGGTTATATCTTATATACATATTTTTGATGTATCTGATATGTTCAATTAAAAAAACTAATTTTTAGAAAAAATGCGTGTCTAAATATCTTTAAAGTATACATTCAATCGGTCACATTTTAAAGAATAAAAAAAGATTTAAGAAGGAAACATCGGAAGTAAAAGCGCGGGACCACGTTGTTGCAGAAATTTTGGCGCGAAGTTATCTTGCAGTATTTTGTAAAATGGTGGAAAAGGAAGAACTTGTAGAAAAATTCGAAATCACTGGGTGCACAAATCTTAGTGATGAAATTCTAGAAAAATGTGAGTATAATTCATGATTTAAGTAAATTTATTTTTTATTTTATTAAGTATGATTGCTTACCAATATACGTTATTATCTTATGGTAGTACTAAAATATGAGTAGTTGTACTCTACATTTTCTTAATAGAAAATAATATAATACAACATTATTTTGTCTTCAACTTTATTGTAATTATTTGAAGAAATAATCATTAACAATTTGCTTTTTAAATATCTTTATAAAATTAAATATGGTAACCTATATTTATATATACCAGTGATAATTTAAAATTATCTTAAAAATTGAAATTATTTTTTTATTTTTTATTTTATAGGTGTAGAGTTATGTCACTGGTTCAACAAAGACGAAGAAGAATTTGTGGATATGTGGGTTGCTTTTGGAATAAATCATCAAGATGGAAATTTAGAACCTACATTGAAAGGATTAGAAGAATTCAAACGTATTACCCCACAAAGTGAAAAAGAAAATGGCAAGGATTCATTTGAAAATCAACTAAAAAATACACAATTTTTAAACACATGCAAATCTATTAGGTATTATTTAATAATTGTATAATAAAATAATATGAAAATACAATTTTATAAATTTTCTTAACTCATGTGCAGTGAAAATGAAAGTGACATCTTGGGAATTTACACCTCGTCTGAAGTATTATCTCGAATGGTAAGAAGTATTTAATATTATTTTTTATTTGTAGTCAATTTGTGGTTTATAATGATTATAAGAAAATGTTCCATTTACTTGTATCTTATGTAAATACATGCACTAAATGTTTGACATTTGTATCTACCTTTAATAATTTTATATGTTCAAATTATTTTTATTTAATTCCTGTAGAATCAATATTCTTTAAATAGAGTATACTTATATGAAATATCTTTCTTCATATGAGCTATCAATTTTATTATTATAAGTAATTATAAAGTTAAAGGAAAATTTTGTTTCAAAAGTGTTTCATATTTAATCATGTACATTTGAAAACGATAACATTAAATTAGTAAGCTGCATTTTATAATATATTATGTACATTACTGATTTTTTTAAAAATTGTGCTTATTTAGTATTGTTTATTAAATTAAATATAAATTTAAAGATAAGTAATAATATTATTGTCTATACTATTTTTATTTTAAGATGCGTAATAAATTGTTATCATAAACTTGAATAGAAATTTAACTTGGAACATAAAAAATTAATACTTGTAATTTTAAATAACTTTCTTTATATTATAATTGTCTATGAAGACAATTATTTGTCGGTATTAATTTGTAAGCTAATTTTATAATTATAATCATAATTTCTTTTTAATTATAAATATCTTTCATATTTAAAAATTTTAATATGTATAAATGGAGTATGTGCAAAAAAAAATCAATGATTATTTTATAAAATTTACTTAAAAAGTAATTTATATGTTCAATTAATTATTTGTAATGAGTATCTAGTAAAAAATACTTGTAATTTAGATTATACATAATTTTCATTTTCATTTTAAAAATGGTATTATTAGGTACACTTGTTATAATGAATTTAAAAATTTTCTTTTTGAGTAAAATTCAAATTAGCTTCCATATGATAGCCAATGATATACGATTATTGCATGGTTTTACTGATATCATTAGAAATTTTATGACAAAAATTAAATTATAAAAAATATAACGACAAAGCATTATATTATTAATTCATATTACTGATCAAAAATATGAAAAAAATATTAACATTATAACACATTAAGCAATAAAATAGATAAGCACCATTACATATTACTAAATTAAATACAAATATTGGAAATCAATCTGTATTATAACAAGAATAAAAAAATGTTCAATAATACACAGATCAAGTGATCCGATTATGAACGGAATGAACCGATCATATCTGGTAAAAATAAAATCCTGGCAAAATCGTAATAATTTCCTACCGTTTAATATCGGAAGTGTTTGTAAATTAATTTCATTTTTTTCATGATGAAGTGTATATTTATTGTGTTTAAAGTTTGAGCATCTGAAATTCAAATAATTTTTATAAGTTATCAGTGTTAAACTTTTAGATATTTGGTGCTGATGATTTTATTTTCATTTATATAAGTAGACAAAATTAAGCAAATGTAGAAACAATTTTAATCAAAATTATTTTTGATTCAGATTTGCATTTTTCTTGTTTTTTTTTTAAGATTTATACTAATTTTTTCCAAAACACAGAATTATGTTTTTTAATAAAGTAAATTTGATTTAGATAAACTTGAATTGTATTCATTAGTAGAAAATCATATTTTTTTTACCGCAATAACAATTAAAATAATAAAAAAGTATTAAAAATTCCAGATATACAAGAGGATAATAAAAGATACTTGCATTGATTAAAAATAAACTAAATTGTATAAAAAGTTACAAAGAAATTCCGTCTAATTAAATTTAATTTATCGATATATTTCTGTTAAATTATCTTTGAAAATTAGGTATGTTGATTGAAATATTTGGAATATTTTGAAAAAGATACTTTTAATAATGGTTTAGTGAATAAAAATAAATATTTAGAAAAATGTACATGATTGTTACAATTATTCAAAAGAGATGAATTTACATAAATAATAGGTATAAATAAGTAAATTATTAAGTTTATAAAGAAAAATTGGTAAAAAAGAGTAAAAAAATGACAGTCTGTAAAGATATAGATTACGTTGTTTTTCTGGTTGTTTAGTGTCAAAAATGAGGGAAAAAGATAAAATTTTAAAATAAAACCGACGTCGTAAAATCTTCAAACGTGAATTATACCCTAGGAAGTATTTCCTTTGTTTTCTATCTTTCTTTCGCCGCTAGATTCCTCCTCCTCCCTCCCTCCCCCCCTCTCTCTCTCCTTCTGACTTACTCCGACTGTTTTCTGGTTGCATCGTCCAACTTCATGCGGTAGCGATTGTAAATTTCTACCGTAAGACATCTGAGAATCTCTAATTTCTTTACTCCTTCATTTTTCTTTTCCTGCAGGATGATTTACGTCACGTTGGCAACACTGCATTCTTTGCGGTCAACATTTTATTATGTCCGTGTAGGTTCGGGCGCTCGCCCATGTGTTGGCAGTGACGTAACAAGTCTACCTGTGGACCCAATTCTCTTTTCTACAGCTAAAATCCTCTTTCTATTGAGGTCCGGCGAGTGGAAGGAATTAGAGGAGGAGCAATGCACACGGCCTTTTCGAGGATATTTCGACCCTTTCTTCGCTGGTATATCGACCATTACAACAAAAAAACACGATTCTCGAATCATGAATGATGTTCTCTGTGTGATCAACACATGCACAATATTATTTTTCATATCACCACGCGAATAAAATACATTGGACTGCGTGGTATACATTAGATACAATAGGAATAATTCGAGCATATAAAATGTACGATATGATTTTCTAGATTTTACAGCCTGACAATAAAACCACACACAAAAGATTTAATTTCAATGCAAGTACACAGGAAAGTTTTTTTTTTTATTTCTATAATATTGAAAATACAATAATGTTAAATCATTGTTTTTAAATTCGTAATTATTTTGCAGATCTTTTGAATTGCGATAAAAATGTTTTAATTTACCCTGCATAAAAACACGAAAACGACCTTCTGTTAATTATTCTAAATCAATTTGCTCTTCAGCGTAATTATTTAGTAATGACATATTTGACATATGATAACATGAAAACAGACAGTATAAAAATGTTTGTACTATGTTTTTTAATACAAATATATAACATTATAAATTATCTTAATTATTTTTATACAATTTCTTTATCATTGGCGATAGTTTCCGTTTATTTAATTCTTATAATTTTAGACTAACGAAAATTTAAAAAATTCTCTTATAGAAAAGCCAATGAACACCGACGTGCCAAATGCCAAATTAGTTTTGATAATAAAAATAAGGAGAAAATAAGGAGAAAATAACGAGAGAAAAGACTGATGTTACAAATAATTTTTTTAATTTAATATTTGCGTGATACTGACCGGAGAGGATTTGGTACGACATTAGAAAACCGGAATTCATGCGGGAGCCAAAAAGTGCCAGGGTAATGGCGACGGACCTCCATTCCCCAAAATTTGCGAGATAATCATTCTCTATTTCTGTCCAGGTCCTTTTCTTCTCCTACTCTGCTCTGCCAAAATCTCGTTACCTTTGGTTTCTTCAACCGCCTCTCTATCTTCCTCCTCATCTTCCTCTCGTCTCGGAGGATTTTGAAGCTCGTTTCCTTGAGCCGCAACGAGATCCAAGGACGAGGACGTCAGATAAACGCTCTCTTGTTCTGGTCCAAGTTTGTGTGTCTATTGTTTTGTTAATTAACGAGATTCGATGCTCGTGCGGTGTGCGAGCGAGTCTATGAGGACTGTTGCGCGATTTATTTGATACCCGGGAACGGAAATGGCCTGTGCGAGCGGGTACGAGAGCTTTTGTTTGGATGTTCTAAAGCGTATACGCCACTTCTTTTATATCTGCGTCCTGTGTGCGTATGTATAATGAAAAATTGAAATCGCCCATTGTCCAAGTTCAATTTCGAATAAAAACATCATTTTTCCATTTAAGATTATAACAAAACAATCTAGAAAAATATCGATAATTCATTCCGCACTGGACATATGATAAGTAGTTTATTTGACGTTGATATAATACGTGTTTATTCCGTAACGTAAAAAGCTCGGTAATAATGTGTGCATGAATCATGTTTTTACGTTACAACTCCATATTTTAAAAAAGGAAAAAAAAGAAAGCTCAAACAAATATAAAAAAGTTTATTTCAATTCGATACTTGTAAAAACAGTTTTTTAATTTTAATTGTTAGTAGGCATTGCATGTACCTGATCGTATAAAATATGTACCTACAGCGAAAAGACCATTTTAATTAAATTCACCTTCTTCAAATATATCAGACAGAAAGGTACATTTTTTAAGGGGGTCGTGTTAAAGTGACTACGTCATTTAAAAGTGATGTAAATATGAATGTATATTTATTATACAATTTTTAATCAATAAAACAATGAATGCATAAATATTAAAGTAAAATAAACTTTTTTTATAGATATTACCTTAAAGTTTATTTTAATAGCTTAATTACTTACAAATTTTCAGACGTGAAAATGAAAAGCTTCCTATCTATGATAATGAAAATTATTATTTTACATTAAATAGAGTTGTAAAAAATGTACTAAATTTATTTATTTTATTATTTTATTTAATTTATTAAGAAATAATTGGGTGAAACAATTTTTAATAAACATGACAACGTCGATTTTAATGTTTTAATTATGGCAATACTAAAAACAATTTGTTGATTTTCCGAACTATTATTTTTGCAGTAGGCACTTTTACTCGATCATAATTTAAGCTATATATTGTATATTGTATATTGTTATGTATATACGCATATATATATATATATATATATAGATAGATTAATATACGAGATTGCCATGTTTAACGCAAACAGTTTTAGTTTTTCATCAATACCTTTATAATAATCAGAATAAAAACTCCAATATTTAAGCATATATTTTTGAAATTTTTTCCAAATTTATACAAAAAAATCACGTTTTAAATATCGTTTTTATAGATGTTTCTTGATCTTTAATGTTTTAAAACTCATTTGGAATATTAATTTTCATAAGAATGTCTACTAATTAAAAATTGTTATAACTTTTTAATAATTAGACGGTTTAAATTTTTTGAATGTTTTTATATTAATTAATACCGCTCAGCTACAAATTTTCAAGAAAAAATAATCGTTTTCAATTTACTCCATTATATCATTAAGAATTTTCAAATATTTTTTATTGGATATTTTATTCCCTAATTGAAAACGTTTAACTCAAATTAATAAATAGAGCCGATTTATTCAAATGTTAGTGTTTGACGAATGTACTACTATTATAAATAGGGTGATATTTATGTATTGTTTTATGAAAGTTTCGTTATCTACTCATAATCAATTCTTCACAAGGATAAAACTTCAAATAAATTGAATTTTCGAGATGATATTAAACACTTTCATGTATGAGACGAAATATTGTATCGATCAAAAAATGGACTAAAATAATAGCCTAAATCTTAATATTGTAAAACACGTTAAACTAAATTCTAAAATATTTTAGATAGACTTATTGTAATAGATCTCGTGCCATTGGATAAGTTTGAATTTGAATTTGGATTTACATGAAAATGAAATGTAATCCGTTAGATGACATCACTTGTTTTCCACAGCTTTCACCGCTGACCAAATAATAACGTCAAAATTCAATGTTTCTCGTCGCTATCGATGACAATAAATTCACGTGTGAAACAAGCTCATCACTCGTAAAAGGCATCGCCCCCAACAAAACGATTTCCCACAATCATGTTTTGCACATAAGTGTACCCGGGGCGAAGGCGAAAATAAATGGGACAAAGAGGAGGTGATGAGGAGGAGATGTTAAATGGGCGGTCGGAGGGAGACGGTGGCGCTCGGTTGGCACCGGTCAGACGGATCAGGAGCGTCAACCCTAGCATCATCAGCGCCTGCATCTGCATCGGCGCGGGTATCAGGAGCTCAGGCGGGGTCGCGGACGCAACCGGCGGCAACGGTTGCTCGAGCAGCGCCCGAGGTCGCTCTTCCTTCAAGGACAGTCAAGTTGACGGCCGCAACTCACTCCACTCGCGTTTGCACGATGCACGCCTTCTCCCCCTCGGAACCGCCGTTTCGTCTTTTATTCTCCACGCTGGATCCACGCTCCACCAGTGCAGCAGCTATTGTCCGCGTTTGTCCCACTTATTATTAGTCCGCTCTCTCTCTCTCTCTCTCTCTCTCTAAACTCGGCTGTCTCTGTTTTTTCCACTCGATCGTGAAAGCTGCCTCTATTTTCGTTCACTTCGTGTGTTTACGCTTTTTAGACCCAAGCTCGCATTTCGAATAAAGAGATAGTCGACTCTCCCTCAGATATTCGCGATAAACGATACATTGGACTTCCCTCGGTTTAATTGAATTGATCTTTCGTCTCTTGCGCAATGAATAACCAACGCTGACTTTCCCCAACCTCAGGACTTTATGACTTGTTTTATCCGAAGATTCTAGAAAAGTGTACTTGGATGGTTTTCAAGGATGCACAAATTCAATAGCATTTAACGAAAATAATTATAAAAAGTGCAAAATGCTCCATGAGTTTATTTAACCATTCGGTACTAAACTCAATACTGTCTTTATTTCACGTCAACTCACATAAACATTAAAAATAATAATAATAATAATATTTGTAACTTCTACAAGTGTGTATGCACATCTTTGATTGTTGCGTAAGTCACCCCACTTGTATTTATCGTTTAAATTGAAGTATTTATTAATACCATTGAAACAAATTGTAGGAATTTAGATTTTTTAACTTGGCCTTTTTTCATTTATGTAAATCAATTTGAGAGCTTTACTTTTTTTTTTATTGTTCTCTTGTAACGTCATGAAGTTGTTTTTTTTTTTTTTTTTTTTTTTTTTTTACGACGCATTTACATACTCATAGATGTGGAATGCCTTACCGACAAATAATTGAGCTAAAACTACTGTGCGTTGCAAAGAAAAAAATTGTGTTAAAATTTTGAATGCGGATATTATAGAATACATATAATTTTATTAGACGATCCCCTAGTATTATATTCCTCCTTCTTACTCGTGATCATTGATGTATTTCATTTACTAACAAAAGTTTTGTAAGAATGATCATTCTTTATATTTGGTTTAAAAAAATAATACTAAATGTGATTATGAATAATGTGAGTGTAAGGTTTAGTAATTGTAATTAGATATGTTTAAATTATTATAGCTGTCTCTTGAAATATGATTGAAATACGTGGACACACAAATTACGGTTTGCAATACTTATTTAATATTTGTATTACATATACTACAATCAACGGATAAAGATATTATTATTTTTTTTATTTTAACTGCTACTTTTGATTTTATTACACACACACACACACACACACACATATATATATATATTATAATTATTACGTATTTTAAATCTTAGAATATTCCTGATGCATCTAAAATTTACACAAATAACTTTGATTGACGAATGCATGTTTATTTTATGTGTTCAAATTATGATAAATTAATAAATAAGATTGCATGCATAAACAGCATTAAACGTTTAGTACTTATCGTTTATATATAGTTATAGTTATACCGAATAATAACGGTTAATAGAAGAATAACATTTAAGAAAAATAAAATAATGATATGAAATGAAAAATACGTATTAATACACAATTTATTATTTTTTTTTTCTTTTAAGAAAAAAATATTCTGTTAAAAGAAATTATAAACATATATTTTTTTATTTAATCTATTATACATAAAAAAGTAAATATTTTTAATAAATATTTAAAATCTGAAATATACACATAATTTTTTTTTTTTAAATTAGTTATATTAATTATAAAACAAAATGCTTAAAAAATTTAAGTGGGCAATTTTAAAACGATGGTGATCGAAAAAAAAATTTTAATTTTTCGATTTTTCTATACATAGTACAAGATAATTGATACAAGTTCTTATTTTATGTTCTTCTTTTCTCTTTTGTCTTCACGCCATCTTTTTCTTCCTTCTTCTGATTTATCTGTAGAGTACGAATACCTTGTTTTTTTGTTTTTTTTCTTTACGTAATTTTTTTCTCAAGTTCCCCTCCTTTTCTCTGTTATTCGCAGTTCAGGAAATCTTTACAAATAAAGGTAAATTAAGTAGGTCATGGTAAAATTAAAAAATATAAGGTCTAGTTTATTTTATTTTATATTTTATCTTATGAAATACGTTATTACATATTTTGAAGTAAATATTACAAAACAATAAATAATAAACATTTTCTTCAATTATTTAAAATTTTTTATGATTTTAATTAAATATAAATTTCAACTTTAAATATTAAATATATCATGAAAGCTTAAATTAATTATCACAAATAGCTAAATTACACAGAAGAAATAATAGAGAAATATGGAGTTGAAAAGAAAACTTTGAAGAGACGAGTGCGTAGAATATTCAACAAGCATCCATCGGAGAATGTTATGATATTTCTTTAATATATTTTTTTTTTTTTTTTTTAATAATTGACTTGAAGCACATCTATCGAAGCATTCGAATCCACAAATATGTAAATTAGATTTGGAATTATGATATCATATGGTATAGACTTTCCTTATTCTACAATAAAGCAGCTATGAAAACTAGGATTTTATAATTCGAAGAATATCATAAGTTAGTTAATTAAATTCATCAGACCCGTCAAGAGCTATTAAAATAAATTTAATTAAATTTTCGTTTTGACGGGGAAAGAAATGTATTGAGTATTTTATGTACTTTTTACCGAACTGAATTATTATTTGGTTTTGGTAATAAAAAGAATTAAAAAAAGCTTAAAGTAATTAACTTATAGATAATGATATTTTAATATAAAATTGTAATGGTAAACATTATGCTTTTTACCTCAAAATTTAATTGTTTCAAAATGAAACCTAAATTTTGATTTAACAATTAATATATTTTAAACGAGTAAATATATAAGGTACAAAATCTGAAACTGAAATTGCCATAAACATTCTTTTGATGAAAACCATGATGAAAAATTCAGTAAAAATTAGTGGACATTATTATGATTCAAGGTTCTTGTTAATAATACATTAATTAATTAGTGTTTCAGTAAAGAAACATAAAACACACTTAGTATTGTACAGGTGTATTTCATCTATTATACTGTATTTATTTTGTTAAATTTTTTTTATGTAGTTTAAAGAATATTTTAATTCTCTTTATTACAATTGTTAATGTATCGTATAAAATGTGCAGCACGTATATCCTTTCGTTAAACGATGCCCAGATGATTAATTTTTTTTTTTAATTTAAATTGTGTAATAAAAAAAAAGGTTGGTTGTTGAGTTTGTTTTAATTTTATCATAAAACAAAGTACTTATACTGGCTTTCAAGACATTGAATCATCGTTGTGCCATCTTTTATTGCAGGTGCAAGAGTTAACTTCAATACGATAGCACGAATTCTCAAGTAACATACTTGTGAATTCTACATGTGCGTTTGAACTAGATACAGTTTTTTTCTTCTGCATTTACATAATAACAATAAAAGTTTACGATTTGATATATTATTAAAAATATATAACTGTTTCAATATATGTATATACTTAAAATGTTATACATTCATAGTACGAACATGCAACGATATTACCATACTTAAAAAATGTATGTTCATGATATTATCTTACAAAGATATAAATAAAATGTCATTAAAAAAAATTTATATTTTATGTTAAAAGAAAAAGAAATGTTGTTTGAGTTAAAAGTTTTAAGCACTGGAGTGGTGCGTTTATTATAAAAAATTCTAAAAAAAAAATTGTCGAGAATATCATAAGGAAATTGAATTTAAATATATAAAGAGTAAATTAAAATAATTTGATCGAGTTTGCACGAACCAATATCTAATTAATTATAAGTTTATTGAAAAAGAAAAAATATGATAAATCGTGAGATGTAATATTTTTTTGATTTTTTTGATCAATATCCATCGATCTGTTAATAACCTGACGCAATTAAAAAAATAAAAAAATAAAAGGTAGATCAAATAGTGCAGGTAAGGTATACGGTACTGCCTTAATGAAATACAAGAGTTGTATTTAATCTTGTTTTGGCAAAGTGTAACAAAAAGTACGTGATTTATAACAAGAAGTTAAGTCGCACTCGGGAGTGAAGGTAGAGAAGGGAGTTGTTAAATATTGAAGGTGAAGGCAGAAATGGATAATCCGTACTCGAGCATGCCAGTCATTCCCAAAATTTCTCCAAAGGAGATCCGAAATTCGACGTCGACATCATTAAAAAAAGGAGGCTCGTTGCTTGAACTTGAAATTAGAGATTTCGAAACAACCCCGAAATCTTTGTTCGGAGTTGTCGAGAGAGCCAAAAGGGCTCGAGGCCCCTACGTTACGTGCGCGCACGCGGTGGGACTCGTCGGGGCTGATGGTACCGTAGGCCCCTACATACGCACGCGCGCGTACACACACACACACACACACGAACACGAACACGGACACAGCCATGGGTGGAAGGATAAAGGGAGAAGGGCAAAGGGAGAAGCCCCCGTAATTCCCGCCACAAAAATCGGCCAGGTATAGATTGCCGCCATTATCCCCACCCGGTCGCCGGCTGGCTCGCTCACCTTCTCTACCCCCCCGGTTTTTGCCATTTCTATCTCCGTCTCGCGCAGGGACGGGTGCTACCGCTGCTGCGGCTGCCGTTGTTGTTGCTGTTGTTGCCACACAGCGACGTCGTATCTCCCACAAAGGTCGGAGGAACCGGAGTGGCGAAGAGAAGGGAACAAACAACGCTCACGACGCCCAAAGATCTCGGGCCATTGCGTGCCAAGTGTTCTCTGCTTTGCTTCGGCGGCTCGAGAGAAACGGAGGTAAGAGAGAAGAGAGAGAGAGAGACTTGAAATTACGGGTAGGGTTGTCGTGGAGGGAGGGGAACAACGTGGAGGGGAGGGAGGAATAAAGGAAGCGACAGCCGTGTCGCCCTTCTTACACTTTCAATAGGACTTTCCTTGTTGAATTAAAAGCTGAATAGATCGTGAACTTTATTTACATTTAAGTGTGCTTGACGCAAAAACCAGATGTTTAACTTGATTGTTGGAATATTTCGCTTAAATATTTGACGAGTATTGCGAAAAGCGTTTAAATTTATTGCTCCGACTCTATTGTTTGTTGTAACCTTTCGATATAATTGCGCAAGTGGTACCAATTAAAGTACTCGTGTCTCTGCGACAAAAAAAAATTTTTTTTAACGCGACAATTGGGTTTAGAGGAACGAGTGAGGCAGCAAAGGCAGCAAGAATTGTCCATTGGAGATAAATTTGTCGTTATCCCGTTGAAAGAAAAGTCGTAGAGGATTGGCTAAAAAAAAAAATTAAATAAATCTGCTGGGCTGGGTGGAGGTGCATCGACATTTGGATAGTTTCACGATGTAACGGTGAAAAGGGGGGAGGGGGCGGAGGGCGATTTGGGAGTAAATTGTATCAGCGAAAATTCATTAGCAAAGCGAAACTGGGGGTCGGTCTCGTGGTCCAAAGCCCAAGAGCTCGTGTCGCGTATCTAAGGCTCTATTCATGAGGAACATAAAAATGTTATTTACGCAAAGACGGCGAGTGTGTTGGCGTATGGCGTAGAAGGGGCAACCGCGAGATACGAGATACAGCAAAGCGTCGGGTTCGCTGGCTCAACAACTGCTCGCCCGGAGTGGGGAGCAGTTGTTCGAGAGCGAGAAGGAGAGGACGAGCGAGCGAAGCGACTCGGCCAGATTTCTTTCAAAGGGCATAATTTCAGTTTTCAAGGACGCGGCTGGCCGCCGTTGCGCGCGCGTGTGTGCGACTCGAACAAAGCGCGCCTCGCTCTTGGGGACAACATTTCAGTTGGGAACTGACCGCGCGCGCGTGTCCCGGGGACCGGTCCCGAAGCTCCGGGAGACGAGGCGACGGCGTCCGTGCTCGTGGAGCTTCCGCGCGCGCACCCGGAGGAGGGAAATCGGCGGCGCCGCGCGCGCCTCGTCAGTAGCGTGCGGGCGCTCGCTCGCTCCATGGCGTCCGCGGCGGCAGAGTCTGCTTTCTCTTCCTGTCCCGGGTGCGCGAGTACACGCCGGTGCTCTCCGGCGCTCACTCGCCCCGGTCGGGTCGTCCGCGTCCGGTGACCCAGCCGCGCCAGGCCGTGCTCCTCGCCGTGATGCCGTGATCCGTGACGCCGCTGTTAGCGCATTATCGCGGCTCGGGGCGGCGATCTCGCGTCGTTTCGTTTGACAGCCACTGCTCGCCGATCGTACGAGTTTCCGGTTGTGAGTTCGCGCGGAGGAAAGACAGAGACAGAGACGGAGAGGAAGATGCGAGCGGGAGATACTGCAGGCAGGGGAGTGCGTGAACGTTGGAGGAAAAAGTCATCGGGAATGTTTGCCTCGCTCCGCGTCTCCGAGATAAAATGCGTGAGAGACCGAGCGAAAGTATGCGCGTGTGCGGTACGTAAGAGATAACGGCGGGTGGGAGGAGGGTCAAAGTAGGGTGGGACGGGTCGGCGGCGTGGAGGAGGGGTGGAGGGGGAGGGGACCAGCCGGAGAGTTTTGCGTAATTTTTATTTTCAAAGTGCGTCCCGACGCCTTGCAGCTGGAAGCCCGCGGCAACCTGTTGCTTCCGTAGTGGTGGCTGCGCATCGGCGCGAGGAGGTGTTTCCACGGGAAACTCCGGAGTGCTTTTCCTTCCTCGGGTTTTCCGGGGCCAAGGAGGAGAAGGAGGAGGAGGAGGAGGAGGAGGAGGAGGAGGACTCGGTCGTTAAGCGGTTGTACTCGCGTCGCTCGGGTATTTTGGCACGTGATTTACGCATTTTCCCCAACAGATTTCCAGTGGTTTTTGTTTTCACGCGGCTCGCGTGTGCTCTGCGATTTTCGTTGCACTTTCGGTCCGAAGGCACCAATGTTCTCTTGGTTCATGTGATACACAGCGTCAAAAGTCAAAATCACACCATAAATCACACGTTATACATCGTTGGCAGTAGTACGGTTTGTGGTTCGAGACGAAATATTGCAAATTAAAAGTAGGAGCCAAATTTTTAATATTTCAGTTTATTTTATATTTAATAATCAAGCACGAGGATTGTTTGACTCTTCCGACCACTTGTTGGCACAGTTGATGCTGCAAAGGGGAGCCGATTTGCATGTTTAATGTAATATTCTAATCGAAGTGAAGCTCATTCTCGGTTAATCTGCAAATGGTACATTGATAACCCAAGTGGAATGGCACGAGGTATGCTCATGTATTTTTTATTTTTATCAGTACCTTCATTTGTGCATTATTTATCTGTAAATATTTTTACGATTTTGAACGTGTACTTTGGTAATCGAGCTATTATTGCAATTACTCTCCGTTATCAGGCCTCTCAAATCTTTTTTTCACGCGATAGTTGTTCGGGGATAGTTTGAAAAAAACTACTGTAGAGATTGTAACCGTCCATTTTGAATTCCGTCACAGCAGACACACTCCGAGTTGAAAGAGAAACCGTTATTGGAGTCTGCTCATTGAAAATGCGATTGTAATCGAGAAAAGCCGGAGAGCCGAAAAATCGACGGGCAGTTGTTTTGCGGGTCGAGCGATTTTCCAGATACAAAGATACTGCGTGTGCGGCTCGTAGTTTGAGGCTCGTAAAACAAAATTGCGTATAGACATTTGGCCGAAAAGACTTGAAAAAACCATAGAAGCGCTAGCCGCACGTCGAGTTTGAATTATCCAAAGTTACGGGTTGGCGAATTTACGTCTCGCATTCCCATCTCGGGTTCCCCGAATACGTTGGACTCTTGACTCTTTCCGTCTCCCTCGCTCTCGCTCTCTCTCTCTCTCTCTCTCTCTCTCTCTCTCTCTCCTTCTCTCCTCTCTCTCTCTCCCCCCGCGCCGTATCTCTCTCCCTTCCTCCCTCCCTCTCGCAGCATAGCCTAAAAACTAGCTTGAACTCTCCTTTGTTTAACTGGCAAAAAACCCTCCTCGTGTGTGCCACTACACACGTACACGTACAGGCGCACGAACCGCGCACACGCGCACACTCGACCGCTTCTCCCACACGTCTTCCATGTAACGTTCATGCTCCGGCGCGTATTAGTACCTTCTATTATACGTGCACTGAATTATTTTATAAATTTATACTCGGCTGGATTCGGCCGTTGCTTCGGCTTCGGCTCCTACTCCCTCGCACCTACTTCATTCACCGATTTTTACCAATTAAAAAAAAAAAAAAAATTCGTCCGAGTCTGGTCTTCTGTCGCTGCGTCGCCACTCTTTGCTCTTTCTGACATATGATGTCAAACTTTTTTTTTAAACACTGACTCATTTTGTACCTTATCAGCATTAGAATCTATAATTTATTCACGTTCATTTCGTATATTGGAAATTTACGACGTAAATTCTTGAGCGCTACCAACATTCGACTTTTATTTATTAAACTCGCAAACATTTTTTACCGATAAATAAATATATGCTCAGTGAGGAAAGTGTGGCCAAGATTTTTATTTTACGGTGCCTTCATACACCAATAGCTCCGATTTAATTAAATACGTCATTCATTATTTGTTCAGTTCATTAGCTACAGGAATGATGCGTGAGACTGAGAATATTACAATGACAAATAAACAAGAGATTTATCTCCAACGATACGTATTTAGATTAGAATATTGATAATTTAAATAAAATGTTTAACAGAATTGAAAATATGAATGATGCTTACATTCTTCAAGTTGATCAAATTTTTTATTTTTTCAATAATTTTATGAATTTCTCAAATTATCATCAGCATGGCTTATCTTCATCGTTATGTAAAAACTAAAGTTTTCGCACAGCTTATATCTAGAAACATAATTTATCAATAATAAAATATATAATAGCTGTAATACAATCTTCAACTTGATAAAAAATAATTCCATTGTATGTGAAATTCTTTTATTTTACATTAGAGTTTGCATCATTAAATTCGACACGTATTAAAATTTTTAATTAAAAACTGTGCTATAACGTTATTATAATAATCATAAAAATAAAAATGGTGCTCCTTAAACATATTGTTTTTATATGAATAGATCAATAATATGAGTAAACTATGTATTAGTTTATTTTTATTTAAAAAAAAAGAAGATTTTTAATCGAAATAAATTTGAATAAAACCAGGTCACAATGTATCATAAATATTAAATTTGTATTGTTAAAGCATCATAAAACTTAATACTTATGAAAATTATACTTTAGATTTTCGCTACAATAAAATTATGTATAACAAGAGTACCTAAAAAAATCTCATTGCAATGAAACTTTTTCGAAAATACTTGGTTGGTCCGTTATGATACAAAAATCTCAAAACTATTCCAGGAACAGTTGAAAAATAAAACTAATAAGGCGTGTGTAATAAGTATCGTAAAATGTTCCGTAAAATACTCAAGAAAGTTCATGCAATAATACGCTATATTGTTAAAACTATTATAGATATTCTTTTCTCGTTTGAATCATTTAAAGCATTAAAACTGAACAGCTTAAGAAAAGCAAAACTTTTTAAATACTAGATGAATAAATTTTATTTTACGAGAACTTCAATTTTTCATTTTAGACCAGCTATTAACATAGAAACTATTGTCGAACAATTTAACTTAAAAACATTTATTGTTTGTTACACATTTCAGTTTCAAAAAGTATTTATCTTTTATTTTTATGAAATTACATAAAGTTTAAATCACATGTAGTGATATTTTACAATATTGTACAATATAATTAATAATAATTGTTCAATGGATATAATTAAATTTTAATTACAAAAATTTAATTTCACTATTTATTGGTCGTGGGTGGTGGTTTCAAATGATATCAATAAGCAAATTTTTTTGTATTTACATATAATTTAAAAAATATAATGTAATACATAAAAATTTCGAATATAAATATAAATAAAAATAAACAATATAAAAACGATAAATATAATGAAAATCAGTGGTCAGAAATTATAATTAGTATCAATGAAAGAAAATTGCACAAAAAATTTTAAAAGTACATACAGTAGAAAATAATTATGTTCAGGCTTTAATGAGTATATTGAATTATAGTAGTTCTTTACTTCAAACATTCAAAAGTATCAATAGCCTATTGGAAACTGCTTTTTGTGTATAAAACTTTCTCCATTCTATTTCTATATCCATACTTGTGATGATAGCTCCAATAATTACTATCATTTTTATTGTTTAAATGGATTTATAATATTTCTATATTCTTTAAAGTATAATCATAAAATATATCATTGTTTTTATCTATTCATTTATTGGTTTAAAATTTTGATTATTATATTTCACAATAACTAGTTTTCATAATAAATATTTTCTAAGACTTCAATTTATATGGATCACAAAGAAAATAATTACTCAATAAGATTAATTTAAAAGGATTTGGATTTATTTATAATTGTAAAGTTGGATTTTAATCATATGAACTAAATAGAATCACCGCAGGATATGCAATATAATCAAATTTTTTGTATATATGTAGCAATAAATACTTAATAATACGTATAAAAACATTATTATCAATTAAAATTGAATTGTAAAATCAAAGCTTAAGACAAGATATTTTGAAAAACAGGATATTAAAAAAAAATCGGTTGACTTTAAAATATCATTTTTAATATTTTATTGAAAATATTTGAGTAAATTGTCTTTTCACAATATTGTTACAAAAACTATTGTTACGCTCTAGGGAGTTTCACAAATTCACATAATTATAGACCAGGTAAATTGCATTTTTTTTTTTTTTTTTTTTTTTATATATATAAGGAGTATTTATTTTGATGGAAAAAATAAAGTATAATTTAAAAAAATTAGGCACTGTGATAGTAAAAAATATTCTCTTCGAAATGTAATGATTCGAGACAAACGATTAGGAGATTTGAAAAAAAAAGTTGGAATGCTAGGATGTGAAAAATTAGCGCCACGAAAGGTGGATTGTTGTTTATTGTTGTGTCTTGCCTAAAAGATTACTTTGGCCAATGAGAGAGAGAGAGAGAGAGAGAGAGAGAAAGGGAGGGAGGGAGGGAGACCAAGATCTTTGGAAGAATTCGCGAAAACCGAGTAAAAACCGCAACAAAGGAAGTGCGTCTAAAAAAGTGGCGAAACCCAGTTTTATGCTCGGGGCTAGAGTGCACCAAGAGCCAGAGCCGATGCAGATGGGTTGCAAGGCCGCGGAGTTTGCGACCGATTTTTCAGGTGAAACGTGAAATCGATGCTCCGGAGGCTCGCGTTTACGCGTCGCCGAGGGGGATTCGCATTTCCTGTCACGTCACCAGCCCACCACAGGCCATTACACTATACTTTCACTTCCCACAAGAGCAGCTATTGCGCACGCGCACGCGATCTTTATTTTCTCATTATATAAACTGGCTCGCTGCCTTCCCAGTCCACTTGCTTTTTTCGCTCTTTTTCGAGACCATTGTCGGGGAGTTGGAGCTCCAACTCCAGCTCCAACTCCAGCTGTAGCCGATGCTGCCCTGCCGCACCTTGCCTCACGCCGCCCCTCCTCGCCTCGCCTCGCCTCGCCTCACCTCGACTCGATTCATTTGAATTGCGAATTCTTAATCCCATCGACGGGTGTCCGCATGAATTTGCCGAACCAGTTGTTATGCAAAAATCTGCGGAATCATACGCAAACGATCGAATTAGTAGACAAGGAAACTTTAACAATTCTACAGCCACATCAACCGATGTTTACCTTCTGTAATGCAAAGATAAAAAAAGAAAAAGAATTGAGGGAATTTGAGTTCATTTCATAATTTAAAGACACGGTTTGACAACGCATGTGCAATAATTACATGAAATTATTCAAAATTATTCCATAAATTTAAGTTTGAAACAATTTTGCTTTAGTGTACTGTGTAATCGGTCCAATAATGTACATAAAATTAAAGGATCATTCTCGTCTCGTGGAATTTCTTCTTCTTCAAGTTTTCTGTGGCGCTGTTTAGCTTTGAGAGATTGTAGCCAAGTTTAATAATTTCTTGTCGCAGTACAATAATGTTTCTACAAAAGTATTTAAATTCTACACCATCCTCCTATGTATAAACCTCCTAATTATAATTCCAACACGAATTATAACATAATAAATTTGTGTGTTGAACTCGCGAGAAAATTATTTCTAAGAGAATTCTTTTCCAATTTTAAATATAAACCGCTTGAATCATGTAGCCGATAACAAGCCCAACGTTTCATTTGTCGGTTTCCAATCAAACAATCGATTCTCGCAATCTTTTCTTTGCAAGTGTTGAAGTTGGATCGCGTTGTATGCCAGATAATCTATTTCTTCATATGTCATTGAGCATCATCTCCATTATCTGACATTTTCGTTCCATATAAGGCACGATTGAGAAAAATAATGAGTGAAAATCTACGTGGCGTAAAAGTAAAAACAGTGAAAAACGCTTTTTTAACTATGTAATGGCCTTGAATTCAAGTTCGTACCGAAAATATTTTTTTTTTTTCTTTTTTCTTTTTTTTTTATCGTGGAAACAAGCATTTGTTTACGAAAAAACAAAAAACGCTTTGCTCCACGTTTCATATTAATGTTGTTGCACAAAGTTAATAAGAAAAATCAACTGGGATATCGCATATAAAAATCTCGGGCACTGTTGAACAAAGTATTGTTATAAAATAATTATTAAATTTAGATTACAAAATTATAAAATTACATTGATAGGGGTAGAGCAGCTTATTTATATGGATTTCAGTGAGATAATTCCTTTGACAGCATATATTATCCGAGTGCTTTAAAGCGTCATCAATATTCGTATGCTCTTAATTGCTCCCATTGTCATCAATTGTTTATTAACTCGGGCATATGGCGTCGGTTAAGAATGCGCTAGATTTCCAACAACAACCCCTACGTCGTCGGCTAAACGTTGGCCCAACTCGCACGCGTTCGCGCGAGTGTGCGTGCGAGTTGCGTGCGCGCGTGCACCACATGGACAAATTTCCCGCATGCGGGCCCGCTCTGATCTTGAAAGCACGAGCTGCTTCATTTTTACGAGCGGCGATGAAATTTTCTCTCCCTGCTTTCGTCCACGATAAATATACACGCGCCAAAGCCAAAGCCAAAGCCAAAGCCAAAGCCAAAGCCAAAGCGGCTTCTCTCTGTTCGCCTTGCCTTGGTTAATTAAGTGCAATTGACGAATGACCGGCTGCCCAATGTCGCGTAACCCCTCTTGCTCTCCTTTTATTTCTCTCTTTCTCCTTCTCCTTGTTTTTTTCTTTTTTAGATGGACTGTGTGCTTTTCCTCCTCGTTTTTTACTGGGCCGCTTGTTTCTCGCCGCCCGCGTTTCGATTAAATTCTGAACTTTGATCGCGAAATATTACAAGCCGAGTGCGGAATAATCGGGAAAGTCGCTTTTAATAAAGAGCGAGTCAACATTTGTCTTTTATTTGTTATCACTTTATTCGTGCCACGCAAAATTAACAGCTTCGACCGAAATATAAACTGTTGGAGACAGACAAGGACTTGATTTTTGTGAGAATGGAATCACGGCGCTCTCTCCTCCTCTTCTCTATTCCGCATTAATTTTCCTTTTAAAAGTAGTAGTAGTAGTAAAGCGTGATTTACGGAGGAGAGATTTGCGCGTTTGTGCAGCCTGAATTTTCAGCGAACACAACAAGCACCACCGATACTTTTGAGTCAGCCTCGCTTACATATTAATACTTTTATATTTGTGGTCCGAAATAAATGCATTATCTCGGGTGAAGCCGAAGATCCGAAGGCCAGTTCCGGTTGGCGCACATAAAACAACCGATATTTGCATGCCATCTCCCCAGATGTATTCAAGTAAATGGAAATACCCTCGGACATCCCTCGGAGGATCACGAGAGGGTCCTTAAACGCAACTCGAGAGAAATCGTGGCATGTGAAGTGCACGAACACACGTGCACTCGTGCACTCGTACACAGTGTGGCTCGATTAGCCGTATTTGCAATGCGAATGTTATTTCTGCTGGTTTTGCTCACCTTTTGAAAATAAAAACAAAGCGATAGTAGAGAAGGAATGCCAGCCGGCAGTTGTAACCATCTCGCGCGACTCCCGAGATTCCAGGGCGTGTGTACAACGTGTACACGAGTACGTTTAATGGTTGTCTACAAGTGCCACGAGAGCAATTTTTATTGTGTTTTGAACGCGCCGGTGTTAAAAATACTTTTATGCAGGAGCACAATGCAAAACGTTTATATCCGCTCTGCTCTACTCCTTTGATGCTGCAGTTGGGGCTTTGGCTGAAACGGGGAATTTCGAGGCTTTCGAGGCTTTATTAATGCAATAAATGCAATTTTTGACAAATATTCGCATTTGGGTTGGCGAACCACGAGCGCACTTTTATCGAGTTGCACGAGAAATTGGAATTGAAATTTTGGTTTATTCGGTGAAATAGTGAAATAATTTACCTATTTTCTAAAATTCAGTTTATCTGTAGGAGAGGTTTAATCAATCACCTTACCGTCTAATCCAACTAATACAAACAAGAAATTTGAAGCTTTGGGCAGCTTTGAAAAGGTTGTTTACTTTGATATTAATTTCGTTGGTCGTGCAAAGATAATGCAAGTGTAGAAAAATTTGAATAACGCTCCAACTTTTATCACGTGCAACATCTTGCAGCATCTCTAAAGGGCAAAATCCTTTACATGCACACGAAAAGTGAGAGAGAGAGAGAGAGAGAGAGAGAGAGAGAGAGAGGCACAGGGGAGTAAGAGAGCGATGCAAAGTATAAAGGAGTGCGATAAACTTATGGGGACAGTAAAAACAAGCGCGAGAAAAAGAGACGAAGCAGCACACAGAGCTACAGCAGTAGTAGTAACAGTAGCAACATCAGCAGCAGCAGCAGCAGCAACACGACCTGGAGCAGTTCAACGTCATTTCCCACGGTTTCTTCCCCGGGTAGTATGCTGGTAGTGGTGCTCGTGGTGATAATAGAAATGGCGCTCGTAGAGAAAGAAATAATTGTGTGAGTGGAAAAAGATGCAAGGGGAGAGCAAAAGCAAAGAGCATCTATGGGGGATGAATGACTGACGCTAGAGGCGACAGACTTTACACCGAAGCGGGTCCCACATCTGCGCACGTGTGCGTTCGCCAAATTCGCGGGCTACCGGGGGGAAAGGTAGGAAACAAATAAATACGTGTGCACGGGAGCGCGTGCGCGTGCTTGTATGGGTGCGCATCGAGGCGCCCTTTGAACCGGTGCGAAAGCGGGACAGAGAACTGATAGAGGCGGGGAGGAGGAGGAAGAGGAGAAGAAGAAGATCCTTGTAAATACCTCGACAATAGTCGTCATTCAGCAGCTTCTGCGAGCGCGCGCGTCTCCTTCGCTCCGGCAGTGTGTCGCGCATTTTTGGGGGCATTCGGGGAACTTTTGGGGTGAGAAAAGATTGGATTCATTCCTCGGATACTCGCGGACGGACTCGCCTCTCTTCTTCGGGGCATCGAGCACTGAGATTTTCTTTTCCGCTGTTGCGAGAATCGTTGCAACTTTATTCGCACATAACGCGGAAACAATAACGAGCTTTTTTCAGTAATGAATAATAAGCATTGTTCGTCTTTATTAAATCACTCGTGCACGCCGGCGAGTTTGTTTTTCGATTTTTGCGGCAAAAGGTCTTTCGGCCATTGGTAGGCTCACGAAAACGTTACCCGTTGCACAATAACGCGAAATTCTCTATTTTCGACACAGCTTTATCAACCAACTTTCACGAGGAGCGAACAATCGCCTAATCCACAATTGCCATTGTTAGCAGTTTCAAAGAAAATTATTAGCCTTTCACTAGTGGCAACAATTCGCGCGCACCAAATTAGAGGTGGAATCCTCCGAGGTTCGCTCTCCTCCTGCCCTCGTTTCCCCCGTTTTTTCCAAGATTGGCAGTGTTGGGAAAGTGTAATCCAGGGATTATCCGTTCCCAAGCACCTACGCGTGTGTGTCTTCGAGTGGCGATATCACAAAAAATCAAAATCACGTGCTCTCTCTCTCGCGCGCAATTCGCAAAAAATTCGAGCAACAGTTGAGTCGACCTGGAGGTTTGGAGCTCGCAATTATTATTCAAGAGCAATAGGATCTTTGGTAAGACTGCGAAATGCGATATCTGTGCGTGTGCGGCTAAAGAGAAAAAATAAACCAAGAATTATGTGACATAATAATATAACCGAGAATGGGAGTGAAATCGTAAGAAGACCGAGGCACAGCCAAATAATAATGTAACGCAGATAATTTGAGATATAAATAAAGAAGTTGAGTAATTGCTAAAAAGTAGGAGAGCATACACTAACATAGGCAGTTGGGAAAGAGGAGGAAACGTGGAAGTGAAGAAATAAATCTATCAACTTTCTGTTTTATTTATTTCCCGGTGTTCACCAGTTGTGAGACGATAACTTTTTAAAAAACAGATAAATAAATAAATAAAGTTTTTTTTTTATTTAAAATGGACCAAGGCAATTCCATACAACAATGGAGGCTTCGAAATCATTTTTCATTAGATAAAGATGTTCGTTAAATCATTATTTCGTATTCAATATTCTCCTCGATTCTTAATCGAGTTCAATAATTTTATTGCTTTATTTTCTAAAATAAATAAATATGACAATGAATGTTTTGGAAGTAGAAATTTAATGTTCAAACAGTACAGGTAGAGTGATGTGGGTAAACAAAGTTAACCGATATCATTTGATGATTACACATTAGCAAAAATAAAATTTTGAAAGCAAAGTCGAAATGAAATACAAAGTATGGTACATTGTGGGATCGAGTTAACGGTACTCCGAATATAATGGTATACTAAATTTCGTTTGATTATAAGACATTATAAATAAAGGTATAAATACTCGGTAATTGTAATATGTAACTGTAGTTTTGAATCAAATCGGAATCTTGATTTAAAATTAAATATTTACAGCGATACACAAGTCAATTCGTTTAATTGAAAATGTTGCGTAGAAAAATATTCTAATAGGATACAACGGAAAGTCGGTTGATTAAAGTAAAATATACTTGTGGCTTTTTTTTTTTTGATTTGTTAAAATACATTTCCAAAAATTTTAGCTCGAATTTACTCGGTTTGGTGTTGTTTTGAAAGCGTGCGTAACAAAGTTTGTTTCTCGATTAAGAACAAAATGCGATAAAAAGTACCAACGATAGTAGGATTTAAATAGTAGGTGAAGAGGGACGAGCGATGGCCGAGTGGAAGAAAGATAATTAATAAGGAGGAGTGGGGGAAGCGTGGGTGAGGGGAGTGTGGTGGACGGGGGCGGGGGGGGGGATAGAAGTACGAATAGTTAGCTCCCCGAAAACTAATTGGAGGCGTGCGTAATACGTGGAGAGAGCAAAGAGTGCCAGGTTAAGGCTCCAGTTAACCCTCATTCGGCTCGGACTCTGGCTCCGGATGGATACACGGGGAGGATGGTGGCGATCTCGATCAGCGTCTCCTTCTATTTCGCTTATCTCGACTCGGCCTTTTCTCGTTTCTCGTCAGCAGTTCGCGAGTGCGCGCAACCAGTCGCTCGCTACTCGTCGCTCCCTCTTTCTCCCTCCCTCGCGCTCTCTCTCTCTCTCTCTCTCTCTCTCCTCTCTCCTCGCTCCTTCCCGCCCGATCGACACGAAGATGAAGAAAGCAAGACCGAGGCTTTTTATCGCAAAGACGGCCTAAGGCTACGACGAGCCTCGGACAAATTCATCCTCCAGTGATATCACGTGCTTCGGCGGAATAATTATTGGTGCGGCTCTCCGGTCGCGGTCATCGACTGTGGGTGCGCGCGCGCACACGCAAGCGCCAAATTCTTTTGCTCCTTTTTTTTTATCATACCAGTGAATTGGCAGGAAAGTATTTTGAATCTTTGCATCATCTGCACCGGCCCGTTCCCCACGCTACAGCCCGACTATTTTACAAGTTAAGAACGTTGATTTGAAATTTCCTTTGGACGGAGGCGATAAATCTTGCTACGCGGCACATCTTCTCCTTGGAGATTTCGCTCTTCTGAGGAAAATAATTAACCTAAAGTGCTTATTTGTGGTAATAAATCTGGATTATTGTTCGTAATTTAGAAAATACATGACTTGATGCATGCATTTTTCAAATAATTTTTTTAAAAAAACAGTTAAATTAGAAATTTTCAATGCTAACGCAAACACGCCTTCATCATTTTTAGATATTTAACATTTATATAAATTATTCTTCTGACATATTTATACATCGTAGTTGCTAAATAACAACCATTATTATTTTTTTATTTATTCTGCGAATAACGTGTAGTTTAACAATACTCTTCTCATTCTACTATGATTAATTTATTTTAAAAATAACATTTGAAATTCTTTTGTTAAAAAATTTTCATCTAAATAATAAATGTTTATGAAAATTACATTCGAATATAGTGCAATTTTAAGCACGTTGCAATCTATTGCAGCAATTTACATAAATTAATTTAAGTGAAATATTGTGGCTTGGGTTCAAAGAAAATGTTGTAAAATAAATTATCGTATACATTTGTTTTATAATCATTTTAAACTATTTTTAAAATGCTTAATCAAAAATTTTTCTTAAATATTACAATTTATTTTTTCATTTCTGTTCATTGAGTTTCTTTTTATTGTTTGAATTTTATTTACACATAATTTTTAATCACACAATAAAACATGATTGCCGTAGTAAAATCATAATTATTTTATAAACCGTATTTGTTATATAGTTCGGTCACACTAACAAGTTTGTTGCTACTTTATGCGATCATATATATGCTGCAATTGTACATATTCACGTTATTACAAATGTTTATAAATTTTATTGGTCTTTACAAGATAGTAGTCATTAAATTGTCGAAATAACTTTAATCTAGCTTATAATTATTCGGGTATAATTCTTGAAATCATTTTTAAAATATAAAATATGTAATTAAGCAATTATTTTGAGTGCTTTAAATTGTTTCACATTGTTGTTCAATTTTTTAATACGTTTGCTATTACATAAATTAATGAGTAAATAATATTTGATAAATTATCAATATAAATTTTTTTTTTATAAATAAATAAATTCTTTTGATTAGCACATGAAACCAAATATTTTAATGAATGAAAATATTGAATCGATAATTAAAAATGCAGCTTATTGTTAAAATGTATTGCATATTATTGTTTCAGTAGTTTTATTTACCTTGATACGAGGTAATGTTGTCTCTATTTGCGATTGTATGAAATAAAAGCAAATGTAAAAGTCAAATTATTTATAATGAGATGAAAAAATTTTCATCGTTATCTTATTAACGACTCTCTGACTCGAGCAGCGCTCGATGCAATTTATTAACTTTTATTCAAATGCTCCAGCTCGATAAAGCATAATCGATGGTTTCGAATAACTCGTGTAAAAAGCTATATACAAAATTTAAAATCAGCCGATCAAAAATGCGATTATTCTCAAGTATGTTGTAACAATTCGAATATCGGTTATTTACGTGGTTAGACGACAAAGGGACGCGAGCGAGAGCTCGAGCCCTGAGAGAGCAGGGGCGCGCGAGATAAGGAGAAGAGGAGTAGGGGGCGGGGGAAGGAGGAGAGCCGATAAAGATTGAAAGAAAAGGAAGAGACCGGAAGTCATGGGACATCGAGGGCCGATTGTAGTTAGTGAGTGATGGTCTAGTGCGCAGTGTATTGATCTGTGACTAGATCCACACTCATTAAGTACGTTCGGTCAGAAGCTCCGCTGCTCAGGAGAAAAAGTCGAGGCTCAGCGTGGGAACTCGGCTGGGCAAGTCCAGCCTTGGCCAGTACCCACACACGGAAGAAGGCGATTCCATAGACGAGTATGAATTTGGTGCACGGGTGATGTTCGTAACGTGACTAGATACACACTCGTCTACGGCAGCCTGTCCGGGAGCGTACGAGATCTTTTGGATGTGCTGTGTCTCGCTGCGCACTGGGGTTGGGTTTTGTATTACCTTTTTTTTTTATTATGAAAACAAGTTTTAAGTTTCAAGTTTTTTTTTCTCCTTTTTCTTCTTTAATGAACTTTATCGATTTGGACAAGTCGATGGACGCGTCGAGTCCTTCATCCTCGACATTTGAGATATCAAGTCAATCGAACATTTTCAAATTCTCTTCAATTTTTAACAACAATTTTTTGCATGAAAATTTAATTAGCAAAATTTGGATTATTTGTCAAGTGCCTGGCACATAAATAAATTAAATGCTCAAAAAGGGAAATATTCCAAAGTATTCGCTAACTTTTTGTAAATGCTTCTGCGTTCCATTGTCCAAGAAACGCCATAATAATTACACACTGAAAGGCTGTTTTTAGATACGCGATTATTTTTAATTTACTAGCCAATTAAAAATGCAGTTAAGAATACTGCAAGATTTCTTTGAAAACTGAAACAAGCATGATGCTTTAGTACTCGAGAGCAAGAGCGGCCGTCGATCAAACCTAACGATCTGTCATTTATAAATTATTTTAAATAATAAAACGAATGCAAGAGCATTTACAAAACATTGTTAAGCTAATGAAGTTGAGAGGAGCAAAATATTGGCATGAATCACGCTTAACGAAGCCTCGCGGTGTAAAGCGCCGTAGAGCTCGGCCAGGACTCATGAGGCCTTTTCCGATTTTAAGCAGACAAAGAAGTCGGGGAGTCCGGATTGCGGGGAGTCGAGCACCATCGGACACAAACCGCGGCCGCTCGCACAATCAGCGTCCGCAGCTCTCGAACCCGCGGCGACCCTCACCGCAGCAGCCACAGCCTCGCAGTCGTGAGTAGAATAGAATAGCCAAGCAGCGACTTGCTTGCCTCTCTTTCTCTTACTCTTTCTCTTATTCTTTCTCTTTCTCTTACTCTTTCCCTTCCTCCTCATCACTCTCTCTCTCTCTCTCTCGCTCTTCGTGCTCTGTATTTCACTCAATCCTCCCTCTCCTCGTGCATTCGCTATCTTGCATGTAAGCAAAATCGCCTCCCCGATCATACGCTTAGTTCATAACTTTAACCACCACATGAGCGTCTACCTCCATGGTACCTTTTAAATAGAGATGAATGCCTCTTTTTTTAGCTGAGATAGCAGAAAAGAGACAAAGGAAAATGATTGCATGCAAAGGAGACAGTTATTCCGTCATCCAATTATTTATTATTCACAGTCTTTTTACTTCACTATTTATTATCCTCAAAATAAACTCAAGTGCATGTGGTTGCTTATTGTGTCACTTGATTTTTCAGTGGTCTTACATTTTCAAGCGTGTAAACACCATTTGGCTGTTAAAAAATGCTTATGCACTAACATTTCAACCAACCAATTCATCATTTTAACATTTTTTTTTAATAGCACACGAGCTTTGGTTGTGCATAAACATCTTTCTTTACAGAAATTGGTCGGAAAGATCCACGCAATCACAATCACAATCGGTTAACAAGATATTAACATCCATTGGTCCAAAACTGCAATCTTGGACGAATAAGAACAAGGAGGGAAAAGTCGCGGTGAGGCGTGTGGGTCCCCATGTGCCTACGAACGTGAGGTACATGTTCGACCGGGTGAACACAATTTCGGAAGTCCGGACGCGTGTTTGCCGTGTGACCGGGATGCGGATGATTGGGTTGTGGTCCGAGCGAAAGAAGACCGACGATACGATCATCACTTGGAACGTTCGTGCGAAACATCCGAACCCGTACTGGACTTGGGGGCGTATATGCTTTGAAAACGAAACCAAGGGCTCTACTATATTACTTGAGGGCTGCAAACAACCTCCGATGCCCTCTAAGGGGGACAGGAAAATGTGGCCGCAGGTCAGACATTTATCTCATCACTCACAAAATTGTAATAAATATATTTCATTGTGCACATTTCAATCTGGTAGCACAGTTTTTGTGTTCTTTTACACGATTAACTCAAAATTCAATTCATTTTTTATCAAAATTTTAGCTACAAATTAAAATAATACATTTGGTGGTGTATATTTTGTTTATTGACTCGTGCTCACCACATCACATTGACATAAAAAAGTAATGAAATATAAGTAAATACTCTGGTTGAATCAAATGTTTAAATTTACTTGTGCAGGTAGAACTTGACTTAAGTGATCTTATTGAGTGCTCCGTATTTCCGGGTCAAATAGTAACTGTCGAGGGTACAAATTTGACCGAGAATTTATTGAGAGTGCGCAGAATGTTCACCGGCAGTTATCTGCCACTAGCGAAACCACCCGAGTTGGTTAATGACATTAGCATCGTAGTTGCGGCTGGACCTTTTACACATTCCGACGACTTTAAATATCAACCACTTTGGGAATTGATGGAAAAAATTGCCGAAGATGAGCCTCACATTGCTATTCTCATCGGACCTTTCCTCGAGTACACACACTCTAAAATAGAGAGCAAAGAAATGGACTGCACATTTCAGGACTTCTTCTTCAGACTCATCACAAAGATCAAAAGTTACATCGATGGGTAAATTTAAAACCTCATAACATTATGTTTTATATTATTACCAATATGTTTGGTCCTATATCTGGCGATATTATATTTATTTACAGAAAATGCACTAAAATAGTGTTGGTATCGTCGAGTCAAGACGCACACCACCATCCTGTCTTTCCTACTCCAGAATATTTCTTATCAAAGAATTTAGCAAGTCCGCAAATTTTTACAGTGTCTGATCCTTGTTATTTGGATATCGAAGGCTTTAGAATAGGAATTACGTCAACTGATTGTTTAATGCACATCGGACGCGAGGAAGTCACGATGTACGTATACTTAAATTTAATATTAAGATGATTGTTTAATATATTTAATTTTAAATTTTGTTATTGATATTTAGAAAACAAGGTGGAAAAGATAAACTTAGCCGATTAGGAAGCTACATCTTAAATCAAGCTTGTTTTTATCCACTTTACCCACCAGCTAAAGAAGTTAATGTTGATTCGCAACTTTGGGAAAAGTATGCAATGCTGTATGAAAAGCCACATATGTTATTATTACCGTCAAACATGAGATATTTTTGTAAACATATAGATGACACTATAATTTTAAATCCGGAAAGACTGAGTAAGCGTACATTTTCTAGAATTTATTTACATCAAAGTGATCAAGAATTTTCAACACAAAAACACGTGTCATGTGAAGTGATAAAAATATAAATAATTATAAAAAAACTATGCATTACAGTTATAAATTGTATTTTATATAACAATAATGTAATTGATTATTTAAAAAAAATTTTCTTTATGTTGCTTACATCTATTATTACTTATATATTGGAAATGTAATTCTTAGATATAATCATGATTTAAAAAAAAAAAATCCAAATTCATAATTTTTTTTTATCAGCCTGGTTCGTCATTAAAAACAAATTAAATAACATTTATGTGATTAAAATCCTTAGTGTTTTAATACAATTCAATAATAATAAATTAATATGTTAAATATTTTATTTCTTTTGTAATCAATAATTTTCGACGATGATAAATTATTTTAATTTATATAATTAAACAATTAAATAATAATGTAATATATGTGTAAAATTTATATTTAGAAGATTAAAATTTTTTAAAAACAATATAATAAATTGGAACTGTTAATCAATAAAAAGAACCATATATTTTCTATATCGAATAATAATTTTTATACAGGTAAAGTTATTAAATAAAGTTGCACTATAGGAAAATGTATTTTTTAAAGAATATTGCTTTTTGTTTGCATTAATGTACAGTAAATTAAAAAAAAACTAATGTTATAACTAAGGAAGTTGAGAATTATTTTAAAAATATTGAAATTTTGAAATAAAAATCGAATTTTGTTTTAGGAGTTTACAGATTTATTACGTTATATTATCTTTTATTTATTTTATTATTTAAATATTAAATATATTGTTTTTTTAATTAATTTTATGTTTTATATAATATTTTTATCTATTTTTACTGCACTTACATAATACATTTATTTTGAAAATACTTTTAATTTCTTATAATCATAACAAGATTATAACCTTGTTATGTTTATAAGTATCTTATTATTAAATATTAAATATTCTTCATATATAATTACTTTATTATGCAGTGTTTTATTTTTATGACATGAAGAAATAATAATTTTTATTATTATACCACATTTTTTGAGCTAATGCGACAAGATGTTTGTACAAAGTTTTGATCATTATTAAAAATAGTTATAGTACCATTTACCTTTATTAAACCAGCATAATTTTTGTTTATCCTTGTTATGTGTATGTTTATGTTACACAGCGGCAGCATGTAAGCATAATGGAAAAATATGCTGTACGAATTGATTGAAATAAATATTTTTTTAGCAATGTTCTTTTTAATTGTTCTCAATACTCCAGTATAGCATGATGATTGATATTGATTATTACTCGATATATATTGTACTGTTATTTTATATCCGTTCACATCAATAAAAAATAAAAAAGCTTTGCTTTATAAGAATATTGGAAATCGTCGTACAGAGAATAATTAATAATTATATTAGTTTACTAATCGCCTCGACACCATATAATCTTGTGTGCTATTTTAATATCCAATACTTAGATTATGTAATTCAACGAATTGTTTTTGCTTGAACTGGAGGCATTTGCTTGACTCAGCAGCTCGATCCCTCTATTTTTCTCTGCTCTGCTGATTACCTGTTCATTAATTATTATTTTCAAATTATATCGAGTCATTATTTTTGAAATTATAATTCATTATATGTTATTGGATTTTAGAATAAATTATATTTAGTATAATTATGTTTTTTTATTTAATTGTTCTTTATCGATATATATAGTGCTGCACAATAAAAATAAAAATTGTTAGATTTGATCGAATATTATGAATATTTGTTATTTCATTTTTATCGTTGTATTCTTAATAATAGTAATACAATATAATACATCTATATATATATATATATATAAAATATATTCTTAACACTTTACTACACTAGTTTAATTGTTTAATTCAATTATATATTTTGGATTATTTAAGAAAAATGTATGAATTTTAGAATTTTACATCCGATCATCTGATTTTACATTATTATTTAATTTTAAAGTAATTTCATTATAATTCATTATTTCGAACAGTTCTTTATAAAGAGTATATCAACAATATTTTTAAAAAATATTGAATAATGATTTAAATATATACACATGCATTAATCATTGTAAGAAATAAAATATTATACAAGGATAATGTATCAAAAATAATGATGAATAGAAATAAATAAAGAATTTGCACATGTAAAATTTAGATTATATAATATACTGGTGAACATAATAGTATCCGATCGAGTGGTTAATTAAAAATTAAAAAGAAAATAATTTTATTGTGTATTTTCTATTGCGGGTGATCATGTGTAGTAGTTCGTATTATATATAAATATTTAATTGATCATAAGGGGAATTCCGACTCCTAGAATAAATAACGATTTAGTAGGAATGGAATGTAATTTTATGTAATTAAATGCAATATCAGATTTAAAAATATGTTATAATGTATTATTAACGAAGGTAATTTCTTTTTTATTCGTGCAGCAATATATGAATGATTATAATAAACAACTTTACGTTGAATTATTTTGCGGATCTTTAATGGATAATTAATTAATTGGCGGGTTTTGACTCGGCAACAGCATGTGCGCGGTAAATGATAGATTTTAATTAATTCTTAGGGTTGGGGTAGAGCTCTTAATTACCATGCGCGGCCCTCCAAAGAGGGATCGCAAAGCCGTGGCACCGGCAGATGGCAGGACGTGCCAACGAGTCCCCCCTCCGCGGGAGGAGCGAGCGAGATTCGCTTTCGCGCCACAGAGTCGGGCGGTGTCGCCAGGTCCGCCTGCCGAGGAGTAGATTCATAGAAAATCATCCCCGCGCACGTCTCCTCAAGAGCGGAGTGTGTGTCTAGTGTGTGTCCGGGTGTTTTCTGCTTTAAGATTTGTGCTTCTTCGTTGCATTTTCATAACTCGGACTCGACGGTTCGGCCATTGTCCGATTATTTTGCGTTCGTTAAAAATTTGTGCCTCCTCGATCCTTGCAGCCACTCCTGCAGCAGGGACCCGCGACCCGAGGGTCAGCCGAATGCCCAGGTGAGTCGATCTCGAGAAATACATTGGCTATCCGCTTGCGTAAAGTCTACCCGAGGGGAAAAGTGTCCAAGGAGCTGTGAAATATACGCTATAATGTCGACTTCGCCATCTTTGTTATGTACCTAATATGTTTTTGTGTCTAGATACCCCTTTTCATTCATTGCGATACTATCGAGCCCCTGCTTGACGTATTATTTTGGAAAACTTTAGCCTTAGGATGGGGGCAAGTTTATCGTACTCGATTGACAGACCTATGCGTTTAGCTTTTTGCAGGTTAGGAATGCCGTCCTTTTTTCTTTTTTCTTTTTTTCTTTCTTTTTTTTTGTTTTTTGTTTTTTATTTTTTATTTTGAAGCGGCCTAGCGCCAATATTCGCGCTTACAAGGCGTCAGCAGAATTTCATAATGATTCGACAACCTTGGGATTTTAGTTAAGACCTCATCCACTTTGTGAAATATTTATGCACGTTAATTTGATAGCTTGTTTGCTTGAATATTTAACTATTTCATAATCAGTCATTTTATTTAGACAAATGCACCTCTGCCCCACTCGTTTCTTAAAACATTTGACTAGTTTCAATTTTTATTAAGAAATTAAAAATTTATGATATCAACTTTATTTTCCTTAAATTAAGAAATTAAAAAACCTTAATTTTGAAATATTTTATCAGGATGCTGACGATTCAAAAGTAAAGAATTTGATCATAAGAACATTTGCTCTCTAAAAATGTCTTTGATTTGGAACTTTAGTAATATTTTTACAGCATTATTCTTTCTTTCCATACCAAAAGATTTTTTTATACAACTTTTAAGCTTTATTGAATTGAAATTATAAATATATTTAAAATATGTTTCGGCTGCTATTACCTAAAAGTATATGTAATACACTAGTACTTATTATCAATATTTACTTTGTTTTTCAACTTAGAAAATAAAAAATTAATCATTTATAGTATTTTTAAGTTTTCTTTTAGTAAGATTAAATTTTTTATTTTTTAAAAAAATTTTTATAAAAAAATTATGAATCTGATTTGGATTGTTAGGATACATATCTTAAAAAAATAAAATATAATGTATTTTCACTGTATTTATCTAAATTTAATGTTTAAATAAGTAACTAGAAAGAAGATTTAATTTTTGGATGTTCTAAAATATATTATTAAACATATATTTTTATAAGCAACATGTAAATAAATACTGTAAAATAAACTAAAATTTTTAGCTGATGAAAGCAAATCTTATATTTCATTATATAATAATTTTTTAATATTCATTTTTCTGTATCATTTTTCATGCATGTTTTCAATTCTGATTAAATGAAATATAACTTTTAAAAAAATATTTTTATTTAAAATTTTATTTATTAATATTGAAAACTTTTATTTCATAAAAGTAAAGGTATAAATTAAAAATTATTTTTTATTTTCACTTTTAGTTATATAATAGTATTGTTATGTTTTTATTAATCTATTGTATATATATACATATGATTCTCAAAATTAGAGTATATACATATATATCTCATTGCAAAAATTTTAAATTTAATAGTAAATTTAAAATGTTTATTATCGTAAAACTGTAAATTGTACAATTATATTGGCTTATTAATTTTAACATTCAAGTAATAAAATGTACAATTATAATTTATTATGTAATTTATCAAATGGAAAAAAATACAAAATCTATTTAAAATGGATTATTGTTTTTCCATTTATTAAGATTTTATTATGTTTTAATTATTATTGTTCTATTATTTTATTTATCAACAATACTTATACTGTTATTTATAACAGTATTGATCTTAATATTAAATGGTTTATAATAATAATTACAAGAAATACTAATTTTATAATATAAATCCTGGCACGTTATCATGCACAAATAGAGTATTTACAGAAGATTTTAAAAATAAATTTTAAAAATAATGTATGATTCATAATAAAAGAGATTTATTTTACAATTATTTAATTATTAAAGGGTTAAACAGATTTCTTAATTCAAACTTTAAAAATAACAAATTTCAGTTTTATAAACATTAAAAATAGTGTCAAATTAAAAACTAATTTAAGAAAAAAAATATACTTGCAAAAAAAATTTTAATATTAGTACACACAGCATTATTTGCAAGATAAAATAGTTTAAATATTTTACACTCTAAAGGAAACAAAAATTTTAAGTTTTTATAACTTATTTTAAATAAAGCAGTAAGGTAGTCGTCTCAATACTGGTTTGGTCTTGGTGTCAAATTAGTTTATTATTTAAAAATAATAATAAAAAAAAATTAATACAAATACTACAGTATCAGGAAGTACTAACGAATTAACTACTGTATATTATATTAATGGTAATCCAAATATTGTAATATTAGTCATTTAGATTTGATGAATAATCGATAAATATATTTATGAATTAACAAGTTTTGGGACAACTACCATAGTTATATAAAAATATAAATATAAATATTTTGATAATAAAAAATAATAAAGTAATAATTGAGGCAGAGCTGAACTTTTTTTGAATTAATCGTGTCTTATATATATTACATTTCTTATAGTGATTACGAATTATTTAATGATATAAATATCATCGTAGTATTTCAGACGTAATTTTCAATCAGCGAATTTTGAAACTATTAGAGATTCTCCGAAACATATAATTGATTTAAAGGAACCTATAAAAGCAGACAAAAAGTGAGTATAAACTTATTTCATTAAATTATTTAATAAAAATGTTGATTAAATTGAAGAAAAATAAGTTTCAAATGAATTTACTGATAATTGCATCTGAAATCCTACTATAATTAAGCTTTACGGTAACTGGTTTCTTGATTATGATAATATATTTAAATAGTGAAGGACACAATAAGGTTCAGCAAAGTTTCAATTGTTACTTATATTAAAAAAAAATAAAAAAAAAAAAATTTCTAGAAATATTTTTAACTACTGCTTTATTTAAAACAAAGTTATTGATTCTTAAATTTTTTGTATTTTTCAGGATTTAACGGACCTCCTTAACTGGCGGTGCTATTGTTCATCAATAATGAAACTGATTATCATCTATTGTTAGAGTGAAATTTTGAAATCGGAAGAGACAAGAGAATTCGGAATGTAATTCCGAAACTTCTGATTATTAATTGTCTGCGATATCATCAACATTAAGCATAGAAATAACAATTTTAAAACACATTACCCATATCAAACCAAATTCTTTGTCACCTGGCGTAGTGGCTCCGGCGTCATTTTTTCTCAAGATTTTATTTTAATAATTAATAATTTAAATGCGATCTAGCTTTAGTGATAATATGGGGCCAACCGTAAAGGATTCTCCTCCGAGCAGCCCTGGCTCTGAAAGTATGAGTAGTACAGTTTCAGGGAGGCGAAAAAGACGAGGGAATGAAAGTAGTGGATCAACGACTATGTCGCAAAATTTTTCACACGTTACACAGTATACCTCAATGGAATCCAAATATCAGCCCAAAGAAGAAAAAGAAACGAAATTGTTTGATAATGGTGTTAATGTTAGTGCACCTCACATGCTGGGCAATCAGTTGAATCCAACATCATCGATGGCGCAAAAAATGTCTGACACACTCTCTCAAGAATTAAAAGCACATTCGATTTTCACAGAAGCGAGTAATTCTGGTATGAATTTGGTTGGCCCTCCTCTTCATAGTCGAGTAATAGCTTCGGCCAAAGCTAATCAAAACGCTGTGACAACACCTTCATTTTCCTCAGTATTTTCTACAAATAGTACTACTCCTGGCACTACTACTAACAGTGGAGTACTGGGAAGTGGGTCGATTCCCCAAACATTGGATCAATTGTTAGAAAGACAGTGG
The DNA here is from genome assembly GCA_018907245.1 of Eupristina koningsbergeri. Classification (NCBI taxonomy): domain Eukaryota; kingdom Metazoa; phylum Arthropoda; class Insecta; order Hymenoptera; family Agaonidae; genus Eupristina; species Eupristina koningsbergeri. Next base: position 1,779,148 of record JACCHV010000096.1, read on the forward strand.
GAGCAAGGAAGTCAATTCCTTATGGATCAAGCACAGCATTTTGACATCGCTTCTTTATTATCATGCTTACATCAATTAAGAGCAGAAAATTTACGTCTTGAAGAAAATGTAAATAGTTTGTTACAAAGGAGAGATCATTTACTCGCTGTAAATGCTAGGCTAGCTATTCCATTAACGTCACCATCAAATACTAGTAAGCATTCTAGTAAGCATTATTTATAAACATACATTGGTTTCTGCATTTGATTATTATTATTATTATTATTATTATTATTATTATTATCATTATTATCATCATCATCATCATCATCATCATTTTTATCATCATTAATATCATTATTATTATTGTTCAGAAGCTCAAATAAATTTTAGGATTATAGATTTAAAATCATTCAACAATTAGATCATTAAATTTAAAAAATTTTAATTACATATTAAAAAACACTACAGGTAATCACACAACAGTTGTTGAAAATGGGTTGACAACTAATTCATCCGTTGAACAGACGTCGCATTCACAATTCACACACCGAACACCCACAGTAAATGTACCACAGCAAAGTTCAACGATTCGGCATGCATCGGGAAGTAGTAATTATCAAGGACAATCAAGCAATCTAATTTCGCAAAATAATTCAAATAATTCAAATTTAATTAGAAATACGTCAGTTGACATGTTGAGAAGTATCCAAAGATAGAAATATTTGTTTAGTGTAAATTAATGACTTAAGTCATTATTATTATGTTAATAATGTACTGTAACGGAATTATTTTTTTTATATTAATTAATAAGTGACCAAAAAAAATTGACAACTGATATTTGCATGCATACTTTCAGGAAAGTATTTGTCATAAAAAGTGCATTAATTTTTAAATGATTGAAATTTAATTTTTTTCAACAAAATTTTATTATTTGTTTTGTTGTACATTTAATATTACATGGTAGTATTATATGGTAGTATTACGAGGTAATATAAATTTCACAATTGTAATTAATTTTTAATTATAGAGATGACTAAAATTGTTTTTTTTTCATTCTTAAAATTTAATAATTTAATAGTTGGATAATTACAATGGGAGATAATCCAATGGCAAATGATCAAAAGAAATACTTGTAAATTATAATAATTTTAGTTTTTAAATATAATGATATTTATATATATATATGTGTGTGTATTTTTTTAAACATTAAAAATAATATCTACTGTTTATTATAATACAGTACATTAAATCATACTAAATAAATAAATTCTATTCATTATTGAGACTTAACGTAAAGGTTATAAAAACGTTTTATGAAATATAATTGGATATCGTACCTAAAATATATATATTAAGTATTTTTTAATTATTTATGTATTTTACCAATTTGTATTTTAATTCAATTGTACAACAAAACAAATATTATAAATTTTAAAGTAGATTATCTTTTTAAACAAAATGTTATGCATTTATATTGCAGTGTAATAAATTTATTTTTAGTGTATACTATTTAATAAATTTTGTCGTATACTATTTAATAACAATAAAAATCATTCACTATAATCATTAAATAATAGTAATATTTAGTATAAATTTATTTCAGTAGAATAAGACATAATTCTAAATTGCATCATTTTTAAAATTTGATAAAATTTTGTATATTAAAAAAATAAAAATTATAAATTTAAATGCAAAAAGTAACTTTGTATGGATTATACTCACCTTTAAACTACAATCATGTATCTAAAATATTTTATAATTAGAAGTTAATTTTCGAATAACTTTACTGTAACGACAATTCATTTAATGGATAAACTTTTTGAATTATCTGTAACGTAAAATTATAATTTTTTAATTTAAAATAGTTTTTTGTATACATTTTGTTAAAAATATGTAATTGATAATACAGATCAGATTATTGGTGTATTTTATTGACGTAAAATCAGATATTGTCTAAATTAATCCTAAACATGTTTATGAAAACTTTATCATTTTTCATAATAATTTATTATAGAAAGGAATATAGTATATAAAGAAATGAAAGTTCTAACCACGGCTACTTAGTTTTGAAAAACTTTGAGAAGCTTTAAGACTCAAAAATGTTTTTGCAAAAATTTTAATAAAATTTTATTGGCTTTCTTGAATAATTCTTAAATAAGTTGAAAAAATTATTAAATTTTTTAATTTAATAATTAAAAGAAATTTGATTAAAAATCAAATATATGGATAATTTTTATATGCATTTAGTGTAATATTTTTATATATATATTTTTTTTAAGAAAATATTTTCAATAAATATACAGATTTTATTATAGAGAATATTTTATAGATTCATATATATATATATATATATATATATATATATATATAAAATTTACAATTCTTAAAATTGATTGTAAATAAATTTTTAGTAACGAATTTAGAAGTAGTGATTTAAAAATAGAAATAATAGTTACTACGTTTAGATATATGTTTTTTCTATTTTTATACATATTTAGTCATTATTATTTTGAGTAGGTTTGGTTGAGAGTATAATATTTATTGTTATTATTTTTTTTTTTTTTTAAAGATATTGAGAATATCTCAATTAAAATATTTTTATATTTAAAAATTATTTAATCGTAAATTTCTATTCAATCTCAAGTCATCAAATTTAAAATGTGAATAAGAATCGATATAGCAGTTACAATGACAAGTTGAAAAAACCAATAATAAAATTAAGAACCCTAATCTATGGTGTATGTGATTTACATAAGTTGCCAGATTTGCATAATTTGATCCAGATAATTGTCCTTAATTAGTCAAGTGGTCTGGTTTTACTTATTTACTGATGGTTTAATTTTCATATATACTTATAATTATTTCATTTTATTGCAATTTGTTATATTCCCATCAGAATATAGCGATTTATTTTAGCGAGTATTACATAAAAATTCGTGAGAAGATGAGACTAGTGTCATTCGCGATATTATTTTTTCAATAATAAACGATATATAATTGAAAAGAATTCAAGGAATTAATCAAAATTATATGACGTGAATAGTGCGTTTAAGATTGTAATTTAACTTTTCTAGTTTAATTATTTCAAGATAATATTTTACACAAAAATAATTCTGTGTAATTTTTAAAATAAAAACCATTTACTCTAATTATAAATACGATTGTGTAGATAACAGAATTATATTTGGTTAGCTTTCCGTTTATAACACTTATTTCCCTGTGCTTTGATTCATTAGTTTGAGATTTTTGACTTTTATATAAAAACATTTTTCATTGTAGTGATATTTTATATTACAATGTAATACGATATAAATTATACGTGTACGTACGTTACATGATATTGAAGATTGGTAAAAATGAATTTCTTTTTTACGTACAAATATTTGCGATATTATGTTATTTTTAATAAAAAAACTTTTGGCTGAACTTTTTTTGTAAGAAAATTGAAAAAATAGGTATTTAGGTTATTTATTGTTTTATGCAGTTATTTTTATTATTACTTTATCTTATCCTTATATTTATAATAAAAATTAATAAATAAATAAATAAATTTATAATATAATTAAAAGTTATATCATTGAAGAAATAAAATTTACAGTTAAAAAATGAAAATTTTATTTAATAAAAGCTTAAAATACTTACATTATACTCAAATATCATTTTTAAATATTTATTTTGAGTAATGATAAGTAGGATAGTGTCATTTGTGAGACATGTTTGCCAAATCTGATATATGTTTTAAGTTCGTATGGGATTGCTTTAGAAATTCTTATGATGAGCAGTAATTGTTTATCGATTTACTCAATTTATTCATCATTACCGAATTAGTACATGTACCGGATATAATAATATTGTGTTTTGATTACATTGAAAATGGCAATATTCTTGATACTTTATGATTGGAGAAATTCAATTTAAAATCGGTAGGATTCTATTTAAATGAAATTTATTTGTAAAATTGAATTGCATAAGTTTTTTTTTAATTCTAAACGGTATCTTGTTATACAATAAAATGCTTTTAAATTACATCGTATACTTGTAAAATGTAAAATCAACCAAGAGTTGAATAAATTAAGACTAATGTGTGAAAAAATTAAAAATAAAACTTTGAAAATAAAAGAGAAAGTTTAATAATTATTTTTTTTTCTGGAAAAAAAAAATTGGCAATTTAATTTGCCAATATTCCTCGTCATCTACATTTGAGTATTTCTTAAATATTACCAAGAAATATTAGATAATATAGTAATCTTTTAATTATTTATTTGAATAAAGTTTGCTTTCAAAACATTTCTTTTGCACATTTTAGTATGCAGGTATTTATGCACATAATTTTTAACAATATTTTAAATAATTTCTTTTTAAGAAAATTTAATTAGATGTACAGTTATATTTTACAAAATTTTACTAACGAAAGTTTTATAAAAAATATGTTTAACAAACTATTTCGGATAATTCTTTACAATTTCGGTAATCTCGGGATTTTCTTTTATACGAATATTTTGAATAGAATTTTATATCGTTTTTATATAATTATCACTTTTCGTTGAAACATTAAATCATTTTAGTTACCTTGTTTGCCAACATTACATTAGTAATGGTATATTCATGATAAGCCAGTTTTGTGTTTAATATTTGGATTTTGAAAATAAGCTCATATGCGCCGATAAATGTTTACAACTTAAAATCCTTTATCGTGCCATAGATTCTGAATTTTAAGTTTATTTGTATATATTATTTTCTTTATCTTTCGCTCATTTTTCGTCTAAATATTTTTGTATATTTATCTCATATTCATTAAATATATTTTTCATTATAATAATTTTATTTTTATTTAACAATTGTAGATAAATGAAAAATCTGTATTGTACATAAAATTAAAATATTAAATTGTCTTAAATTTAAAATAAAGTTATTTGGAAACAAATATGAAATACAATTATGAAATATCGTAAATCCACTTTAATACGTTTTTAAACGTATATTAAACATTTAATTCTAATAATGTAGAGTACAAAAATGACTTCTATCTATTTAATATGTTGAACTGTTTTTAAAATGGTTATCTTATTATTATTATTATTATATTATTATGATTATCTCTTCTGTAATTTATTTAGTTTAAAATTATCGTTACAAATAAAAATAATTTTGAACAGTCAATATTAACTTAAATACTATAATAACATGCATTTACTTGTAAAATACATTTTTTTTTTATAATTTTTAATTCAAAATTTAAACTTTTGAATAAAATGAATAAAGAATATTTTTTTTGTAAAAGTACTTGCATTAATTACTTAAAAAATAGTCATAGAAGAAATAATAATGTAACATTACTTCACTTAAATCAGTAAATAATGCATAAATTTCAATAAAAAATATTGAAATGAAATATTTTTGAATATAAATATATTTTTATTTTTAAAATTTAAAAATACATTAATTAATTTAAATTTCCAAAATTTATGTACTACTACACGTAAGAATGAGCCAGTTATCTTCAGTAATTTTAGTTCTCTATATTATATTCCTATTTTTAACATTTACGATTTTATTTGAAAAATTTTTAAAATAATTTTGTAAATTAATTCTCAATATAATTTATTTTTATGTAGTTAAATTTGATTAAAAGATTTTATGTAGAAGTATTTACATCTTATATATTTTAAAGCGTAATATCAGAAGCATTTATGCAATATTTTCGAGATTGTGAAAACCAATGGCCGATTAGGTTATAAATATGAAATTATTTCTTGCGTTTATCACAAGAAATTCCGATAACCTAAGCTTTCCGAACAGATTTTTTTTCAAGCTAAGACTATTTATCAGAGTAGTAAATTTTATTCCAAAACAAAAATTCGAGCATATTTCTAGTTTACAAAATAGTTTTGTTTTGGCGATTTTGTAATAATATATATTCAAAATAATTGTTTTATCTATTTTAAATATTTTTTATGATAAATTGGTGAAAATATGTTGGATTTCTTTTAATTATAATTATAAAAAGTTGCAAAAAATTATTTTTAAATATAAAATATATAATCAATTAATACTTTTCAAACATATCAAAATATTTTTTTATTTGTTTGAAAAGTATTAGCAAGTAGTAGCAAATTTGTGAAAATAAAACTTTGTATTATCTTATCAATTTAAATATTGATATTTAAATATTAAAATGTTCATAACATTGCAAAGGTTCTTTGAAAATGACGATTCTTTCATTAATCTACTTAAGTTTTAAGTTTAATATTAATTATGAAATACAAAATGTAATCATTTTTAATAGAAAAAATTTAAAAAAAAATATTTATGATGAAATGGTTTCTTGATGAAACTTTAAGCAATAATGAAATTTATTCTTTATATTTTTACCTGTTAATTTAAAAAATATTATTAAAAGGATTTGAAATCTGATGGTGAAGTGTTTATTGAAATTATTTTTTTTATACTTCAGTTTTTCAAAGCAATTTTTGGGCAAGCATAATTCAATTCAAAAATATATATTCAATTATCTTTTTTTATTTATTAATTTGTCAATTATTTGTAATTTTATCATTCAATATACTTATAATTCTTCACATTTTTGTGTTATGTGATTGATTATTTTTACAAACTTTACTCTGTATATTCTAGACTATTTTTTTTCTTTCTTCAAGCAATGCTTATTCGCTTTCATTTAATTCCCCATTTTATATCTGGTTAGAATCTTCATTCTTATTATTCATTTCTTCATTTCTTTCTTTACATGTATATTTTTGGTTTTTTGTTCCATTTCTCTGATAATTTGTTATACTTTTATTGCATATTTCTCTGTGTATAGTTTTAAAAAGCATATTTCTTGATTTTAAAAATTTTCTCTGTTCAACCCCTAAATCTATGTAATTTATTTCGAATTTTTTTCTTCAAAATCTATTATAACAATCATCAACTTTCGAATTTTAATCAGGTTCGTGAATTTTTTTAATTTTTGCTTTGTTTTCTGATTTTTTATCTGTTGTAGAAAATAACTTTTTATACTTTTTTTAGAAATATTTTTTGTATTTACATTCTCCTACGCCTTTGCTTCAAAAGTTATAGATCTCCTACCTTTATTTCTAATTTATTTCATTTTTTCTGTATCATAATAATATCAACGTATTTAAGTATATTTTTATTTTGACCAAATACTAACATATTTTCTCATTGTACCTTCTATACATCTTCACTTTGTCACCCTTTTATATCTGCTCTATATATAGTTCGATTCTTAAATAGAATATTCTCTATTAAGTCATCGAATAGTTTTATTTTTTTTAATTTTTGTTATTATTTATTTTTATTAATTATTATTATTATTATTATTATTATTATTATTATTATTATTATTATTAAGCACTTTTTATTATTTTCTATCGTTTTATTGTTCATCGAACCTCCTCTTTGCAAATAAAAAATTCTTCCAATAAAATATATTTACTTTTTTTACTAGATATTTTGAGGGTTTATATGTTTATATTATTTTTCTTAATCTTAATTAAAATCAACTTTTATCTTTCTATCTTTATATATTTTAATTTTTTTAACGTTTGATTTATATCAGCCAAAACTGAACCAAAAATTGTATGGAATTGATCAATTATTCGTGGATTCAGTTCTCTTTCTGTTTTTTCTTTCTTTAATTATTTCTCTTCTTATTTTAACTTTTATTTTTGTATCCCAGTACATATCTTTTACGAGATCTATAAAGTAATTATTTATTTCTACTTTTTTCATGAACTTCCAATTTGTTTAAAAATTTTTTCCTTTCTTTGTCTAATCGTGCATGGTCAGCTTCATTAAATTTTCTTAAGTTTACTTCTTTCGTGTGTTTTCAATTTTGTTTCTCAATTATGTATATCTTTACATTTCTTTCTATCCTTATATAAAGATCTTGAAACATATAATTTATAAATGATCTCCAATACAGTAACACCATTTTAGTTATCTTTTTTATCTTCATTTTAAAAAAATTGGTATTACTTTTTCAATCTTCCATATTATTATAAAATAAAATGTATTTATAATTTACCTGAATTCTTTAAAACTTATTTTAAAAGTTATTAAAATTATATTGTTTTGAAACATGGAAATTTTATGCAATCAATAAACTACACTTTCAATACTTGTTTATGTTTTATTGTAAAGTAATATGAATGATTATAATCTTTTAAATATACTTGCTAATTTGAAAAAAAAAATATCATTCAATGCGAAAAAAAGATTAATAATATATTTTTATAATCTAAGGATTAACTTTTTAAGTAATTTATTTATTTTTATACCGCGTATGTATATTTATATCTGATTATTATTAAAATAAAAGTATAGATATAGATTTTTCATTTGATTTATGTACCGTATTCTTCTTTTTGTATTGATATTGTAAATGGATATTTATGAATTCTATAAAGATAAGAATATTATCTTTATAGTTGAATCATTTATATCTTTTCATAATCGAAAATTAAGTTTAGTAGTGAAACAGTGGTATTTAATTTAAAAAAACTTTTTTTAATTACATAAGCGTAGATATGTACATTCATTAATTTAATTATTTTAAACTTCTTATGAGTAATAAAAATATTATAGCAAAATAGCATTAAAAGTGCACCCTAAAAAATAATAGTAATGGTGAATACTTAGTTTTAATGTTTTAATATTTAAATGAAAAAGTTGTAAGTTATCTTTATTTCTTTGCCAATAAAATAAAAGAAGTTTAAGAAAATATATATATGACTAAATATACAGTTAGTACAAGTATTCAAAACTAATTATTATATAAAGTAAACATATTTTTAGTTTTTGCTAAAAATTAATAATATATTAACATATTGTTTGTATATAAATTAAATATTTAAATTCTTGTTATATTTGTATATTTAAGATATCAAATTTCAAAAAGAAGGTTAACGAATGAAGTCATTGGCTTTTTCATTTTTACATTTGCATTGTAATATGGAGTCAGCGAAGGTCAAACTTGAAATCTATTTGTAAGATGCATTATTAAAATCAAAGTTTAAGATTAATGAAATATGTCTCATTTAACATTCGTTGATATACAAATATATGATTGTTATTTCTTTAAATTTATTTTGTTTATTTGTTTGTTTTGTTAAACTAGAATTTGTTCGATATTTTATTATCTTAATTTATATTTATTTCAATTTATTTTATCATGTAAAAATTATTTTCTTAATTGTTAGTTTCAATATACTTAGTAAGTAGAAATACATAAAATATTTAATGTATTATATTATAAGTATAAAATATTTTTATATTGCATGTTGATCAGGTAAATCGAAATAAAATGTTGATTAAATTTTAATACATTAATTTTTAATACTATTATAAATTTAATGTGTAAATAAATTAGTAAAGACTATCTATGTAGCTTTTATAAATTTTATTGAAATTAATGAAATTATTCAGTTTCATTTTATATTCAATTATCTCATAATTATTTGTTTTTTAAAGAAAAGAAGCTAAAAATGATAAATAATTATTAGATTATTTTAATAGAAATTAATTACTTAAATTACTTAATTCCTTTTTATTTGTAGGATTATATTTATTTAAGTTATTAGGTAATTTGAGTTTGTTATTTTAAATATTTTATTTTAGATGACTTGAATTATTCTTGTATTTTATAAAAAATAAATTTGAAATAATTAATAATGGTATTTTGAAAAAGATACTTAAATAGAAAAAATTGACACATTATTCTTTAATTTACATGTCTTATTTATTACTTGATAAAAAAAGCTTAAGTTCTGTTTTTATTTCAAGAATTAAAAAGAGAAAAAAATTAAAGAACTGTAATAAAAACTTTGATGTGAAAACCATAAAATTTTATCAAAATATTCATATAATATCAATCCTTTTACTTTATTCAATAAAGAAACAAACGCTTAAACTGCCATCATTTGATAAATCCATCAATTTTCGATTTAAAAAGCTGTATTCACCAGAATCAATGTTAAGTTTACCAAAGTAAGGAATTTAAAATAGTATTTAAAATGAGCACGTCGATTAATCCATTTAAATTTTTTTTAAATTCATAATTTTAGCACAGATTTAGTTCCTTTACACTCATTAATTTGCCGATGTTTTTAGATTATTAAATATAAAATATAAACATAAATAAAAAGAATTGTAAGTATAATTTACATGATAAAAAAAAAAAAAAAAATTAATTTCCTCAATAAAATTTAAAATAAAATTAATGAATTAATTGAAATTTTATAATTATACAAAGTATTATATTTTAAAAAATATAAGTGTATCTTTTACAAAAAAATGGATATGTTAGAAATGAAAGTTCTATTTTAAGATACGTAATTATATTACACCACATGTGCAGTATGCTTATCTATATTTTAAGATGAGAGATTCATGAAAAAACTTAAAATTAGTTTTATAGATTAATAAAGTGAATAATGAAGTGAAAATATTTTTGATAAATTTTATAGAGGTAATTATTTAAAAATTAATTTTATAATGTCTAACTTTTAAAATAAAAATATACTATATCTTGATTTGTCTTTGAATTTAATTTATTCGAAATTAACTTGTAATATAGTTTATTTTAGGTAAAAGTTATAAAAAATCATTTTACGTAGTAATGTTTTTTTATCATAAACTACGATATTTTAAATAATTTCTGCGTAATTTTGAAAAACAATACAAATTTTTTGTGTAATGTTTAAAAATTCGTTGCCAGTACTAATTTATGTGTTCAAATTTACGACTTTTGGGATTATATATTTTTCAAGCTATAATTTTCAATTTTTTAATCATTAGAGAATGTTAAAGTAATTTTAGATTTTCTAAATTATTTCTTTAGAATATACTGCGTACATTATATCATTTGAAATATTTTTGTGTGATAATTCAAAGTATTATTTTAATGAAGTAAAGAGAAATTGTTTTTATTTACTACAGTGATCATGAATAATATTATTATTTTATTGATACTTCGTAATATTCATTAATGTGCTCTAGTAATATTTTATCACATAATACTCACAAATAATATCATTTATTTTTTATGTGGCATAATACCTAAGCAATATCACGATAATGAATTCATTTATTTAACGTTATCATTTTTTATGTCGATTCCAAAAAATTAATTTGATTAATTTACAATGATTTATGGCATGCAATAAAAATGTATTCAGTTTTCGTAAATGTATTGTGCTTGAAGAAGTAGTTACGGAATTGTAATTAATTTAACAAATTATAAAACAATAAATATTTAATGCATTTTATAAACATGAATATGTATTTGCTTTGTGGGTGTGTAATATATGATAATCTGAGTTAAATGAAATAAAAATTACGTCAACTAAAACCAGGTTAAAATAAATGAATTATAAGCTTTGAATATGAAAATAAAAACGTTGAACGCCACAGAAAAAATGATAAACATATTTTTCATCGATTTTTAAAAGTGGCTACCGTAGTTTATTATAAGCTTGGATCCAGAACGAGAAAATTTCAAATTATCTTTTCACAAAAATGAATGTTAAACTTTCGAATTAAAAATAATGAAATATTTGGAAATAGGTATTTTTAGTTTTGAGTTAGTGAATGCGAGTTGTCAAAGTCTGAGCACAATCCTAAAAATTATTTGATCAGAGCTTTATTCGACACGTAATTTACAAAATTTTAAAGAGCACCCTCGATCGTGTTGAATAAATTTCTCCAAATTTATTTAATCGCCAGAGTCGCTGATCACCAGGAGTCCAATCCAGATGTGCATCGAGACTTTGAGAGAGGACGGGGTGAGCGTTCAGAATTGAAGGACGCAAATTTTGAGAAAAACCGCGCTCGCCGAGGTGTAGCTTGCTCTGTCCCTTGTGTAGGGCTCGGGGGGAGGCGGGGGGTGGAGGGTAGAGGCCCACGGGAGTGCACGACCCCTCGTCTACGCCGGTGGGCTGTTTCGGGCACATGATATATAGAGCGCGTACGCTACGTGGCTAATGGCTAATGCCTATGCCGCCGTCGCCGTCGCCGTCGACGCCGCCGCCGCCGCCGCCGCCGTGAGTGCGCGGGCGAGGCAAACGCTGGCAGTCAAGTTCAAGGCCGCCCGTGTGCGAGACGCACGAGACGCTTCCCCCGTCTCCACCCCCGGCCCCTCCCCGGGTCCGTCGCTCGCGCCTCCAAGCCTCCCGCCCCCACAGCCTCCGCGAGCTACCCGCTACGCGCGCACACGCTCACCCACCCACACCTCTGCGAGCTCTCGGCGACGACTCAACCCACCCGCGGTGACTCCCCATGCGAATCCGAACCCGGGGAGCCTTCTCCATGGCTTCACGGTTACGTCCCGGTCTCTATGCCTTCGGAGGCACCGAAAATGCATCGCAGGAAGGCCCCGATCCTGAAACTGCGGCGGGTCTTGCCGCTCATCGCGCTTATTTATAAATGAGCTAGTGTTTAGAGGTTGGCACGACGAATGGAAGCAAATTGTGCTCGTAAATTGCTTGCGAATTGCCGGAGGAATGTAGCCTGTAAAGTTTGTTGTTCGCCAAATTATAAGATGATAACCTTATAATTCCCTCTCTCTATTCTCTCGCGCATGGACTGACGTGAAATTATGCAGATGCCGATTATAGCATTTGCTCGTCGTGAAGTAAGTGCTCGTCATCGAGTCTCTCATTCTGTCATGGTTGTTTCTTTTTGCACAGCCTTATCTTCGGATTATTATAGCACTCTGGCTTGGAAAATATTTAGTCTTGGAAATCCCCACGGGAGATGAAATTACGGTGCTTTGCTAAATTGCAAACATTAGGCGAACGCGCTTTAATTTTAATCTAACTCTTCTTTAAATTAATCCTTGCTTCTTTCCATTGAATCAGTGCCTTATCTTTTTATCAACATAATTTGCGCCCGTGACTTATAGTCTTCATCTTTCACTTTAACTCGACTGACTTTATTTTTACTCATTTAAACTTCCTTCTTTATTCAACTGGATAATTTAAATGCTGACACATGTAAACAGCCATAATATTATGGCATATCTTCCAAGGTCAATTAATATATGAAAAAATATTCCTTTATTATCAGTGATTGCATAATGTGTTGTTAACAACCAAAACCTTTATCTCGATGTATATTTCAGTTCATTAAAATATTATTAATTATCGATAATATCGTATGAACGTGTAAATAAGTGATTCAACTCTTTTACACATTCATCTTTAATTTATTAAATCTTAAATGTTGAGTACATTTTTAAAATGCAACTAATTTTTTTTTTGCGAATATTTCTTACTTTCCATTTTTCAGTATAAGTGATAGATCAATTTTTTTTTGTTTTTATTTTTTATAAAGAAATAAATATTGTCATAAATTTAATTTAAAATAACCGTAAATATATATTTCACCTTTAATTTGAATATAATATCCTTATATCTTGGTTTTTTTTATCATTTTCAAAAATGCACATTCTAGGTCTCTATATAATTTTCAATAGAAATGCAAAACTTTTCTTAGCAATTTCGATAAATTCTTTAATAATAACTGAGAATGAAATATTATTGTATAATATGTGGTCTTGAAAATACTAGATTTTCCATTAAGCGTTCATGATTTGATAGCTATTATAAATAATAATATATTTTAATAATAATAATAATAATAATAATAATAATAATAACAATATAATAAAAATTAATCACTTCATATTCGTGGAGCAGTTATGAAATGAAGATAAAACAATTCTATTCATTCACTTTTATTCCTTTTAAAAATAATAATAGAAAAATCAAGCATGTGTCTGTGAATAATAACAGCAATATATAATTCAACAGTCAAGTTTATTATTTATATTCTATTAAAATTTTATTGCACTACGTTCTTCTATTTACAATTGATGAATATAGTTCTGAATTTAATAGAATGTTTACGCGGCATTATTGAACTTCTGTCCACTCATCACGTAATTGACTTTACATTTTATGAGCAACTTCTAATAAAAAAAGATGAGAACTGATTGTTTGGTTTAAAGAACAATTTTCGATTTTATAAATGCTGTGATTCTCATTTTCAATGGCAATAAGACCAAGCCACCCGAGTTTCTGGAATATCAAGTATCTCGTTTCTCGATTTGCATTTTACAAATTCAGAATGCTTTCGGAATACACTAAATAACAAGGCAATAAATGAAAGGTCCGATATTTATGAAACAGTCATATTTGCTATTTTCTTCAATATTATTCATTTCAATCGGCATCGTCACCTACACCTTTTACAGCATTTGTTTTTATTTCTTCCCGTTACGCCGAAATTTCGTGAATACTGATCCGAGGGTTTTTGGCCGTACGAGTCACGATACCTACCAACCGTCGATGCACGCAAAAGCACGCGCGAAAAATCCCCAGAGAGGTAGGAGAGGACCAGATAATATGTCATTGCTTCAAGGTAAATCGCAGAAATGTTAATGACCGATATATCGCCCGGGCGATGACATCATCTTAAACGGCTCATCGACAGCTGATGCAGTTATGAGTTGACGAGCGAGCGAGAGAGACGGCGACATGTATTATATTGCGATTACGCTTAAGAACATTAAAAACTTGCACGCATACTTTGAGTAGTTTGCAAAAACTCAACGATGCATTTACTGAAATTTGATAAACTCCGAATACGTTATATTTAGCATTTTCTTGGTTTTTTAATATTTTCTTTTTTTTTAATACCTGCTGTTAGTGGAGTTACTGTAGAATATTGATTGATGAAACTGGACTGGTTAAATTAGTAGGATATATAATTTTTTTCTTCAAAATATAATTATTTAATGAAAGTCCGATAACTTTCCTGAATGATAATAAAGAGTGCAAAAACAAACATTCAATATTCGTTATACACAATCTTTTTATTGCACATTTGATAATAATGACTTGGGTAAATAAAAAATATATTCGTCTTTGATTAAAATATTTTGCTGATTGATTTATACCAATAGTGTCATTCTTAATATTTGATATTAAAGTTCATTTAAATTTTCAACTCAAAATACTGTGTGTAATAATATAAATTACAGTTTTGCACACTGCATTGTAATATATGAACCTATTTATTTTATTTTTTAAATTGCTTCAACTAAAAAAGTACGTGGTAAATAAATGTGTGTAGAGTAAGCACTTACAGTAGGAAAGTAACTAAGTCACTAAAAATATAGCTCATATGATTATAATGCACGACTACAATGTAGTTCACAATAAATTCCTTCAAAGTTTAGTTTAAAAATAAAAGAAAATCTATTGATTTAAAAATTGCGAGTCAATTTTGTGAAGTAATATTTTTAACACACGATAAAATATACTATAAATTATTTTGCTATTTTATTTTGCGACTGACTATTTCTTGAGACTTTTGCTATCGAGTAAGCAAAAATGAATGAATTCATCTTTAAGGTAATGGCAATGTTTTTATTTAACCCTTCGATATTATTATAAAAATTAAATGTAGATTTAAGAAAACTCATAATTTACCGTGAGTAGTGTGGTAGCAAATTTTCTTGCATTGAAAAAGTGCGATGACTGGTTATTGGACATGAGTGGCTTTTCGAATTGAAAGATTGTCAACAATTGTACGATTGATTTGATCTGTCTTGTGATGGGCTTTGGTTGGGTTGATGTTTCGGCGGCTCACAGTTGCCGAGGCGCTTGAGAAATTCGCACCAAGTCAAGGGCCGAAAAGGGTGTCCAGGTTGTCGAGCGAAGGGTCTCGCTATTATTGAAGCTGAAAGTGAGAAGACGCGAGCCGTCATTGGGCCAGTGCAACAGCAACACGTAAGTCGCCATTCGGCGGAATAAGTGATGCGTAGCCTTGACAAAGGCACGCGCGCACTCGAACGTTGAATTATGCATGGTAATTAAGCGACGATTGCTTGGCGACGAGTGGTGTCTCTGCCTGAGTCCGTGCCCGTGCCCGTGCCCGTGCCCGTGTCCGTGTCCGTGTCCGTGTCCGTGTCCGTGTCCGTGTCCCTCCGTGTGTGCGTGTCCATGTCCGACACCTGTACATCCAACTCAAATAACGCGGCTCGTCGCTGTGACAACAAGTAGCGCGGGCTCATTAATTTCGAATTAAAACTGGTCGACACTTTCTCTTTTACGCAGTCCCGCCTTCCAAGTGAAAACGCCACTCGGCTCGATTTCGATAAGTACGGATCCTCGTTCTTTCAACGGTTAACACAAATCGCTTTTACGCAAACGAATGGATTTTATGCAAATTGGCCGAATTAAATAATGTCTCATTACTCGGCAATATCGATTTGTTTTCGATCGCTTAGATGGGTGGGTGGCATATCCTAATTTGTCGTTTGGCTAATTTTTATTTAGAAATTCTTATTTCTCACGAAACAAGTTTAATTTCATCGCATAAACTATTCATGTTTAGTTTGAACAAATCTTGGGATTTTAAAGTTTTATTTATTGATCTATAAATATTAATTTACTTCAAGCCTCTTGAACACTATTGGCGAATATTGAAATGAATTTTTTTTTAATTCATCATTTTATACTGGAAATTGGATACGCACTCTAATTTTTATTTTTAAATTTTTTACTGACAAAATATTGAAGAATTGGTCACAAAGTAGTTTTTCATTTCAAACATTCATACAAATGCATTCATGTTACTTTCTATTTTTACATAAATAATTTATTTTCGAAAGTTTAATATTTTGATGAAAAAAACATTTATTTCATTTCAATAATTTTTAATTTATTTATTCTTTTTCTCTCTTTGTATATGTAATTATAAATTTTGAAAAAATTGCAGTTTGATAAATATTTATGTAATATTTTACAGTGGAAATTACAGTCAATTCCAGTGCTTGTATTTTATTTTTTTTTCGCGCTCAAAACTAGAGTAAAACTGCATAAATAAAGCAGAGACTTTATAATGTTTATTCATATAATTTGTTTCAGTAATATAAACATTATTATAAATACTTACTTTACTTTTGTTGTGAAATTTGTTGGTTAATTCATTAAATTTCTCTTTAAAAAAAAAATGAGCAGTGTAAAATAAAATTTTGAATCATAGTTGACATTTTTGCATTGATTTCTTTCAAGAAAAAGTATTTTTTAAAATAGTTTTCTTAGTAATGAAGAATATAAAATACTATGATATTAAAATCATTTAATTATTCTTTTTTGATTAAAATTTTTTTTTAAAGATTTAATAACAAAAAATAGTGAATTAGTTGTTAAAATTTAAAAAATTATTATTACTATTTACATAAAATAAATAATCTTATTGAATTTAAAATGTGTGTCAGAAGAATTTTGTAAATATCTGTACTTAAAGATTAATGTTCTTTATGAGTTTGCAAATAAAAATAAAACACAGCCAAAATATAAAAGAGCCATGGTAGTGCATTTAGAAAACGGTATTTACATATTTAATATGTAAATTGATGTTATTCGCGTGGAATATTAAATTTTATTTTCATCTAATGTTTAAAATGTTTGCGCGTATAAAAAAATTAATATGAGATAATAGAAAATTTTCCGTGTCTAAATAAAAATCAATAATAAAATAAAGTTGTCGAATAGAATTTCTGAAGCCGAAGTGTTGAAATTTAATTTGACAATTAGAACAAATGTTAAAATGTAAAAATTCGCAGAAATAAAAACAATTGTATATAGTTGTTTTATCGTAAACACATTTTTTAATAAAATTGTTATTAAGAGAAACTTGATACACTGAAAATGAGCAAGATTTAAGCAACGAGATTTGCTCGCTCAACTGCATTTAATTGAGGTTTAATTAGCATGAAAAATCTTTCAATTAAGTTCTGGGCTCCTCCTTTTTGCGATTGAAAATGTAAAAAATCGCTACGAACTATTTTCCTACGACAAAAGTCGACACGCGAACAGCGAAAATAAAAATTGCGTTTTGACCCCCGGGGAAAGGGTTCCGGAATATGGAATTGGAATGTAATGCAGGATTCGGCTGACTCGGACTGGCAGAGGATACAACAATACGAGGTTCAATTACAAGAGTTGCGTCGTATTCGCCTTCGCATTGGTGTTGGTATTGTGGGCTCGTGTCCGTGTGCGTCGATCTGCCCGTGTGTGTCTCTGATTTCACACGCGCCTTAAAATTCGCTCCACTCACACGCGTGCACCGCGAGCAAAATGTAGCTCGTGCATTATTCGCGTGTTCTCGAGCGAATCGCTCAAGAAAAACCGACACCCACATTCTCTTTTCCGTCTTTTCAGCACCGGATTTAAAGGCCGTCTCACTTCCTCTGTATTTTCCACGCCGAATATCCTATTTCGCTGCTCGCTCCGACTCCAGTCGGCCCTTTCGCTAATTTCCAAAAATCCAGGTATCCATTGCTTTTAGCCAAATGCGAATTTCGGAGCGAACGAGACGTAGTTTTTTCTATACCAAAAGCACCAAGCTTCTTATTCTTCCGAACAAAACAAGATAAGCCTAAATTGTTGGCTGTGTATTTACTTGAATACTGCGAAGGTGTGGTCTTTTCTCTCAATCTACTTTTTCAGCTCTGGTCAAAGCCAATGTGTTTAGTGAATTTTTTGTTGTCGAAGATCGGTAGAAGAATAGAGCAAACTCGGAACCATTGCGCACTCGCTTCATTTGGCTCCAATCACTTTAATTCGTGCAATTGTTTTTTTTTTTTTTTTTTTTTTTTTTTTTTTTTTTTTTTTTTCATTGAAATTCCGAGCACATTGGCAAATGGAAAAAGGCCGGAGCTGCAGTAGTTTCGGAGTATTTAGAGATGCGGGTAAAATTTAAAGGCTCGGAGTGAGTCTTTAAATTTTGTCGTCACAAGCTCAAAATGGCAGTTAGTGAAAGGGAGGGAGTACTGGGCGATGACTGTGAGGGCCGACATGCACGTCGAAATCGGCTGTCTAATAATCTCTAATCTGCTTTTTTAAATTTTTTTAAATCAAACAGCCATTTGAGAATTCGAAAATCTCGGAGCGTTTTCAAAGAGGCAGAATCGGCGCGGCCAAAGTTCCCACATCAATCTGTGGGGCCTCGCTCGCGTTTCGCCCACCCGAAGAACAACCAACCACCGGGGCAGTAGCCAGCCAAATTGAATAGCGAATTCGGAGTCGGACTTTTATTTTCGAGCGGCGGAAATTCTCGCTCGCGCGCTCACGCAACTTGGGGCAACTTGGGGCAAAAAGGGGCAAAAAGGGGCCAAAAGGCAAAAAGGAAGGAGCAAAGGGGTTTTTTGTTGGTTGTTGGTCGACACTGCGGAGAGCGCAATTGCGGATTTGGCACCGAAATAAACTCGCGCCAGAAAATGCAAATCGGGGCCGCGCTTGGATAATAGCAACGGAACCAATAAAAAGTATATTTGTCCTCGAATAATCGCGGGCTGGCTGCTTTCTTCTCGAGACCCGGACCACCGGCCCGGCCCGGCCCGGCCCAGCCCGACCCGACCCGACCCGGCCCGGCGCACAATTCGCCAAGTATAAAAATTACCTTCCACGTCCGTGACTCGGTCGGTGTGCGTGCGTGCGGCCGTCGGGACGGATCGCGCGCGAGTGGGAGTGGGAGGGCGGGAGGGAGCGAGGGAGCGAGCGGGAGAGAGAAGGAGAGCGTCCGGGAGTGCGAGCGGCGCGGTGACGTCGCGACAGGGACACACAGTCGCTTTCGGCCCGCGGAGCCGTCAACATCAGTGCGAGCGAGAGTGCGAGGAGGACGTGCCGGAGACGCTGGGAAAGCGGCGCCCGACGTCGCGGGCGATGGGCCTCTGGAGCCTCGCATTCCCACTGCGCATCCCCTCCGGGTATCATTAATCTTGGGCGCACGGGTGTCTGTCCAGTGTGCGGTGCCCGCATTCCAGTGCACGTGCGCGAGTGAGCTCCAGAGCCCAGGGATTGGCGGCCCGGAGGCTGGGCCACCGGACCCGGACCTGCGTCCGCGCGCTGTCCAGGAGGGTGCAGCGTTGGACTCGGAGTCGACGACGGCGCGCCGAACTTGTAATGTACGAAACGACCATGGACGCCTGGATGTATGACGTGGTACGTGTGCGAGTGCGCCCCAGTGTGCGTGTGTGCGTGCGTAAGTTGACGCTGATGTCGATGCGAGGCGATGTCGATGTCGATGCTGATGCTGATCTCTTGATGTTTATGTTTATGTTTACTTGTATGTGTACGTGGATGTCGCGGTTGGTCGGGTGCGTGCGGCCGCCCGAGCCTCGGCGAACACACGCGTTGTATACATTCGCGGGCAAGGTCGCACCGCACGCCGTCTCACTCGATCCAACCCGATAACCCGCTTTCTTCCTTCTCTTTTTCTCGTTGTCTCTTGCGATGCACCCCTTCGTCCAACCCCACCCCCAACCCCGGATCGTCGCGGTTTTCGGTTGTCACGAACGGGGTTTTGGGGCCGAGCCCCCGGAGCTAGACTCGGCAATTGTATTAGGGAGAGGAGAATCACTGCGACGATGATAATGGGCACTTTTGGGATTTGGACTTGTAGATCGTTTAGCGTGATTTTGCTTTCGATTACAGCTTCGTCTCGTCTCGTCTCGTCTCTCTCTCTCTCTCTCTCTCTCTCTCTCTCTCGTTAAATCATGCAACGAGACTCGAAATAGATCCCTCGACAAAGTTTATTTCCCATTCTGCGATTTGTGCTCCCAATAAATTTATCGGAACCCGTTTTTATTCATGGTTATATTATTTAATTACAGGGTTTTCTCAGATATCAATCATTTTTTTTCTCCGCAAATGGTAGCATTTTATTTATAAAACTTTGAAACTATTACTACTTGTTTTATCGGATTTTTTTGTACTAAACAACTACATTGCAACGATATCTTGTGTCTAAATGGATATGAGACACAATAATCCATTATATTCGTATACATTTGAGAAGTTTTCCATTTTTTAAAATATATTCATATTTTTTTCAAGTGCTAACATTTAATTGTTGTGAATATTGACATTTTAATTAAAGTGCCGAAATTAATTTATTGCAAAAACTTATGAAAAGTAATTACTCGAACTTGATGTAAAATAATGATTTATATTTGTAATACTTAATATTACAATTATGCCGTAATTCATTTTCTAATACTCATTCTTTTGATAGTGATTAACTAATTTTCGATAATTTTACATTTTTTATTACTCCAAGAAATATTAATTTTTTTTCCATCAATGATACATTTAATTTTTTTCCATCAACGACACATTTAATTTTTTTTGTCACAATTTGTTTTCTAGTAAATTAAATAAAATGATGTATAAATTATGACAAAAAATTTTTTTATGATTTTATTTCTTGTACTTTCAATATCAATAAATTGTTTTATTTAATTATTTTTATAGGTTGTTTATCATTAATAATATTTGAACTATTAAGTAGTATCGAGTAATTGCAATATGCGCTTGCTCTAATCTTGTCGAATGAAGTAAAAAAAAAAAAAACATTTTTGATTCAGATAAAATAATGTTCACATTATTAATGGTCTTACACAAATGGATTGAAATTCGTTCAAAGTTTATTTCATTATTGATGTGACTTGATTTTCGGGAAATTAAAAAATCTTGCAATATTTTTAAAAATACAACTCTTCCATAAATTAAATAGTGATGCAAACTTTCCATTAAGTTGATCCGTTCATTTCACGTTATTTTATTGCCAAGATTTAGGTTACATCCCACAAGACAATCATGAATTTTATGGCAAAATATAAAACTGAAAATGTTTCCATGATTGTGCAATATTTAGTGGTATTTAAAGCCTATTTTATTTACGCATAAACCATTTGAAATTTGATTTTTGCGTTATATTCATAATATTGACGAATTATATTTAATTCCAAGCGTTATCAATATATATTCAAACGGTTTACGTAATCCCTTTACACTTAAAGCATTCTAAATAATCACGTTCTAAATATAAGAACTCATTAATATCCAGTAATAAGTTGAGATTATAAAAGTTTGGTTACACACAATTGCCTTTTTATCGGTAATTCGATTTTACGACGTTACATCGGAAGAAACGAAATTGTTTCGTGCTGAAAACTTTGATAGTTCGACATTGCTGACCTTAATTGAAAAACTCGTCTTGCGCACATTCGCAACCCTCGTGCGAATTTCGCCGTGAGTACTTTGATAAATTTCTACGTTAATACTTTTAATATTATTATATCAAAATTAAACAATGAAAAGTCGCTACATATATTTTTTTTTTTAGCCCGTAATAAGTTGAAAAATTATTATCCCATTACTCTGTTTTAAAATACGAAAGTGTTTTTAGTTTTATAAATCAGTAATGCTTTATCATTTAAATAGTTTCAGTTTAGTCATACTTCTAATTTTCCTTATAAAAAACTTGAATGACAGTAATTACAATCTATCGTTTATCGTTGTCAAATAAAATTGCCTATTGTTAATTTAATGTGCATAAAATATGTTTTCTCGCATTTGCAATCATTTTGATCTTCTCTTACTCGTGTCTTGTATTTAAATTAAATTTGATATAATTAGCACATTAAAATGTGTTGTGTATTGAGTTTAAATTTAAATTAGCACCGAAATATTTATTGTAATTGCTATTGTGAAGCCACAAATTTTGTAAATCTATTAAATTTTAAGAGTTTATATTATTATTATCATCATCAAATTTGTAATACTTTTCGATTGAGAAATAAGCTTCATACTCGGGGCTTAAGTGTTATATTTCCTCAAATTTCAATTTTAATGATTTAGTTATTGTTTCGATCAAATTAAAATTATAATAATATGTATCATCTATATAATTTTTCAAGAAATTATCACAAGTGAATTATAAAATGCATTCATAGAACGGAAGTTTTATATTTAAAGCGGCAAAAAGTTACATGCAAGCTTTTTGTAAAATCACACTATTTTCCTTCATCAACTAAAAAGAATAAATACAAATTAATGAATTGTTATTCCGTAGTTTTTATTAGTGTGCAACAAAATAATTTCTCACCTAGCAATTATGTCTATTTATGTATTAAAAAGAGTACTGGAATGAAGGCTTAACTTAAAAAAAAAAAAAAGTTTGTTTACATGAGCACAGGAACATACACGCGGATTCACATTGTTGTTTATCATCGGTGATGATGCCCCAAGTATTGGTTCTACTCTTGCGAGTCATTCAATTCGAAATTCTTCGAAAAATTTGAAAACAAACCACACATTGTAATGTTTGTAATCGTGAATTAGTTTTTTGGGCTGCGTAAAATTTAAATAATGTTCAAAGTCGATCAAGTATTTTCCAATTTTTACGATCGATCCATATATTTTCGTAATTTGTAGGTCTACATATACGAAATATCAAAGTATTTATTTTACAATAGTATTTAAGCAATAGGAGTAAAAATTCGATTCGCAGTGCTATTATTAAAAATTAATTATACACCCAAATTCGTGAATTCTAGTGTTGTTAATTACACCAACATAAGCATTTTTTTTAAATGTAATTACTTTGTCCCCCTTTCCCTCCACAAATATTCATTTCTTAAATATACTGTTTTAGTTGCATCATGAATTTTTAAATTTCAGTAAATATTTAAAACATAAAAAAAAATATTTTTTTTATTTTTGCAATGTTTTTGAGTAATAAGCGAATATATCGCTTGTAATAAATTCAATGTTTACTTTGTTAAAAGACATCGCTTGCTAATATTTTATTTCTCTTAATTAAAATAAGTACTTTACAGTAAACAACAGAATAATATAAATTGTTAATATAATAGCCTTTATGTTTTTAAAATAAACTTGCATTACCCAAGCCAATATAATTAACAAATATTTTTGAATGTAAGCTTCTTACAACCTGTTATTTTTTATAACGCTTATACAACAATTTTTTTTAATTAAGAGTTGTTTTATAACAATGAAATATAAAAATTAAAATATTTTTATCCTTTCATAATATTCGATTGGTTTTTTATGCATTGGTAAATTACGAACTATAATTCAATATTGCTATTTCTGTAAAGTCAAATCTTATCGAGAGTTCTAAATAATTTAAAAACATGTTTTCCTTGTATTCCAATGATTCGACTTTCAATTTTATGCGCTTTCTTGAAAAATGTTTGAATGCTACACAAGATGAAATACATTATGACCGTATAAAATGTTTAGTTTTAATTCTCCACGGCAACAATAAAAAAAGACTGTGGACGAGTACGAATGCACACACACACAGGCGCGCGCGCGCGCACGCAGATTCGAGCTCCTTAAAAGCCGAGTAATAAAAAAATGTTATTTTCGTCATATATCCAGGACCAAGTATGCAGGCTCTGTAAAATAAATAGAAAAATTAAAATTTCACACAATCGAAACAAGACTTTTATGTCACATCTATCACGAGGCGCGCTCGGAGACTATAATAGGATCCGATCCACCCCCGCCCCGCCCCGCCCCCCCACCTCGTCCCGTCTATAACGCGCCACATATTTTCAAGGCGCGGTATTCTCTTTTTTTAATTTTTATTTCTTCTCCTTTTCTCTGCGAATGCAAACAAGGCGCTTGTTATTCACGTGCAATTCCGTGCAGACCTCTCTTTCCGCGAACCATGACCAATCCCATTTTTAAAGTCGACCCTCCATCCCAACCCATTAAGAATTAAGGGGACTTTCTCCATACGGAACTGCAGTGCACGTATGGCTTTTTTATTTATTTGTCTATTTATCTTTCTCGCACTCCTTGACTCCTTTCCAAATCGGGACTCGTGTGTGGTTGTCCCGTGCATCATACAACATGCACGGGACAACTACACACGAGTCTCGATTTTACCTTTTTATTAGCAAGATCTGACCATTTCAATATAAATTTGTCGCATTATCTGAAAATTATTGCATGATTATTTTATCTGAATACATACTTACTGAAATATTCGAATTCGATAGCAAAAACTTAGTCCACTTGGTAATTTTTTCGTTGGTATTCGAAGAACGAATTACCGTGTAACGATGTGCCTTATTTTAAAAACACACCAATAAAACTCTGTATATTTTTATAAACTTGGTACTTGTTTATTCACTTGGGCAAAGTTTAACTAATGAAAATCAATAATTGATTCATTTTTCGTAAGGATTCACGTGGAAAAATTATTTTTATTATTCAAAAACAAGTAGCGAGTCATTTTTATTGCATTTATTTTTCAAAGTATCAAAAGTATTTTGCACGTCTACACATATTTTAATAATTAAGTTGTACAGTTTTTTAATGGTAACAGGGTACCTCTTGATAATTAAGCATGTGAAAAATTGAATACAAAGAAGGTAGGCCTTTGAATAATCATTAAATGAAATTACAGAAACAATAAAAATCCCAAAGGATATTTCGAAGGAGCGTTAAGTTGTCTCAAATGAATACGAATCGTTTTGTTAGTGTGTGAAAATTTAAAAACTTTTTCTAATGAAAATAATAATCTTACAATGGGGAATTATAGTACAAGCTGCACAATGTA
Organism: Eupristina koningsbergeri; assembly: GCA_018907245.1. Taxonomy (NCBI): domain Eukaryota; kingdom Metazoa; phylum Arthropoda; class Insecta; order Hymenoptera; family Agaonidae; genus Eupristina; species Eupristina koningsbergeri. The sequence continues at coordinate 1,804,603 of JACCHV010000096.1, forward strand.
TTCATATGGTATGCACGTGAGTAAAACTGCGTACAAACATTGCATACCGCGTTTAATTACTTGCACAGTGTAATTATTATTCAGTACTTTGATTAAGTTGTATTAAGGAGCAATATTACTAGCAACAGTAGCAAAAGATTTGTAGCAAGTAATGTTCTTGAACTCTGTTGACGACTAACCATCACAAAACTGTCATTGATGATAAGAAATATTGAAGGCCAAACGTTTGCAAGACAAGACCATTTTTGCAATCGTGCCTGGAGTATTGCGATACATAAGCTACAAATAAATAATTGATATTTTTTTTTTAGTCTGAGCATTTTATTGATTTTGTTAAAATATTATAAAAGATTTAGTATCTATATCCTTTATACAACATGATTTTTATTTTTCCGACTGTTAAAATATGCAATGTTTATGATTGATAAACTATTTTAAGATAAATTGTAATATCTTTTATGCAAATTTTTTAGAACTGTTTCACGCTTTAAATTTATATTTTTTATTTTTTATTTTATATATTTATAATCTTAACCAGGCATTCATTTAATTAGTAAATATATATATATATATAAAACTTTTTAAATTAAGTAATTAAAATTATATTAATTGGACAAATAAAAGTAGAGAGTATTAATTAATATATTCAACGATAAAAAATAATCTTTATATTAACGCATAATTTTCATATTCCTCATATGTCCAACATATTATTTATAGTATTATACTTAGATATTTATGCACGTAAAAGAAATATATTAATTAAAAATAAAAAACATACCAAATTTAAAATATGTTATTTTAGAAATTGAGTCAGTAGTTTTATTTATTAATACATTAATGATTTTTAGTTATATAATAATTTTTGTAGTCTTCATAAAATCTTTAATTGGTGTTATATACTCTTTTAATGTAAGCTAATGAAAATTTCCTGGTTTGTGGTGAGTCATCAGTATTCAAACTAGCGTATGTTACAACAAATTATTGAAAGTTTAATCATTCAAATAAGAAAAATATGAGTGACTTAATGAATAAATATCAAAAATTAGATTTTATCTTATTTATGTGAAATCTTGTAAAGTGAAATAAAATTATTAAAACATTATTCGAGACAAGAAGATTGAATGATGATGTAACTTAAATGAAAGAAGCCTATAGTTTGTTTCAATTAAAGTGACTTCTTGATTTAAAGTAAAAATTTAATACCGACATCTAATTATATGATGTGAAATATTTTATAGTATTTTTATTATTATTTTATTCTCAAATTTAATGTCATTTTATTAAAAATTATACATTGGATCATCTGTAGAATAATTTGTTCTTCTTAGTGCGATTGTCTGATCAATTTGCCAGATTAAAATAGTCATTTAAATGTCGAAATATCAATATTATCAATAGTATTCTGTTAGACATGTAATATTCTCATTAATTTTAAATTTCTAAATATATTTTTATAACGAGGATTATCACACATAAATTTTTACCGTTACATTGTTTTACTTAAAAATTATTTTTAATGAGTTTTTGCTACATAATTTTTAATTATTTAATTTTATTAATATCTAAAAGTAGCATAATATTTGTAATATAAGAAAATTAAAAAATATGAATCAAAATGCGTACATTTTCTCAAATAGGTTATTATAGACATGGCTATAATTTGAAAAATGAATTATATTTAACGACTTTGATAAAGTACTTGTTTATATTTACAGAAACTATTTATGTACAATATTTAATTTTTTAAAAATAAACTAATAGATATTTATAATATTTTTAGAGCTTATAAAAATAAATTTATTAACAAATCATTTGTATTTTACTTTCAATATGTCATGACAAACAAATTTAAAATTAGTATTTTCTCTTATAATGTCAATATTGGTATAAATTTTTTAATCAATACCAATAACACAACTATTATTTGTTCATTTAAATTATTAGAAACAATATAAAAATTATTTTTTTTTTAAACTAAAAATATAAAAAAATTAGAATCAATATTTAAATATATATAAAGAATGAGTCTAGTTAAAATAATAATACGTAGGTAGTTTTGTATAGTGAATAGATGTTCTGTACTACGTCAAGATAAAATCACGTATTACAATGAACATGATTATTTTGCTTGCTTAAATATTTGACAAGTAATACTGTGTAAGTGAATCATATGATTTTGCTTGAAAAATCACAAACGGTAGAACATGATATTTCCTCATGATCATTTTGTAGTACATAAGTTAATCGTGGCTTAGTATCGATCAAATCCTTAATTAAATAAAATTTTTTTAGATATATGCATAAATATATACTGTTTATATCATTATTATAAGAGACACATTTGTTGAAAAGGTGTGGAAAATGTGCAATTGTAGTCGAGATTGGATCATTCTTTATTTAAACGGGGGTATTAGGTTTATACTGCAAAGATCAAGTGATCATGGATTTCAGTAAAAATTGCTGTCGTACTTTCATTACAACAATATATAAATGTTTACTTGTTAATTTAAGAATACATTTTAGTACTGATATTACGTGTACATGTATTTCAAGCTTTTTCTAATAGTAATGTTTCTGTTCGTACTATAAAGCTAACGGTTGACTTTACCAAAATCAAAATTTCCTAATAAAGTTTTTCTATTTCAAAAAAATCAATCATTTTAATAATAATTTAAATAATTTAAATCAAAAAATTTACAATTACATTTCTTAGCCTTAGGTATTTTCTATTTGTAATTTTTTTTTATTTTTTTTTTCTACCAAGGTCAATAGACTATAAAAATCATCATTTAATAAAAGAATATTACGGATAAATCACAAATAAAAGACAGTTTATAATTCAAAATATAACAGTTATTATTACTCACGCAGACATAGTTTACTTTCGAATTTCGAACGACAGATTTGATGAGATTTCCAAATATTAGCGACATTATAATATAATATGATATAATAGTACAGGAAACTTGGAGAATATAACACTTGCTAAGGCTTATTGTCACAATTTTAAGTGCCAGAAACATAGAGTTTCAACTATTTTTATTGATTCCTTATTTGCTGATAAAGTAAAATATTATTTATATGCCCTCAAGATTATAATGTACATATAAATTGTTACGAATGCTGCCGAGTTTTATTTTTTCATCAATTCTGGTGAAGGATTTCCGTAAAATTTGTCAAAATAAATTGCCATGTCCTAATGAAAATAATATAGAAAAATGTATCGATGACGCAATAACTATAACTGAGTATGAAAATTAACGCATCAGTCATCAGGTAAAACCAGAGCACTCAACTAATTAAGGGCAATTATCTGGAGCACTTTATGCGGACCAGGCAAGTTATGTAAACAGTCTCCACTATCGGTTAGCTAATTTTCAAAATAGATTTATGCTTCTTATTCGGATTTAATTGTTATTCAATTCATAATTTAATTCGGTTTTTGATTTTATTTGGATTATTTATTCGAATAAGTCTCGTGGCCAGGTTATTTCCAATACTGATTGTAAAACGTAAATTTAAACACACACACGTACATTTCGTTCAATACATAATGTGTCTTGATAACATAAGGATTGAGAATGATAACAAAAAATGATTACTCCCCCCCCCTCTCTCTCTCTCTCTCTCTCTCTGTCTCGTGACTGAGAATTTTATTGCTAATAAATAGTATTTTACAATAATTTATAGTTTATTTATCACATAAATTCCTTATTTATTTACTTATCTAACTATGATAAAAATTAGTAAGTCATTTTAATTTTTTATAATCACAATGATAAAACTCTATGTCATATATATTGTCATACATATATATTAGAAAGCTGAAAAAATTAGATATCAAAATTAAAAATACAAAATATTTTATTATTAAATGCCAAATATGTATAAATAAGCACAAGAAAACTGTATTTATGATAAATATTATTTGTTTTTATAAAAAAAATTTTCTTTTTGATTCTTAATAAAAGTTTCATCTAATATATATTTAAAAAATAGATATTTGAATAAATAAATATTTTTCTACTGCAATTAAGAGGTTTCATATTTTTTTTTACTGTCCAAAAATTGAAAATGTCTTTATATAGATAATAAAATTTATGATTTTAAATTTAGAAAGTTTGATATTTTTAAAGTTTATGTACCAAAAAAATTTAATACTTTGTAAATTTTAAGAATACTCGTATAATTATATAAATGTATAAATTTTGTCATGAAACATTAAAATTTAAAATTCTGAATTATGAAAAACCTAACTGCAAAAAAGTTTTTTGTTTTTTTACAATATTAAACATGTTGGATACTTAAAATTAAATGAATATAATTGTTTAATAATTTAATATTTCAGTAGTTCAAAACTATTAATCTTAAGATTTACAAAAAATTTCAATATACAATTTGAAAAGATCATTATTAACATGTATGTATTTATTTGAATTACTTTTTTTTTGCTAGTTAGATGTTAAAACTAATGTATTTTCTTTGTGCTAATATTTTAAAAAGTTGATATTTTATATATATTGTTACATTTATCACTTGATTAGTTTTGATGAATAATAAATTAATGTCCCTATATTTTATTCAATATAATTTATAATATGAAACAGTTTTAGTAATACATTGCTTTATTCAAGAATTTAATAACAAATTCTTCCGTATACTATTGATTATAAACAATGTAAGCTATTTAGTATATAGTATTTTTCAATTTTTTTTTCTTTATTGTATTTATTTTGATAGTTTAAATATTATTTTTAATTAATTTATTTTTGATAATTAAGAAGTAAAAAAATTTCAATATTCTTTAAAAATAAAAAATAATACCATGAATAATATATTGTTGACTAATAATTATAATCTATTTTCTGTAGAAATATAAGAATATTTTATTAAGTATATGTGAAAGTAGACATTAACATATAACAGTTAATTGATATGCAGATAAGTAATGTATAAAATGTACTTACAAGATTATTACAACGCATTATTCTTTTAATTAAAAATAATTGCAGCTTAAATTTTTTTAAAAAAGCATGCAAAAATTATAAATTTCTTAAATTTTTCAATTAAGTATAATTACTGTAAGTAATAAATAATGTTTTTTAGAATTTATTTTATATATACATTAAATTAAATTGAGAATCTATTTTAAAGCTTTAAAATTATTTCGATTATTACTTATATTGTAGTTTTTTTACAATTTAAAATTAATAATAATTAGTAATCCAAAATCGATAATAATTTCTTAAAAAAACATTTATCACATAAAAGGGTATTTGAATTGAAACTGTTTTCAGAAAAATAAGTTGTTTATCTTATTTCGTCAACTCTAGATTCAGTAGGAATGTGATTGAATTTATATATATTTCTGAATGCATCAATTGGTAATTGAACTAACGTATCTTCAAATGTATAGTAACAGATACTTAGAGTAACTGTTTTTCGGTAATAAACTGCATTATTGATAGTAAGTCATACATTAATCTGAGATAGACTGGTTTTTTTGTTTTGTAAATTTTGGTAGACGTTTACAAAATTAAACTGCAAAATTAATTAAGATATTTTATCATTTATTAATTTAGTTATATTATATTATTATATTGAATTATCAAAAGTCATGATAATTTTCTTATTGAATATAATATATTAATAAAGTTTGATTGAATAAACAAAAGTTCAGTATTTGTAATAAATGAATTAATTTTAAAGAATTTTTATTTCTATATCCAAAAATGTGTTTTTTACGAAACGCTAAACATGTAAGAATTGGTATATGTACTTTATTAATGATGAATTTGTAATTTCATCAGTGATATATTTCTTAATTATAATTACAAAGAAAAATGTCATTCATACTCAATGGGTATACAAATGTTGCATTGTTGACCTCTAGTTTGTTCTACACAATTTTAATAGATTGTTTCATATGCAGAACTCGATTATAAAACATCATTAATAATATTTTACTTTGTTACATAGTACACATACAAGAGCATTATATATGATTTCCATATTGTAAATCTTTCCAGGTTAATTTAATACCAGCTATAGTTTTCGTTTATTTTTTATGCTTTATGAATGCACTTGTATTTTATGAGAATAAGTTTAAGAATGCAGATAAATATTTAAATGGTTAATTGTATTAAAGGATATTTATGAAAAATGGCTAACTACAACAAAGCTTGTTTTTCTTGATTTTTGAAAATGAAATGGATGCAAATTTGCTTAACTGAGAGATAGATAAATAGATAGATAAATAGATAGGTAGATAGCGAGAGAGAGAGAGAGAGAGAGACAAAGACAGTATGAACAAGAGAAGGAGAAAGTGCATCGTTTTGAGTGTTACGAAAGAGCTCAAAAGAGTTTGGAATTTTGCTGACTTGGCCTGATCGAGTGTCTCTTGATATGAGATTGGGAGTGGGTGCGCAGTATCCGAAGATTAATGGTTAGCATTTTTTTTTTGCTACATGTCCTTCTTTCCTTTATGATACTTTCACTGTAAATCTATTTTTAATGGTGTATATTTTTTTCTCTTTTTATATCACATCAAGCATTATTCTATATAAGTACTTTTAAGAAAAAGCACATTATTTTTAAAATATGGCTTTGGCGTGTATTACCTTCAAAAACATAAAATTTTTTTCTCTAATAATAATGAAATCAAGTTATATTTCTTACATTAATGTAAAAAATGAAGTGCATATTTATGCAAAGAATTTTTATGTTTTAAAATTATTTTTTCTTAATTGCAAGTTTTTTTATGAAATATAAAAACTTAATCTTTATTTGTCATGTTGAACACAAATATTAGATTCCAACAAAATTTTTACTTTTAATGTTTTAATCAACAACAGAATGTTTTAAGCTTTTTATCATAAAGTTATTTAAAAAAAACTTTATTCGTGCTTTTTTTTAGAGAAAATAAAAAGACATTATAACAGAGAAAAAATACATTATTTTTATTTCAAAAAATTTTAATTTTTGGTTTAAATTAAAGAAGTAATTTTTTTAAAATAGATTTTTAAATATAACACACATACAAAATAAAATGTAAAAACCTTAGAACATAGTTTTCAGAAATCAATAATGCAATATTTATAATGTACTAGATTTATAAAATGAAATCTCATTATTTTAATGTACATATAAGCATATTATAAACCAAATTTTGTCATGAATAATACATTGGATTTTTAATATAATTATTTGTTGACTCTTATAGATATTTCTCCAGTATCTGTACTAAAATTAAAAAATAAAATTCTATCTGAACTCTGGTTAGAATTTGAAAAAGCAATCTCTTCAATGCAGTATGTATTTGTAGGAAAACTAGATCACAGATGATTGTTTGAAAAATAAATCTTTTTATCTTACATTTCTTTGATAACAGGTTTATATATGTTTCTCCCAATATTTACATATTTATGTAGTAAGTAATTCTCGTAGTTTAATATATTTCAATAGTTTGAAAAGCTGGTTAATTTACGTATATGAAATAATCGCGTGTATAACATCGTCAACTGGAAATCCCTTTTTAAATGAATGATAATTATAATTGACAAAAAATTATGAGAGGTGATTGTTTATATTTTGTAATAAATTATAAAAAAATTTGAAAAATTGATCCTACATACTAAATTTGGTTTTACATTTATTTTTTTTTACCTTTTTGTTTATATTCAAATATTCATGTATAAAAAAAAATAAAAAACAAATTTTTTATTAAAAGTTGATTTGACACTTGCATAACAATTGAAAACATTAAATGTGAAACCAAATCAAAGTGTTTTAATTATTCATCATGAATGATATCTAAATGAACATGATATTTTTTACAAATCTACAAATGTTTATATTACCATAATTAATATACAATATGATTTGATTATGATTGGATACAATAGTAATTAATACTAATAATAATTTAGAGAAATATTTAAAGTAAATTTCCATAGATATTATATTTATATAACAAAGCAATTTAGTTAGTATATTTATTGATTAATATGTATAATTAATAAATAATAATTATCAATACTACATGATAAATAATATAAAATTTAAATAGAAATATTTAAATAAAAAAGTATTTTAAAAAATTTTCTCGGTAAAATATCTGACATATAAACTATGTACTTAGTTATAGATGTTTATAAAGAGAAATCTTTTTGAATCTCCTTTATTATTCAATCTTCCTCATTGTGTTGTCAATGAGTCAGATTACATAGTGTTTTACATATTTAATTTTTAATCACTGAGAAATTGACAAGTCATTGAATCTTGAAAAGATTTTTCGGGAAAGAAATTGAGTAAATCCCATTGTGTTACAAGCGAATACCTTTTGATAAATACATTTACTGGGGTAGGACGACAATTTCTATACAATACTTACATTCATGCGAAACGGAAGTAAATGTAATGGTATGTAGATATGCAAATGTACATTCTCGTACAAAATAAAGGCTCACATTAACCTTATCATACTCGAGAATGCATCGTGAAAATTTGATTGTGCCGTTGAAAAGCACCGAGATAAACGTGGCTACAGTAAATTGTGCAACTTCCTATCATTTGTGTTATCGTATTTCTCTTATCTATCAATTGTCACCAAGTTGCATAGTGGAGGGGCTGGAGAAGTCCAAGTCCAAGGCAAAGATGAAGGTGAAGTTAAGATTGTCGACGGAAGTGGTGGGGCAGATAGTCTGAGCTTTCGCTTGCAATACCTACGCGATTATATTCATAAGTTTGTACGCTGAAGAGCGAAAGAGAGAGGGAGAGAGAGAGAAAGAGAGAGAGATCGCGAAGAAAGCGAGGGGAGTGAGGGAGCACAATTGGTAAAAATAGAAATTATTGTTTGACGTCATACATATATTTGATATAGAGATATGCAACTTAAGGTCCCAACTTGTAACATTGTATGCATGAATAACTAGCTCACTGTAAATTTGCTATTACTCTGAATATCGCTCTCCAGGCACTATTGTACATGTATTTCACTAAATACGATTAATCATTTGTAGTACAATTTTTACCCATATCTTCATTATAAGGAAGTAAAACATTACGTATACAATAATTTTGAAAATTAAACCAGTTATATTTTTAATTATATGTTAATATATCTATTTATTAACGTCATTATTATAATAATTATTATACAATTTTTTTTAATAACCAATTTTTATTCAAAAATTACTTGACAAAAATATAATTATTGAAATTTTTAAGCGCTATTAAAAATAACAATGTGATTTATAATGAAATATGTAAGATGTAATCAAATATAAGCCATTCATACGTAAGTGAAAGTTTCTTTGAAATAAATATGTTGAACACACATAATATAAAATGTTTGTGATATTTATTTAAATATGAAAGTTTCTATCGTATTTACGTAATACATTTGCAATTGTAAGAGTTTTTAATTTATCTTTTAAGTTATATTTTCAATAATATCAGAGGAATCATAAGTGTATTCTAAATTTTATAAAACATGTTTTTATATATTTTTAATAATATAAATATAGTAATCATTACTTTAAATTTAAATTTAATAAAAAATTACATAGATAATTTGATTAGCTTCATACCTATCGTAATATAATATTTTATGAATAATTATCAAAGAAATAAATTAATACATTCGATAATGTAATATAATTAAATAATTTTAATTTATATTTTCATTCAACTTTAAAATTTTTGTTATTTATTAAATATTTATTCAATTGCTTTAATAATTAATTTAATTTAATAATCTTTCTAACTAGTTATTATATAATAATATACATATATATAATAATAAATAATAATATACATAATATGAGCTAATTCACAGTTATAGTTATCTGTTCCATAGTAGACTTCATAATCTACTTGAATTTAATACTAAGTTAATAAAAAACTTATTTTATATTGAATTCTAAATCTATTATTATATTAGTTAATACTCTATTAGTTAACTTAGTTAATTATAACGTTAAGTAATTGTTAAAATAATAAATTAATGAATAGTAATTAATAATTTTTTATAATACTCATTCTAAATTCTCAATTGTTTTACTGTGAAATACATTGCTTAACTTTTTTTTCGTAAATTTTTAATTTTTATTGTCTAAATTTTAAAAAGTTTTAATGTTTATGATTATTAATTTTTAATTCAATCATAATTAAAATAATTTAATTCGTATATGACATTATAACTGGTAGATAAAGATTTATAAATAGGTTTAAACTGGTAATGATAAGATTGTAGATTCATCTTTTGAATTGAAAATATACAGCTTTTATTAAAGCATCAAAAACTGGTTAATTAAAAAATTGTAAATTTGTAGGTATCTGGTGTCATTATTTGAATTTTTATCTAGAAGCTTTTTAAAAATATTTTTTACAATTTCATTTATATATTAGAAGTTGAAGAAAAAAATATTTTCTAAAATTTTTGATTATATATTCAAATATTGTATTATAATTTAAATGTTCTAAAAAAATTATATAAGTATTGTGAATTTGATTTTGAATTATTTATAGTTGCATAATTGAAAACAAATCAAAAATATATTAAAATATATTTAAATTTTACTTATATTTTTACTTTACTATATAATTGTTGATTATTATATCTATTAGTAAGTATACCATCTGAAGATTTAATTGTAATTAGATTTTACTATTTTATATGTAATAATTTTATTAAAAAAATTGTGTAATTATTATAAATCATTAAATAAAATTATGTTAAAACTAATGATATTTTATAAAAGTTAATAAAATTGGAGAAATGAACAATTATGTAATTAAACTTGCGATTAAAAATATTTTATTTTCGTTGGGGTAATTTATTTTCGTAACAAATTATTCGAAATCGGTTCCAAATTGAATAAAAATTTATTTCCATTTTGCTCTTACGTAAATGGTTGAAATTTTTAATCTTATACTTCGATACTCGTCACACATATTCAATTTATAAAAGTAAAATTCATCAATTAAGTGTCAATTATTTCTAATGATTTTGATTCGAGGTAATACTTTTAATATATACCTTAAAAATTGACATTAATGGTTTTGCATAAAATTGGGTTATAGTATTATTATATTTTTCTCATTATTTTATTGTGTATATTATTTTTGCCATGTCATATAGAATGAAATTGAATTTGTTAGTTGAATGACACGGAAAAAGCTGTTTTTAAAACATTATGAGTTTGTTCCATTGCTGTTGTGTTTCCCCTCTCTTCGTCTGATCTTCGGTAGTGTTTTTCTACTTACAGTATCGAGCGCGGTATTAACACCAATTTTTAATGCTTTTCAAATATTTCATTACTATACTTGTAATAAGTACTTATTTTATCAATTGAATCAACATTTATAAAAGATTTATTTATTATAATCTTTTAATATCCTTTATTCAATAAGATATTAAATAATAATATAAAATATAAAACAGTACAGAAGTGGTTGAAATGTTGATAGGCATTGAATAGAGATACTTTGTATTTATTGATATATTGTCGGAAATAAATGCTATCAATATTATAATTTTTAAGTTCAGTTAATTTTTCCGTTTCTAGAACTAAAATTATTGAAAAATTTACAAGTTTAGTTCAATTTATCGAAATGTTGAATTTTTTAGCATGCAAATTACTAACGGAATAAGTGAAACTAGTAAATATTAACAAGTTTAGTAAAAATTCTTGAAATACCAATAAAAATAATTAAAAATAAGTTTAAATAAATTAAACTTATATTAAATTTTACGTCCTTTTTTGCGTGACGTTTGATAAATTTGAACCATAAAACTACTGTATTATTAATAAGATTGTTGATAAAAAATCATAATAGGCATACTCTTAATTTAGTATTATTAAATTTTTTAAGAAAAGTTAAAAGTTAATTAACTGAAAATGCCCCAACGATGATTTATCATCATTTTATCATGAATCTTGTTACGAATCTTGTTACGAATCTTGTTACGAATCTTGTTACGAATCTTGTTACGAATCTTTACCACTGATAAATATTGTTTTTAGCCTTTTCGTCTACATTATGGATAATTAATAAAAATTTTGTCTATATAATTGTAATGCAAGGTGACGGCATTCGTGTGTAATATGAGTTTTATCTCGTCATTTTGCACGAGCATGTATTGCCGAGTGTAAATATCAAGGTCAAGATCGAGCGCCGGTTTTTGACCGCTTATCGTTCATTACTTTTATGGAATGTTACTCCAGGTGTCCAATGCGTAATAAACCCAAAAATAAGGAGCTTAACTCAGTGTGCATCTGGAATGTATTTTTTATGCTTGCGTGAACACATATTTAACTTGATGGGCGCATTGCTTCTATTTTAAGTAGGGTCACACGAATGTTGTATCATGAAATCACATTTTATTTTTTCATGTAATTGTGATTTAATTTTGACGGAATTCGCTCATCTTTGGAACACAATATTGAATAATAATAATAAAAATTCTTTAAAGAATTAAAATGAAATTAATTAACATATAATATTTTCTATAATATATGTACTTGGTATAAATTGGAATAACTATTCTTTAACATTAAATTAATTTGTTTTATTACACGTTAATAATGATTAACGTAAAGAAACAATAGAATATTTTTTATTCCTAATATACTAATTCATAAGTCAATTTTACAATAATGCACAAATACATTGTAATTATTTAGAAATATATTTTATTCAATTCATTTTTCACCTTTATGATTCCACATATTATGACAAAAAAGCACGAGTCACATATTATTACTTTCACATTTATTAATTTACTCAGCTGGACCATACCTATATGACTTTAGCCCATCGCAAATATGTATTTAATATACATATATTCGGTAGCAATTAGATAAGAGATTATTGCTGAATATAAAATATTTTTCGCTAAACATGATATGTGAGGGATTTGCTCAATTTGGGCAAAATTTTGCGATTCCTTGGCCAGAGTTATTTGATTTGTCAATTTGACAAGAAAAGGCGTTGACCTTGACCGTGATCCCAAATAAGGTATCGACCTTTTTCTATCTTTTACCTCACTCTAAATAATGAAGCGCAATTCACCGATTCTATCTTTCATTTTTCATAAGTTTCGTTTCTACCATAATTTTTTCCTCATCTTCTCTTTCGTTTCCGCTTTTTTTCGTATTTATCCAGTTTTTTCTTTCAATGACATTTGTGCTTTCATTTTTTTACTGGTCTTTTAAACTTGATGGATTTTTCTTAATTTTGGGTTGTAATCATAAATTACTTTTATAATTATATTTTTACCACGGTAAAAATTTCTTAATAAAAATACTATTTATATATTTCAAATGTAAATTTTTTTTTAGATAATAAATTAGTTTTAATAAATTTTCTGATAATTCAAATATTTTTTTTTTTCATTGAATTAATATTTTATTTTAATAAATGATTTGTACTATAGTAAATGGTGAAAGTTTCAAAAAACAGACGCTCGTCAGAAATCCATCGATTAAGATAAAATTTAAAGTAATTATTAGATAATCGCAGGCATTAGAAATATATAATATGATTCATTAATTTTAAATCTTGTAATCTTGTTGACACCATCTACAATAAATTTTAGAATTAAATTGTTTTAATTGTAAAAGCAGTAATCATTCAATTTACTAAGGGATACTGCTTATAAGCATTAATAAATATGCTTAATTTTCGAGATAAAACAATTTAATTAATGGGTCTTGTTGATTAGAAAAGCTATACGCTTAGTTTGTTAGCAATGAGAGATTTGATAATATTAATTAAAATAATGTAAATAATTTCTTTAAATTAACAGCTAATTATAAAAATGGTGATTGGAAATCACAAGTGTTCATTTATATAAAATAGCTTGTTCTGTATTGAAGCACACTTGCTTGCATTGTTGTACGAATAGCTTGTAGGAATTTAAAATAAAATTGGTTTTATTAGAAATTTTTTGAAATCTCGAATAATCCGTGGATCTATATTAGCGCTAAATTTGTATCCGTGAATGTGGATTTTCAGTTCCTCGATTTACAATGTTGGAGTAGGCGGGGGTGTGGAGGAGGGGAAGGAGGAAAGGGGGTAGGGTTGGGGGGGGAGAGTTTTGCTGCATGCGCCTCGCGCCTCAATTATACATTGAACGTGGCCGAGGCCTTCATCATTGACGCGTAACCCTGACCCTGTGTAATTTGCCTTGTCACAGAGTGTATCGATTTCATTCGGTGCATATCGAATGTGTGTTGTCTTCCTCATTTTTTGTGACATAATTGTTTGACATCGTGGCCGTACCTTGAGCGACACTACTGGAATCGATTACTGATCATGAGGAACGACCAAATTTAAAGAAATTCGTCTGATGGAGAGTTATTTTTTCCTCAATAAAGTATAAAAAATACTGTTTAATATACAAAAACTTAGCGCGTGTTTAAAATTTTTCTAAAAGCCGCGATTATTCTTTTTCCTGATTTTAATGATTTAAATACGATTTTCAGTAGTTTTTTATAACTGAAAAGCTTCTTTTATTACTGCAATATATTTTATGGTTAAATTTAACATGTATATTTACTGTGAATGTGCTTTGAATACAAATTGCTTTTTAAAACAACGCCAATACGAGTTTCAAAATCAAATTGCATTTTCTACATGAATCAAATTATATATTTAGTCCTAGAAAAAATTTATGTTTCAAGAATATTTTTTAGTAGTAATTAAAGTACACCATTCATTAATTTCCTTCTAATATAATGTCTTATTTATGACAGTGAAATGTGAGTATATGTTTTTATTCAAAAACTAATAAAAAAATACTTTTTATTATAAGGCATATGCAATATATGTGTTATATTATAAATTATATAAATTATAAAATTAATAATAATTTATCAATAAATGGAATATGATGAAAAAATTATGATAAACATTTAATATACATGTAGGAACTCTGAAAAATATTATTTTGTATGATACATATGACTATAATTTCCATTTAAATCAATAATAGAGAATTATTAAAAGTTTATCCAAAATATCCGTACTACATTTTACTTTAAAATAGTTGAATTTCATTGTTCAATTTATTAGAATAAATAACCTTGTAGATCAATTCTTTTTAGGAAATCTAAGTAACAGTTTCTTTGAGAATTAATTAATTTTTTTAATTTATTAGTTATAATTTATCAAGAAGGTAATCTATAAAAAGCAGCAAAAAACTACAACTTTGTAAAACATGTTATTCATTAGTGCCAATATTTCTTTCATATTTCATAATTCACATATTTTCATCATATAGTTTTTATTACTATGATTAATACCATTAAGTATTTTATACTTTATAAATTTAAACTTTTTACTAGTATTAAATTTGCTCATAATAATAATAAAATAATATATAAAAGCAATTATTACAGAAATTCATAATTTTTAGAAAATAATAAAATAAGCAATTATAAAATAAATTTTGAAAATCTTATATATTTTTTTATCAACACTGATATTTTACAAATTTAATACATAAAATATTCAACTACTATTTTAATAATGATCTTAAATAAATGTATGCTTATCGCATAATATGCGTATATAGTATTTAAAGTGTGTTTAAATATTATATTTTTTAGAACAATAAATTAATTTTATACATTTAATATATTATTAATTACAAATGATTTTATAATTTTTATAAATAGATAATATACAAGTAAGTAGATTCATGTAGTATCAGGATTGTGGAATTTCCTACGTAGTTTATAAGTATTTTCTTCATTTTCATCTCATCAATGAAATTGTTTCATAGTCAATATCCATTATACATTAAATCCATAGCACAATAATAATTTTCCATATAATCTGTTCAAGCAATTATGTTATTTTCTTCAACAGAATGGATATAACTTTTAACCATATTTTAGCATTTATTTAAATGTATACATCACTTTATCAACACAAGGTTTAATCATAAAATGTTAATGTAATAGTAAATGGCTTGGTAAATATTAAATCTTATTGATTTGGCAAATGCAAATCAAGGAAGACAATCCTATTTAAACAAACATAATTGATCAATTAATAAAGTTTTAATAAAGTTTTATCATCTGCTTTGCGTAAGGGTTTACTATTTTCTTTTTTTCATGTAATTTATCAAATTTTTTAGACTAGCAATTAAAGAATGAATGTCTGGTAATTTTTTTCTTTTCTTTCTTTCTTTCTCGTGAACAGTTCCGATTAATGAAAAGAGTCATTACGAGGAGTAAAGTGAGAGGTCGAGATTTGGTGACTGACACGTACGTTGGTTTACGCAGTTAAAGTCAAACAACAGATGGATCGATCAGCGGTGAGCCCGGTAGGGTAGGGTAGGGCTGGTCAGGGTCATCCGCACAAAAATACCGAGTTCTTCGGCCCAAGAATTCATTTGACCAAAGCGCGAAAATTGTCCGACGATACTCGTATTAATCTAGTGTCAGGCATTTGATGATGAATTATTCATGATGCGTTCTTCACATTGGGAAATAATTTTCAAGCAAACTCAATAAAATATGTCGCCATTAAAACTTATTTAATTTTTATTATTTTTTCAATTATTTATATTGAAAACGAAACATCTGAAAGTTATTATAATTTAAAGCACAACTGTGGTAATATTATCAAAGTATAACAAAAGTTTATTTATATCTGCATACAATTTTATAATAATTGTACTGTAATTTATTTCATTTTACCTTTTAATAACAGTATAATTTTAATTATAGTACAACATTTTTGCCTGTAACAATATTCATTAATAAAATATTAGTGAATAGAACATAAAATGTGAAATATTGTTTTTGTTAGTATTTTTAGAAGAATTTAATTGTCTTGAATAAAAAAGCATTATTTTATTACTACTATTATATATAATTTCTATAATTTCTCTAAGAATAAATGTTTCAAAAACTAATTAGTATAAAAATAATTAATAGTAAGGACCTTAAAAATATGGTCAGAGCACTTGAAAATACGCAACGAATTGATCTTTTTCTACGTTGAGATAATTTCTGCTTGAATGAAATTATGGTGTAATTATTAAAAATTATTAATATAAAATAATAAAATTAAATAATAATTGACTTTGCAATTTATATTAAAGTGGTAATTTATATTTATTAAAAATTTAAACCAAAAAAATATTTCTTATATATTTTTGTTGTTGAAAAATAAAAATAAATTACTTTGAATATACATGTATACATATGGTATAGTCAATATAGAATTAAACCTATAAAACGTGTTCCTTAGATTTAAAGTCCTCTGCTCAACTTCTTATATCATTTATCAGCTTATGGACTTTTCATATATATATTTATATGAACTTATTAACAAATTTACGTTTAGATTTTTTTAAAGTATATTTTCCGTTTTCACCATTATACATGTATACAAGCAGATAAAATCTGTTGTTTAACTTTTATAATTAATGAGTAATTCGTAAGATAAAAAACAAGCTACATAATTAAAATATTTTGTGATAATATACTGATATTGTTATTAAAAAATATTTTTACAATGGACACCGAAATTATTAAATAAAGTACAATATAATTAAACCAAATAATGTTACTTTGGAGTAGAGAACTCGTAGAGCAGTATTTTCAACGACATCGTTACGATATAATTTAGAAGGTGCATCAGAATAGAAATTTATCTAAAATTCATGATTCTGTCAATTAAAATTTCATAAATATCAGCATTAAATCAGGAGATGATAATATAATTAATCGGGATTCCTTATTATTCGTGTTTGGGTAGGTAGCCCGGCAAAATTCAAATTGCTCGAGCATCCGATCCATCCCTACGGGCATGTTTCCGACCTTTTCTCACTTACATAATATACGACCTCTTTTTAAATGAAAAGGAGTTTCGCTCTGTTGGTTCGGTTTCGCGAGGGACCTTGAGAAATTTTTGATACCGCGGGCGCCGCCCGTTAAAACGCTCCACCAAATATCTCACCATTGTATGCAAAACATTCACCTCGATCTTCCATCTTTTCTTTTTTTTTTTTTTTCGAGTAGTTATTAATTCCTTTTTTCTTTCTTTTTGTTTCTAAGCGTATAATCACTATATTAAAAATTGCGTTTTGAGGCTGTTTCAGAAAATAAATGCTTCCAGATTTTAACCGGGCTAATCTCATTATACATTTTACAGAAGTATTAATAATGATTAGAAAATTATAAAGCATACTTCGAAATGATTTCAAATAGAATATTTACTGCTATCATTTTTTCTTGGAATATTCGTATGTTAAAAATTATGTCACATTTGTTTAATATTTTATAGCTTAATTTTTGTATAATTCACATTTAGATTTTTTTGTTTATGTTTTATAAACAATAAGCGATATGTTTGTTTTATTTAGCATCTACATGTATTTTTAAAATATTTATTAATAAATAACAGTTGAAACAATATATACAGACAATTATTTAAATATTGAAAATTTTTTTTTGTAATGTGTACAAAATATACAACGAGTGTAATAATTTTTTTTATATAAATTTTTTTTATATAAATGGATTTCTTGAATGTTTTAACGAGCTCTTGATCCAACACAATACTAATTAACAATGAGAAGTTGAATAGTATATCACAACAGTTACAGTATGGTATAGTTTTTCGAAAACCTTTGTTAATGAAATACTCCGTATTAACAAATACTGATGTTTTTTGTACCACAAAAGAGAAAATTTTCTACGTTTACATGTTGTCTCGTAATTTGACTAGTGATTTTTGGTTGCTCGCGATGCCTTACATTTGAATTTCATGCAGTACTCAAGGTCAGATTTTCGAACAAACCGAGGATCTTCCACGCACTCTTACCTGGGTTTTTTTATCGAATCAACAAAGAAAAAAGGTTGGAGGAGTTAGTGAAACCGAGCAGGAAATCGGTAAAAAAGCCAATACTCAATTTAGAACTGGAGAAAAAGTTTCCTAATTATCGTGCTTGGCTCAGCGAGTAAATTAAACGCCGAAGAGAACATGTGCGCTGCGTGACAGGTTGATGGGCGGATATATCTGTTAAGGTTTCGCGCGAGCGCATGTGAGAACGGGATGAAAAAGGATAAAAAGAGGGCGAAAAAGGACGAAAAAGGACAAGAAAGGACAAAAAAAGGACAAAAAAGGACGAAAAAGGACGAAAAAGGACGAAAAAGGACAAAAAAGGACGCCAATGCTGGGGCGCTAGCTCGGCAATGTCTCGTGGAATCGGTAGTCTCAACATTTGTAATTATTATTTTTAATTTTAATGGAGGCTATTTCGCACACCTAGCTCCAAGATTCCATGCACTCGCCCGTTGTGAAATATTTAATTGTTATTTTAGTTTTATTGAAAATTATGTTAAGCCACTAGTGTTTTAGCTATTGATAATTGCATGCGCTTCTTTAAATATTTTATACTGGTAATCAATATTGCATCTATTTGAGGTGCAAAATTATTACATCTATATTGTTTGCGAAATTATTTAGAAATGTTTCAAACAAAGAACCTTGGTAGTTATTATCGATTAAAAGTAATTCAAAAGTAAATTCAAAAACTTGAATAGGACATTACATTAGAGGAGAGCTTGTCGAAAAGCTTTGTCGTTGCAGGAGATAATCCTTTATGCAGCATTACTTTTATAGGGAGCGTGTACCTGTGTTTCCCAAAAATACTTTTAATTTGAGCAATAGTACTTTTAATAATAAAATACGAACAAAAAGAAAAAACCGATTTTTCATTAGTGCATGGAATTCAATCGATAAAAAGTTCGTCGTGTATAATGCGAACCACGTAGAAGCTTGCGGTCGTGCGGTATAATGCTGTTGCCGAATACTTTCAACAAATCATCTTTTAACTTTTTTCGTTTCGTTTCGTTTCGTTTCTTTTATTCTTTCGGTCTTGCTTTCCTTTTCTTTTATACGCATCTACAAATACGTGGCGAGATCAGGAATATGATTATTGCGGCAATAGTACGAATGGAAAGTTGGGCACGCGTGTGACGTCGTGGTGGAGTGTTGTAGCCTAAGCTGGTAAGCATTGGATTTACATGTGTGAGTTGTTCTTACGGGTACTGATCATCCATCGGTAAGTGCAAACACTCGCGTATCCTATTCGAGAATAAAATCTCGAAAAAATAGCTGATCGCTCAAGTTTTTATTTTTTTAATTTCCTGACTTTTAAAGTGTTCAAATTGATAAATATTGATAAAACATATAAAATATCTAGGTTGATAGCTGGGTGTTATTGCATCGATACATTTTTCGACTTGCTCAATATTCTTTTTATTGCATTATCAAGATTTGTTTGGAAATAACTATGTTCAATAAAATATTTTTATTAAACGAGTTTAACCAATAATGTCAAAAACTATTTGTTATTTTTTAACACGACGATTTTTTCTTTATTACATTGGTATGTTTATGAATATTTATTAAATAAACAAAGTTTATTATTTTATTACTTATGTCACGTATAAAATTAATATTAATTTAATTCAAATAGAACATTCTAGTAAACATATATGAATATTTATGTTGCAATGACATTATTTAACACATAATTATTATTGCAACCATAATAAATAGCATGCAATTAATTTATCGATACGAATATAATTTATTATTCATTAACGTTGTTTTCTCAAATGATCTTTATTAATAATTTTTTTTTTTTTTTTTTTTTTTTTATATTGTCAATACTATTACAAAGTTATTGTTCGATCTGGTTTATCCTCATTTATTTATATCCATTGCAAACGACTTCTCGAGCGATATTTAATATTATTTTATAAATTTTTATAATAATGTACAAATTTTATTATTATCTAAAGTACAGATTTGATTAGTTTATAGAAAAACCAATTTTTTATATTATATAATCATAAATTTATATCAATAAATAAATATCTTTAAGAATATTTATATTTTAAATTGCATAACATGAATAAGCTATACGCTTCGAACAATTTTTTTGACTGCCAAATGAAGAAGCTGATATAATTTATAAAATATAATAGATATATTTTTATTTTATACGTTACAGCCTTGTATAATTCAGAAGTACTGGAGTTTTAAAAAATTCATGAATTGCTAATGTCGACTTTTATAATCTTTTATATCAGAAGTTAATATAGTTATGTATTAAATTATATTACGCCAACTAAGTTTTGTAAAGAAATGATATTTTTTCGATGTAATAGGAATATCGCGTATTAAATTTAAATATTTTTACAATTTATTATTGTAAAAATCAAAACATTTGATTAACAAATTTGAATGCAATAAGTATATAAATATATATAAAAAAGATTATACGTGTAATTTAAAGCATAAAATAGTGCATATGATAGTAAAATACTAATACTCTTTGTAAAATAAAATTAATTCTATTAGGAAATTGTAGATGAATAATTCATTGTACGTTTTCGTCATTTAATTGTGATTGAAAACCACGATATATGTATACATATATACATATGTACATTTATTTTATAGCTGGTGTCGGTTGTAATAAATTATTTAAGATAAATATAACAATTTTGTTGACTGGAATTAACTCGCCGGATAATTATAGTGCAAGGAAATAGAATATCTCGTAGTTACTGTAACTCCGTTCTCAGGTGGTTCTTATGGAGATTAAAAAAAGGAAAAAGCCGTAAAGTTTTTAATGCCCATGCGCTAAAAGCAGTTGAACCATAATTACATATTTTCCACAATAAAAAACAAGACTACTAATCTCCGTTTCTGAAAGCAGGATTCGAATGCATTCGCTAATGCGATTCGCGTTCGTGCAAGAGTGCGCACACATGCACACACGGGCACACGCAGAAGCTCAGGGATTTTAAAAAGCAGCGTGACGCCGGCGGGGACTCTCGTCTCGGGGACTGTTGCACAGTTCGTTCCTGTGACGCGACGAAGGCGGTGTCATCGTCGTCTTGGTCCTCCTCCTCGTCGTCGTCTTCGTCGTCGTTTTCGTCGTCGTTTTCGTCGTCGCCCTCGTCGTAGCCGCAGCCGCAGCCGCAGCCGCAGTCGTTTTCGTTTTCGTTTTCGTTTTCGTTTTCATTCTCGTCTCCTCTTTCATCCGTCGTGTGTATGTACGCCTGGCCAAGGCCACGCTCCCCCGTCCCTCGCTCTTTCTACTCGGCGCCCGCGTCTTTCGTCATCGGCCGTTTCCGGCGATGCTCGGCGTCTAATTTTGTGCTCGCCGCGCTCTCTCGGCCTTCGCGATCGCGGCCACAAGCTCTTAGGAAAGTCAAGTTCAAGGCCAACCGGATAGTCGAGTCGAGCTCGTGCCGCCGCCACCGACCGCGAGACCCGGAGTCTTCTCCTCCCCACCCTCTGCGCTCATCCCTCGACGGGGAGGCCACGCGCACGCAACTCCGGCACCCGCGCCTCCCCTCGCTCGGGGGTAGTGGAGCTGCTAGGCGGAGGCGCACTCGTGGACTTTCAAAAGACCCGAGGATGGGCTTATGCAACCCCATCCGGTCTCGGCTGATATGTGTACACACGTCTGCAGTTGGGGAAGAACTTTCTCGCTCTCTCTCTCTCTCTCTCTCTCTCTCTCTTTCGAGTCCGGTAATCCTGGCTGGTGCTTTCTTTCATTTATTCTGACCCCTTTCCCAGCGCCCTACATATCTCACAATCTCCATCGCTGTTTTTTTAATGCAAACTTTGCATGACAAAGTTTTGCTGGGAAGACCTCAGCTTTTATCATTGTATTCGATCTCCTTTTATTTTCTACCCCCTGAATAGGCTGCGGATATTAATAAATTAATACCATTGATTCAATTTCGACTAATATTATTTTTAAATTGAAAGATATTGATATCACAGAGTTTAATAGAAACGGAAATATCTTTATCTTGTCAACAAATTCTATTGCGATGTAGTTTATTCTAAAATTGTATTACAAACAAATAAAATATCCGTGCTAAAAAGAATTTTATGGATAGAATTTTATCATTCAACAATGCTAAATTTTCAGATAATTCCTCGATCTCTGAATATATCCTTATATATTTTATATTTTTTATTCAATGATCAAATCAACTACAGTAATTTTAAAATGTCTTTTCCTTTTACACCGTATTTTGAAAACATAGAGTTTATTATTTTTTACATTTTATTTCATTTTTTCAAAATATTAAAATTTTTTTTTATTTTTTAGTAACATTGTGTACACATAAAAAGTTTTATCGAAAAATGGTTTTCAACAATGACAGTAAAAAAAGTAGGTGAATTCTTAACTATACATTATTCTCCATTTTGATAAATGAACAAATCTATATCTCATTATTATCCTATGAATTGATATTTTATATTTTTTAACATTAAATCATAAATATTTAAAAGCTTATTAATTATTATTCTGTTATAAATAATGATTTAAATATAAAAAACAGCTGTTATTGAATTATTGCGCTATTGAATTATAATTAAAATATTATACAATAGTTTAAAATATTCATTAAATTTATCTGTATATTATCTTAAACATTTATTTATAAAATTATTATTATATTTCAAGTTTTCATGCGTATTTCTCCAGTTTATTGTAGTGGTAAAAATTATTATTATAAATTTCAATATATTTTATGAAATATATATTACAAAAAAAAATTTTTATATCTTTTCTAAATTTTTTACCAAAGTCTTTCAAAACACGTAGGTATTTACTTTAACTCTTGATAGTTTTTACGAGTTTTGTTTTAAATTATTGTAATACAAAAGTTTTTTTTCATACAAATTTTATGTTATTTCCTTTCTCAAAACTTTGTTTGAAATAATATTTTTATTTTTAACTTAATCATTTTTATTATAAAATGCTAAAATATATATGTGAAATAAGTTAAAATATTTTTTTGAAATTAGAATAGAATAATTTTTATTGAGATCAAACAACTAGATTTTATGGAAAATCGTAAATTTTGTTTATATTATTTACGAATAATATATGTATATATATGTCTGTAGTTAATTTGGCATTTAATTATTTTATTACGTTATTATTGTGATATCTAAAATGTTAAAAAAAAAAAAGTCATGTTTGATAAATAATACGGTATTTTTTTCAAATGCTGCAAATATATTTCCATCGTAAATTAGTATATTGATTTGTTATTTTCATTTAAATATATGGTATTTTGAACAAAATGGAGTAAAGTATAATTTATATTAAAATATGTTTATTTAGAGAGAGAGTTAAAGTAAAATAAAATAAGATGTTTGCCACTTGGATAGAAGTTATCACTCGAACAGACCATGCAGTTGAGTTCACCAATTACTTTATCGCAATTTCAATTGGCATCTGAAGCCAATAGGACCGTTTCTTGCTTCATTACAATGTTATTGTAATTGATGTAATTGGAATAGCCAAAAGCGCACGTTTATCAAGTTAAATTTTCTTAAGCACATAACTTATTAAGAAATAATTTTAATTTTACATCTAAATTGCACGTACTATTTTATTTGCTTAGTTATGTAGAAAAATTATAATTGTAAAGATAGTTTAGTTTAAAATGTTGTCGTATGATTATTAATTTGAAAATGCGTTTGAATCTAAATTATTTTAATTTCTTACTGTAACGTAATTCAAGGAATGGAGTATGCAGAACTCAGTTTCAATTGGAGGTTGAAAGAAGAAACATTTCATAGAGATACATTAAAAGTATTCATTTGCTCAAGTACATTCGTATTAGTCTAGAAAATATAGGGGCGTTCAAAGAGGGAGCACATAAAAATGTACTTGATAAATCAATATTTATGAAAAATTTGCAACTTTAAAGCTGAGGAATATTTAAGGCTTTTATTTAAGTAGATCGTACGAAATTAATATTTATGCTAAAAGTAATGAGAGGAAATGGATGGAGTGTCAGGAGTTTGTTCCAAAATATTATTTCGTTTGTGAAAGGTCTAAATAATTTTGAGAGAGTAGCTTGAAAAAAGGTTTGCATAAATTTAACGTTAGATTTAAAGGAGGAAAAAGCAAACGGAGACGAGCACAAAGTTATTCTGCACTTGAGTTTGCACCCATGCGTGCAAAATCCGGAATATTAGCGTCAGACAGTGCGCAGGAGGCATGAAAGAAATAAAACAGCTGGCCCGGCCTCTCCAGTCAAAAGAACGAGGGAGAAAAAACAATATAATAAAAGTTGGGCACTTCTATTTCGAAATCACGAAAAGACCGTAGTTGAGTATGAGGAATAGCAGCGGATCCGCGGATTCCAGATCCAGGAGCCAGGAGCGCGATTCTAAAAATGCTTTTGCATTAGTCGCATTTAAAAATAGGAGCCGCGAGGAAAGAAGTGCAATCTCCTCTCCGACGCACACCTAAACCTGACTGACGCACTTCAAAGCCCAAAACTCGCTCCGGATCCCCGCGCCTTAACTTTACTCGACGCCTATTTTCGTTAGCGGTTCTTTAACATTTCCCTCTCTTTCTCTCTCTTTCTCTCTCTTTCTCTCTCCTTTTTTTGTATGGCCTCGGCTCCCTCATTCTTCTCCTATCGATCGATCTTTGCTTTCGAATAAAATTGCGCGCGCGTGTGCGGTCGCATGTGCGAAATGTTTTCGTTTTCGCCAATTTTCAAATTGATTGCCGGCTTTATCCCGGAAAATTTAAGCCTGCATATCAAAGGTTTTTCGTTATAAGCTGGAGGCTTAAAAAATTTATTAAACATGCTTTGCCGTGATTTATAATGCGATGCAAGAGCGGCCCACCGTTTCTAATACCTGGCAGGATATGCATTCATTAAATATAGAAAATTGCTGATAAATCAAATCGCATTAAAATACGACTATGTATATGTAAAAATTGTTATATAATATGTCAAAAGATTCGTATGAAATTTATTATTAACAAACTGGCAAACTAACGAGAATTTTAATTCATAATTATTTTTTGTTAAAAGGTCTGTATGATGTCTGGTTCGAATACTGAGAGTATGATAGGAAGTAATAGAACCATATCCAGTATAAAACAAGAAATGGATATCCCTACGACACCTACTCAAAATTATCAAGTATGTTCCCCAACTACAACGTTACAACAGCAAGAGGTAATTCAAAACATCAGATGTGATATTTTTTCCAAACAACAATTATTTATACGTGAATCAATCCCTCGTATAATTAAACGAGTTAAAGTTTACATGCTGCTATTTTTAGCACAATTACGAGTGCTTTATATATTTCATTTAAAAGGATTAAGAACAAAGTTGTTTTTGTATAGCAACTATAGGTATTTTTTTACAATTATATCGCTGAAATAAAATATCAAAATATAGTTAAATGAAATTAATTTGTACGATTACTTTAAACGTAGCATACTGTATTTAATTTATAATGAACAATAATTAAATATAGAAGTATGATTGTAGGTATTCTTAAAATGAAAACGTCGATATTAAAATAATTCATAAAATACGAACAATTTTATTCATATATATATATATATATATATATATATATTCATTAATTTCTATTTTAAAACCTTTATTATTTATACCAATAAATTTCGTACAAAGTAGAGCTCTTTTTTTATTGATGGAATTATACGTCAAACAGACTGTTTTAAATAACGATATTCTTTTGTTATTTGAAACAATAGCTCGAATAGTTCGAAAAGTATAAATTCGAATTTATACAAATAAATTATTAAATGTATTGCTATATTTTGATTGGTTTTTTGAAAATTTACAAGAATTAATTTTTTCTTTTTTTTTTCTTTTTTTAATATCTGCATTCGTTGATCAAATTGGTATTCATGAATATCTGAATTTGAATTTCAAATAACTAACGTCATGTGTATATGTATAAATTTATACTGTATTTTTGATTGAATATATAAAAAGTAATAGCATAAATTATTTTTAAATGCAATTGAAATAATCTAACATAATTTTATCCGTAAGTTATACGTACTGAAGGTATATATTTATTTAATTATAATGTTACCTTTACAAAATATTTAATTTTGTTGGTCCAATTACAAAGTTACAAACAAAGTCTGTATTTCTTGTTCGGATAAGCGTGCATCGCGAGTGTAATATCTTTATTTAGACGGAATTTTGTTGCATAAGATAGCATTGCGTTATCGACAAAATAGCATCGGTATCGTACATTAATTTAAATGTTATTTCGTGTACTCCCTTTCAAGTAAATGTAGAATACTGTTCAAAAGCCTATTTTTGACTCGAGGGTATGCAAGATATTTTCCAACGTGTTTAACCTACAAATAAAAATATCTCGCTACTGTGGTATTACACCAATAAAAATTGACTGTTGTTGGGCGGATTTGCAGCAAAAAACAGTCAATTTTTATTTTTTCCAAACAATGTACGATACACCAAAAAAAAACAAAAAACAAAAAACAAAAAACAAAAAACAAAAAACAAAAAGAAAAAGAAAAAAAGAAACCTGACCAATCTTCTTTCACGCACGCACGCACGCCGCTCTGTCATAATTCCAATTGAAATCCTATTTTCGTCGAATGCATCATTCGCGGATTACGTACATCCGGAGGAAGAGAATTACTAAAACGGTGCGGTCCGCGTTATCAGCGCCAGGACAGAAGATTAGGTCGGGGCGCGTCGAATCTCATCGTCGAGGAAAATGACGAATTTTATTTTGGCTGTTGCAGTCCCTGTGCTCGAAGATAGACATGCCGGATTACGGAGGCAGTGGGGGCAGCCCTGGGAGCCCGGAGATGCATCATTGTTCCTCGACCACGCAACCGCTCGGCACCCCGGAGGTAACGTATGCAACACACGCGCGCACACAAGTGCATCTGTATATATATATATATATATATATATATATATATATATATGCATGTACATGTATATACAGATAGATAGATAGATATGTATTGTATACGGATAAGTTTATAAGGTATATATACCCTACCCTAGCGCACTCACCCACACAACCGACACATACGTGTATATGGAGCGCGCACGTGCCGTCGGAGCCGATCTATACCCTCGGCTATAGACGTACGTGCTGTGTTTTGTGCACCTCCGCCCACCGGACGACTGAGGATGCACCTGTTCCGGGTTTACTTGTTATTCATCGGGTTTGTTTGTTGCCTTCGTGCCTCTTCCAGCCATATCGCCAGGGTGCACCTCGCTTTAAGAAAAAACTTCACCCCTTCCGTCGCAATGGATAATGGGTTGATAATACGGGGGATGTGCTCACCCCTATGCACTTTAATACTTATTCCCATAAGCGACATTCTTGAATTAAATTTTCGGGAATTCGGGTTTCGATCGAATGCCCTACATTTGTGGCTGGCATTTTCATATTCTGTGTGTGTAGAGTTTCATTGGACCGAGCTTGTTTCTCGTGAAAGCCCGGCGGTTATAATAATGAACATTTTATTTAATATCAAAGGCACAACATTCTTTAAAGTGATTATTCATTGGCTTGGCAGAATCTGTAATATAAAATGTCTTATTAATTCTAGGGTTAACGAAATAACCGATCTTTCCTGTCAACAAAATGTTTGTAATAAAGCGAGTGAGCTCTATAATAATCTTATGCGTTAATTATTTAAACCACAAAACACGTAAAACTCCAATTTATTTTATAATTGAAGCTGAAACAAACTTTGAAGGACATTATTATGGTTTTCATAAATAATGTAAAATTCCTTTTAATTTATCTTTTAAAATTTTTTGTTGCTTTATTTGTATTATTAATGGTTTTATTCATACAAGGTATTTTTAATTCTCTTTTTTAAATAAATATATATACGTTTATACGTTATTGTCCATAATGTTTCTTTAAAATTTGAAACAAATCAAACTAACAATCAAAATTAATAATATCAACTTTTGTGATTCGCTTTTTTTTTCTTTTTTTTTTTTTAACAGAAAAATTTAATAGCCTGCAAGTTTTTAAATGTAATCCAAATAATGGTAAAATTTTTCGGCAGTAAATCGTTATTAAAATTAAACATAGAGAAACGTGTATTGTATGGGCGTGTGTGTTTTAATAATGCTCGAGCACAATTGAATGTAAATTATGCAAGGAAGCTTTCTA
Organism: Eupristina koningsbergeri; assembly: GCA_018907245.1. Taxonomy (NCBI): domain Eukaryota; kingdom Metazoa; phylum Arthropoda; class Insecta; order Hymenoptera; family Agaonidae; genus Eupristina; species Eupristina koningsbergeri. Next base: position 1,833,655 of record JACCHV010000096.1, read on the forward strand.
AAAATTAATTTTTTTTAGGATGGCATAAAAGAAGAAGATATGATGCCAAGGAGGTTGTGCCTCGTTTGCGGAGATGTTGCAAGTGGCTTTCATTATGGCGTTGCATCATGTGAGGCGTGTAAAGCTTTCTTCAAAAGAACGATACAAGGTAACAAAACTTTTTTAATTGTATTGTTTAACGAGTTTCCTGCTGCTCCTCCAGATAGCACTGAACAAATTTGCCTGTCTTACAAGAAAAAATATGTTTGACTTGAAATAATCTTATTTAATCCGACATACCATTTTATAAGTACTTACAAGATAGAAAAATAATTTCATTCTGCACGACTAGCTTAGAATAATTTAGTTTGCAAAAAGAATTGTGATGGAGAGAATTTAAATTAAAAAATGAAAAAATATGTTTATATGTATCTGTTTCTTGTTTATGACGACTTTCCGTGTTTTTTTTGAAAATTTGAAATTTAAGTTAAAAATCTGCAATAATGTTACATAAGGAATAATAATAATTCAATAAAGAGATTGTTTCACTTTTGCATAAAATAAATATATAGATGTTTGTTTTAATTGTTTTATTTATTATTAGAAAAAATTATTTTGACTTATTCAAATTCTTTTTACCTATTATATATTTTTAAAGGTAAAAATATTTGTTTTTAATTTAATATTTTAATACAATTTACATAAAATTTATTATGCATTTATATTTTTAAATGAATTTATTTGAATTAAATCTAAAAATCATTTTCCAATGGATAAGTTCCATTCATTTATTTTCTTGTTCAAAAAATTTTAATTATAAAAACAATATCAATTATTGCAAGTTTTTATTTATTAAACCTTGTTATAAAAATGATAAATGGTCATATTTATATTTATATAAAAATTTAAAAAATATTCTGTTGTTGGAAAATTAACTTAACAAAAAATTAAAATTAAATTAACAGAATATCTTAGTACTCTAATATCGTTCATTTATCTAAAATAAATCATACTTTCATAAATAATTTATTATTCTTTAAAAAGTATTTATAATTAAAAGAATTATGATTTTTTAAAATATATGTATAATAATTTTAACAAGTAATTATTATCATTTTATTTTAAATATACAAGACCATAATTCTTCTATATTCATTTATTTTCTTACATTTTAAAAATCTTATTTGCCTTACTATTTTGTATTTGATTTGAAGTATTGAATGAAATACAGTTACAGATTTTATTTATTAGGAAACTTATGTTAGTGATTGAATTTAATTTTGTTTATTTATAGACATATGGTTGAATATTTTTCTATTCATAAATATTCAAGAAATTTATAAGTGATACTTAAAAACATCGAAGTTACACCGATGATGCATTTATCGAAATAAAATATTTCTTAGGTAATTAATTAACTAATGAAATATATGTTGATAATAAAACTACTAACTTAATGCGTGAAGAATTTCTCTGTGAATAACCAAGACAGGCAAACTAAGTGTGGATGTGCGTATCAGTTCTATCTGGCGAAGAACTGCGAATATAATGGTAAAGTAGCCAGTAACTTCACAGGTAATATCGAGTACACCTGCCCAGCAAACGGGGAATGCGAGATAAACAAACGCAGGAGGAAGGCCTGTCAGGCGTGCAGGTTCCAAAAATGTTTGAGGCAAGGGATGCTGAAAGAGGGGGTGCGGCTGGACCGTGTAAGGGGTGGCAGGCAAAAGTACAGAAGAAGTACCGATCCCTACGTGCCTGGCAAGACAATCACCCTCGAAGGTAATTTTCGGACGGAATTTAAGACCTCTTGTATCGATAAGTGCGCGAGTGTAAACGTGTCAGTGGATGACTACTACGAGATTTTTATGACAACTTGAACATTTTTCCTCATCGGAGATTTTTTTAGCCAAATAATGTTAATTAATGAGTTCTTTTCGCTTAACAATTCATACAAATCTTAATTATTCATATTTTTAAAAGAAAAAATTTAATATTTTTTTTTATTGTTCTTTTAAATTGTGTTTTTCCATTTTCAACTTATCTAAATAAATTTGAAATAAGATTATCATTTACTTTGTCTACATTGACTATTTTAACAGTTTCATTTAATTTAAATATTTAAAATTTAATCTAAATTTTAAATGTAAAAAATTCCAATCCAAATTAAATAAGAGTTAAACAAATGAAAGTTTCATAATTTAAATAAACTTCAGTGTTCAATAATTAAATTTTGTTAAGAAACATTTTAAGGTATGAAATAAAAGCTGAGATAAGTACAATGTTTACAATTTATTAAATTGCGATTTTTCTTTTTTTAATTTTGTGCTACAGGTATCTCGAATTATTTAACTAGGATTTTAATTTATCGTTAATCAAAATCATCTAATTTCATGTTCACTAGAAATTTTTACACATGCTTTTTCTTAAATTTAATTACACATAGATTTTGGATAAACTAATCTGTTAAAGTTTCTTCTACAAATCATTATTATTTTTTGTTTTTAATGCTTGTTTTTTATATTAAAACGTTTATTTGACACGATTTATATTTATCGAAATATTTTGAAAATTTTTATTCACCATGTATTTGTAAATATGCATTCAATTAATTTTATTCAATTATATAAAATGAAAATTCTATTCTTCAATTCTATTATAAAAGAATTTGTAAAACTATTCTGTAAGTGTCAGAATTTTTGTAATTATATAATTTGAAATTAAAATCTTATTTAAACTGAAAAGTAAAATTATAATAAAACTATAGTTTCATGTAATATATTTATATTGCAAAACCTTATTATATATATATATATATATATTAGTATATGATACATATAACATATTTTTAATAAAAAGTACTATGAATAATTGAAATTGATTTATTATATTGTTTATTAAATTAAAAAAAATGAACACATTTACTTGTATAAAAATATTGTATTTTTCTTATTAGTAGGAAATTTTTAATTATATTTAATTCTAGTAAATTATTTTATTGCCGAGAAAAGTTTATATTTATTATATATAATTTATCATATTTCTTAATATATAATATTTAAAATCTTAAACGCTAGTATTGTGATAATAATTTTAAAAACTAGTAATTATATTTGAGCAATTTTTTTTTTAAAATGCTGAAATGCGAATTATATTTTGTGATTTAAGAATTTAGAAATTTATTATCATTAATTTTCTAAAATTTTCTCTAATCTTTTCTTTTGTGTTCATTTGTACTTTTCTTGTGCTTATTTTCTTACTCAACATTTTATGATTTGTTGATTAAGAAATTTTTAATTTAAAAAATATTTCACTGACTACCACAACTCATTGCTTTAATGCTTATAAACTATTATTTGATAAGTTAATACAAAAAGTGCATGTTTTTGCTCCAATGAGCGAATTGTAATAGTGTGATTAAAACTTTTTTTTTTTGATGTTTCAAGCCAACGTAGGATTGGCAGGCTATGCGGAAGCAATAAGTAAGTGAGCTTTCGTTCAAACATTTGACCATAAAAAGCTTCTTCATCTTATATTATTTTTATTTCTTCATTTTATCTTTCTTATGTATTTTAAAATTATTGTACACGTTTGGTGGTGGTTAAACAGAATGCTAACGTTATTAATTATTATATCAAAATAATTAAAAAATATTAATATTAAATTTATAAATGTAATTTTTCAAAGATTTTGTGTTAACTACAATAATGGTACGTTGAGTTTAACAATACTTTGCAAATTTATATAAATAAGTTAGTACATTTATTCAATGAGAATAAATAAATAATTTTTAATTATAGTTTCTAATTTTAATAATCAAATAATGATAAAATTGTAGATTTAAATTGTCTATTATTTAATTTTTTTAAAAAGTATTTTACTTTTTCAAATACACAAGTATATAAAAATACACAAGTATATAAATTGAAAGAATGTATGTAAATCACATTGATCTCTTTTGCTGTTTTGCAAAGCATGTAAATTTAATGTATTTTTCATTAGTTTTCTTGACCTGTAATTTTGTTCATTTGTAATAGTTGGTGATTATAAAACAACAATTCTCTTACAGATAATAAAATGGTTGAAGCATTGATTGCTTGTGAGCCGGATATGCTTCAGGTATCTACTTTATCACATACTTTGGACACTGATCAACGTGTTCTCGGTCAATTATCGGATCTTTATGATCGAGAACTCGTCGGTATAATTGGTAAGTTTTGTTTTTTTTTTTTTTTTTTATAACAATTTCTTTACTTGTGAAGGCTTATTGTATTATTTGTCATATGAGTCTTAAAAAATTGTATCTTTGTATCTAAAAAGTATATAAAGTGGTCAGCAAAGTAATTTTGCGATGTAAAAAAAAAAATTCTAATGAACCATTCATCCATTCTTTTTTTGAACTTTTTAATTGTAAAAATTTTATCCTTATAATTTATTTGTTATTAATTCGGAAGGTTGGGCTAAACAAATCCCAGGATTCAGCAGTTTACCACTCAATGATCAGATGCGACTATTGCAAAGTACCTGGGCTGAAATTTTGACCTTCAGCCTCGCGTGGAGAAGTATACCCAACAGCGGGAAGCTTAGGTTTGCACAAGATTTTACGCTCGATGAGAGACTCGCACGCGAGTGTCATTGTCTGGAGCTGTACACGCACGTAAGTCATTTTCCCATTTTCCCATTTTCCCATTTTCCTCATTACCATTCATCCATGAGTATCAGTTTGAGGAAATTTTTTATATTGAAATAAGAATGTGTGAATTAATTTTATGGTGTCAACCGAGGCCTGTGCACAAATTTGTAATTCAATTGTTTAAAAGCAGCACCGATGGCAGATGGTTTTTTTTTTTTTTTTGATCAATTTGACATGCTTCAAATGTGATGTAATATGTAATATGTAGTAATGATATAATTTTACGTAAAAATATTAGATGATGCAAGGAACGATAAATTTTCGTTTCCATAATTCCAGAGCACAATCATGTGACTTTTTAAGATTACCAGTTCAAAAGAAACACAAATTTCTAAAAGTTTTAACCATATTAAGCATGTAAAATGTTTGTTTGTTTTTTTTTTAAATCGATCAACAAGCTAATCAACTTTTTTCTTCAACAGTGTATGCAGATTGTGGAAAGGTTGCAACGATTGGGCCTGGCGCGTGAAGAATTTTACGTGCTGAAGGCGCTCATTCTTACCAACAGTGACGCGAAGCTCGACGAGCCCCACGCACTCCAACGTTTTCGGGAAACCATCCTCGGCTCTCTATCAGACTGCGTGAGTGCGGTACGACCGGGCCAGGCATTGCGTGCCAATCAAAATATGTTCCTAGTGCTACCGGCGCTGCGCCAGGCCGACGGCATCGTCCGTAAGTTCTGGTCCAGTGTTTATCGCACCGGGAAGGTTCCTATGAACAAGCTCTTTGTCGAGATGCTCGAAGCCGCCAGTTACCGATGAAACTTTCCTCCCTGTGATTCGAAATTTTGTCGGGGATGCCAATGGAAAAAGTGGAGTTGTCACATGCTCATAATGATAGAGACGCTCATGAGTCATTTGCGTTGTGTAATGCAGGTCGTTCGACCAATTATTTGATTTGAAAAACAAATGCCTTGAAAATATATACATACACATAACTACCTACCCATCCACAGCAACACAAATGTATGACTCTGTCACATGGAACCGTGTTAATTTAAACGTAGTTCTGTAAATTGTCTTTATTAGGAAACTAGAAAAAAAAAACTACATAGAGAGAAATTGAGAGAATGAGAGAAGAGTGAAAGAAAGAAAGAAAGAGAGAGAGAGAGAGAGAGAGAGAGAGAGAGTGAGAGAGGGAGTGAAAGAAAGATAGAGAAAATATGTACGGTATGAGAGATATGGAAGTGAAGAGCTAAAGAATGTCACGAACCAGTGAGTTAATTGCACCTCAGTGAAATATAAAGTAATGACGGATTATTATAAATTAATAATAAGAAACACGTGCAATGTTACTATGCTGAAATGATAAATTTAAGAAGTTTAGATTTATGTACATATGGGGTATATATCTATGCTTATACACGTGTATACATACACACACATATATATATATGTATATGTATATGTATATGTATATGTATATGTTTATGTATATGTATATGTTTATGTATATGTTTATGTATATGTATATGTATATACATGTATATGCATATCATATTTATGCTTGGGGTGAATGGATTCGATCAAAATTATGATGTCCATGTATACCCTTGGTCCAGAAATAGTGCAATTACGTAAAAGCAAAGAAAGCAAAAGCAAAATATTTTTCCTTTTTTTTTTGACTCTCTGAAGCTACGTTTGTACCGATGTAGCCCAATGATCGTTATTCGTGCGTGCCACAATAAATGTAAGAGTTTGAATACGAGTCAAGAACCTTTATTGAACTACTTATTATATTACCGCTAATACAAGAGATCGTACATACGGGTTACACGCTGACGACACTTTACCAGTCGTCTGCTATATAGTAATACAAAAATGAACTTGGGCTTTCCGAAATTTGGTAAATTTAATACTTTTTTTTACCGTTGATTGGTAAAAAAAAAGTATTCAGATTGCTTTCAAACTTTTGAATCAAAATCATCAAAATGTTAATTTAAGTGTTGATAAATTGGATTTCTACTTCACTAAACGTTACAAAATATAAAAAAATTTAAAAACATTAAAAATATACCATATATATTTAATATATATTTATTTGTTTACTTTCTTTAACGTCAATAAAAAATAAATTTGTAGTTACAAATTTGATTATATATGATATTTTTGGAACTAGATAAGATTCATGTTTTAATCTTGACCAAATTTTGTATTTCATAGTATTTAACATTTATATTTATATATTCAAAATTATGAGGTCATTGAAATAATTCATTTATGAAGTTTTGTTAAAGTTTTATGAATTACTATTTAAAGATTAATTATTAATTATTATTTTAAATTGTGATGATTACTTGCTACTATTGAATTAAAGTGACTTTTAAATATAACTTTTAATGCATTGATAAAGTGAAAAAGTTATTTGTAAGCATATATATGAAATTTTAAATCAATTAATAGTTACACAATTTAGGAAAATAAATTGAAAAGTTTTAGAAATTACGTTGTAATGACGATAAATGTGATATCTTTTAAAATAGAAAGATTTATTACTTAGTCAAAACAGTACAGTGTTCAAGAATAAAAGGATTACTAGATCACATATGTATTAAAACAATAGCAGAGTCACTAAACATAAATTTTAATGGTTTATTTTAGTTCACAAATTTAATCTTCACTATTTTCGTATTATTATTCAAATTATTTTCACTTTAATATTCTTTTGATTATAATAAATAAAATAGAGGATGCTATACAAAAATTATAATTATGAAATAGCGTAAAAGGATTGCCCAAGTACTACCATCAGTCGTTTAATAATAATTTACTAAGTGAAACAAATTAGGAATTAAATTTCGCGATATATGCATATATATATATAGATATATATATATGAATTAAAATCTGTAATATTATTGCGAAGCCCTCAGTCATGTATACATTTAGATATTTTATTAGCTTTTATTCTATTTTCGAAAATTAAATTACTTCATGTTAAAAATCATTGCCTTGTACTCGGGTAATGATTTAAAAAATTGTTTTCTTATTTTCATTTTTCATATTATTTAAAAATATTAATAAAAAGGAAAATACACAAAAAATACAAATAAAAATTAAAAAATCGATCAAAAAAAATATTTTATTCGCCGGTGTACAACCAATATAATTGAAAGGCGTGTGAACATAGAAATATGGCTGTTCAGCCACGGCGAATTTCGCTTCAGTCCATGATATTTTTCGGAATATCATGTATTTGGAATCAAAAATCAGTGCTGAAATTTATTTTCCATTTATATTTAAATTGCTTTAATTTCAAGTCAGTTGTAAATCTAATTATATTTTTAAAACAAATATTTTATATAAATTAAATCTGAACTTTAATTTTCTTAATTGTTCATATTATTTATACTATAACTGAGATATGTACCAAAAATAATAAGTCAACTGTAAATGATCAATATAAAAAATAGTAATATAGCTTCTTAGAAAAAAAATAATTAACCTCTTATTCAAATTTTTAACATTAATAATATTCTATTTTTGAAATTTTACTATATTTTTATGTTAAATCAAATGTTTCGAAATTGTCTTTAAGTAAGTGGATAATATTACAACTATTAAACAAAACATATTTTATCAATTATTTACTTTATATATAAAATCAGCATTAAAAGTATAAATAAATGAATCTATTGGTATATAAAGATTGCATTAAGTAAGCTTTGTTTATGATGTCACTGTACAAATAAAATAAATTAATATTCGATTTTAAAAAATTAAAAAAATAATAAAATAATATAAAAATTATTTATTAAATATAAATTAGAAGGGCTAAGCTGTATTATTTTATTAAAACAATTTAAATTACCATTATCATCTTTGGTTTCATTCAGTCGTGGAATTGTTATTAATTATAGTTCAGCTCTATGCATAAAATAATATCAATTTCCTTGTCATTTTAAGCTGAGTTTTCTTTTATTTTACTATATTTCTAGGGAGCTACTTTAGGGCTTCTCTATTGAACTGTGATATCCGCGTTACGTCTAATGTTAACGTAACGTGCGTTTATTCGTTTTCATAACGGAGCATAACCGTAGTAACACCTTTTTTTATAATTTTTCTCGTCAACATATTTTTGCTTAATAATATATTACCCTGATTTGTGAACATAAATTAAACTTTTACAGCTGTAGTATACCCATGAAAAAAAAAATATCCGGACAGTATCGCTTTTCATTTTCTTATGGCGACCTATGCTTTGATAGTCACGCGTGGACCCGGGCACGCATTATTTCAATATGCGTAATTGATTAACGTATAATGCAGTCGCACTTACCCACTATCGATCAAGAAGTCGATATATGTCATTAATCCTTAAGAAACTATCGTGATAGATATTTATTTAAGTTATTATTGAGCAATATATATGATTTATTTCAATTATCATATGCTCTTTAAATCTTCATGGTAGCTATAAGCCTATGTACACAATAAATTTATACAAATGTGTAAGATTAAAAGTAAAACTTTTAGAATTATTATGTAATAATACTGTTATGCACATTGCACTATTTTAATAAATACTTGGAAATAGAGCAATGCATGTTATAAGAAGCTAAAAATTTGTGTCTTAAAATTGTGAATTTTATACGTATTCAATTTTGTTATTCATTTAATTTGAAACTTGTTAGTAAAATATTTATTTTAATTTACTTTAGAATAAAGGGAAGTAAACTTCTTTTAAATATATTAATTGAATATTTCATTGTAATATTATTTAATGTCATGCGTAACAGTAATATTACTAACAATTTTTTATAATATATATATATATATATATATATATATATATATATTACAGTAGAGAAGCATTTTTAGATACGTATATAAATAATTGTATTTTATTTTCAAATACAGTTTCGTTTTATTAATTTAGTAATTAAAATCATTCTTTAAATCATCAACGTATTGCTGCATTATTAAGTTTTTATAATACATGATAATTTTGTTAATCTGTATTTTGCATCAATATATAAAAATTAAGCATCAAAGGATGTAATATTTTGTTACTGATTTAGGGCTTCTACCAAAAATTTGTGGTTTTTTTTTATTTTTGATGCATAATTTTGCAATTATTTTAATTTTATAAAATAAAATTGTTCAATATATAAAATTGAACATTTTAAACATTTTTTTAAATTACTTTAATTATGAAATTAAAATTTTTTATTATTTAATATTTTAAACCAATATTTTTAATAATATTTTTGAGAGAAAAGAATATGTTGCAATTTGAAGAACAGAAATATGGTCAATAATTAAAATCTAATAATAATTCGCGTGATTATCAGTAATTTGAAACAGTTTTGTTGATTTTTTAGTTTTAAAGTATAGTCGATTGGCAAAGCTTACATTTTCATTGGGATTTTCTTGCAAGCTATGGAATAAGAAGTTAGAAAGCGAAGATTCGCCGTGGCGATAGATTTTATTGACTCAGGGTTGCATACAAAAATAAAATAAATATAGAGTAACGTAAACTAAACTAAATCACATAGAAACGTATAAATAAAATAAGCGAATAATTTCTAAGCGTGAATATTAATAATAATAAATATGTCATTTTAATAAGACAAATTTCATGTAAAGAAATGTATGTTATCTATGTATGGTATTGAAAAGAAAGTGAACGTTGAATGGTACATTGTACTTGAAAATTAGCTTGAAAAACTCTAATAGTGGATACTCTTTAATAAATACTCTTTGGCAATACGGTGAATACTGTTTCTTTAAATTTTATAACATAATATTGTTGACAAAAATATATATTTAAGTTGTAAAAAAGTTGATCAAGAAAATTTACTTTTTATAAAACGTTATTAACACCTACCGACTTATCAAAAAAGTAATAAATTTATAAGAGATTGTTGACTTATATTCAAAGGAAAAATAATTATGTTAGAAAATTTCTTTAATAAATTGAAAATGTTATTCTTTTCAGTTAATTTATCCGTATACGTATATTATTAATATAATAGTATATTGTAAAAATGGCAAATTCAGTTTCACACGAATTGATGGGCATATAAATATATGTGCTTTAATTTAAGATACAATTGAGAATTTTTGTCATTACTTTTTTTTAATGTCTCAATGCAGTCCAAGTTTGTGTGTGTAAATACTCCGCATGTAAATCTACGTGCGCAATGTTAGTCGTAGATATACAACGAGATTCATACCGTGAAACTTTGTTGACTTCACATCGAACATACAACAGGAACAACTCTAGTTTCGAGATTTGTAAATCGCAAATGGATCGATGTTTACATCGCGGGCTCAGACTTTATTTTTAATGCTTAGCAGAAAAGATTGGGCTTTATTTGAAAATGTAAGAATAAAAATTCTGTGTAAAATACATAAAAGGCTTAGATGAAACGTATCTGTATGTTAAATCTTATTCAAGTCGAATAGTCGAATATTAACGATTCATTGTTATTCAAATAAACATAAAAAAAAAAAATTTGAGTTTTTTCATGCTTCGAAACCCATCGATGTAAACCAATGCCAAAGGCTAGGAAATCATTTTTTTTATCGTAAGTATAAATATGTATGTAGCTACTTTGTAATTATATTCTAGCAATACTATGTATAATTTTTATATAAATATTAAAAAATTTAAATATATACAGAATATATATAAATTTACAAAATACATATAAATATGAGACGATACACACAAAAGTCAACAAAGTAGTACTATATTATAAAAAGAGAAACATCACTATTAATAAATAAGTTTGCGCACCTTAAAATTTCGTACACGCGCGTAATTATCAGATGAAATTATGGAAGATTGTATTTATGAGGTAACACTATTACAAAATGATTCAAATAAAAACATTTGATGGAACAGATTTTTTATACTTTGTTTTAATATCCATATTGAAAGAGAAATCTTTTACATACAAATTAAATAAATTTTTATCTTTTCTACTTGGATCATTTATAAAGAATACTAATTTTAATTTTTTTCAAATAATAAAAGTTTTAAAATATAAAACGGTTTTTATTTTTTTACATTAAGTACAGATATTAATATATAATTTTATTTTATTTAATTTTAATTGAATTTAATTCTACGTGAATTTTATTTTATTAAATAACCATATGTAGTTTATAAGTAATATGCATTTATTATTTTCATTTATGATTTAATTTATTTATGATGTTTTAATATTAAAGAAAAAATATTCATAATTGCTAGAATTAATGTTTTCAAATAAAATATTAAATATAATTGAATGATCAATTTATAATTAAATTTAAAAAAGCCCAATTTTTTAATCATTTTATTGTAACGCGGAAAGAGCTGAGTGAAAAAAAACGAAACTGCTGCATGGGATTAGACACGTATGAGCTGCCGGGGAGGCCTACGAGAACGTTGCCTGGGTTTTTCACCTGCGCGGGGACCTTCTGCAGGGAGAAGTTCCTCGAGGGCGACACACTGTGACTCACGACCGGACAATTCAAGCCGTTTCGGGGTTACTCCTATCGGAACATTTACGTGATTATCAGTGAACCTCCACTAAAAATGCATATCAATAGTTGAATTATAAATAAAGGATCATCATTACTCCTTTATATTCATTGCTTACTTTCGTTTGATTAATTAATTCCTTACATTCTTATTATTATTATTATTATTATTATTATCGTAAAAAAATATTTGTATACGACAATTCATTTTAATATTATATTTTACTTTTAAAAATTTAAAAAAAAAAAAAATCTATATGTCTGTTAATAGTTTCTTGTAATATATGTATATATATATTATATATATTATATTTTATTTTAATCGTATAAGAATTTAAGATATTAATAAATTATTTTTTTAACATTTTATTAATAATTATTATTTGTTAATAGATACTATAGGTCAATTTTTAAAAGAATTTTACAAAAATATTAATACTGCATTTATTATTAATTTTTATTAATTATTTATAAGTTCTTTATGCTATAGAATTAATAAGTCATCCGGTTTTTTTTTAAAAAAATATTCATTATCTGATATTTAAATTTGAATGTACTAATTAAAGGATTTTTAAGCTTGTAGTTGAAGTAAATAGCGCCAATAAATTAATAACTAAAGATTGGCTTTTCACGAAGCAGATTTTATTTTTCCTCGAATGAAACTTGTAACATTAGAAATGTTTTTCTTCTCGGTGCTCTGCATATCATAAAAATGTGCCAGAGGATTACACGTCGGCGGGTTTATGGTTTTATTACGATTAAGCTGACGACCGTCGGAGTCGAATTATTACTTGCAGAGATAAATTGCTATGAATTTATTTATATTTATTTTTGCTGTACTATATATAAAAAAATAATACTTTAATCAAATAAGAATAATATATCGTAACTATGTTTCATATCTTTATTTAATCTTGACCTTTATCATCTAAAATTTTAATATCATAATGTTTTTAAGGAATAAAATTTCTGCGCAGAGTGAACTTGATTTTTATTTTTTTTTTATGAATTCACTCTCGCAATAGTACTATCATGAATGTTTTAATATTCGTTGTCCAATTATATGAATTTGAAGAAAAATGTAGTAAAAAGTCTTTTAGGGTGAAATTTAAAAAGCAAAATTAGTTTTTTCTTGTCATTGTCAACGTTTTGGTAAATATTTTTATCCCTTTTAAATATTTAAATATTTAAAGTATTTTCATTATAAATAAATGAACAATTATTTAAAGATACAAATTGTTTTTTATACAAAAAAACTTATTTCGATTGTATTTAAGTTAATAATGTACAGAATAGCTAGTATAAATTTATGATTATATATAATCTGTTGTAGGTTTCTGCTGTGTATATTTGTTTCGCGATGTATACAACAGAAATTTTTCTACTTGCATTAATACAATTTTGTCATATGTTTACAATAATCTAAGTGTTGCGGTTGATATTACATTCATCATTAGCAAGTTAAGATGCATTGTGTCGTAAAGTTAAAGTTACACTGTTATAGTAGCTTTTATTTACTTTGATATACTCCTAACAAAAAAGCACCTTCTGCTTGTTTCAAGTTTAATGATGCATAATTTCATAATTAGTCATTGTTACATGTTCGCATCTTCATGAATTAAATATGTGTTTAAGATTTAAGTAATGAAGTTGTAAATAATTACGAATAATCCATTTTATAAATGCCATTTATTTTATTACTCTACTTGACAAATAATAATGCTAAATTTAACAATTTTTCAGTATATTTTAAAATAAAACAAATTTATAAAAGAATTTTATTTCAAACTCTATTAATATTATTTTTTTTTTTTAAGCACAATTTTATGCATAAATATAATTTTCAAACTATAATAAATTTATTAAATACCGTTTTATTAAAATGCTAATGTACAATATAATATCTTAACATAAATATTTTATTATATTTATATATTATATATTATAAATAGTATTAGTTATCACCGATACTAGAACATTTTTTACAAATAAGGTTGTTTTACGTAACTTATTTTCATACATAACTTTTACATTCTTTCTAATAATTGCGAAAATTTATTATATAAAAATATCAATTATTTTAGTATTAATTTATAGCGTAATGAATTTCATTTAAGTTTACAGAAGTGCTTCATATATTAAATAGCAATAAAATATCGATGTAATATGAATTAAATAAAATGTAATTTTTACTAAAACTTACATAAATTTTTACTTTAAACTTTTATACGAAATTAATATATAATAACGTAACTTTTAATAAATATAATAAAAATAATAATAATTTTATTATTTTAATATAAATGATCCATAAATATCTGTAAGTTTATAAATTTAAATACAAAATATATGCTATCAAATTTGAAAATCTATAGGTTTTTCTTTTTTTTAATAATAATGTATATAAAACAATGATATTCAATAATTGAAATTTGATTACTATTAACGTAAAAACGTATACACTGAGTTGACTTTTATATATGTTTTATTTAGCATTTAAGAACAGAATAAATTATTTCAAAAGGGAGAATGGAATATGAAATTTTACTGAAATATTAAATACATCATTTTATAATTTAAGCTTTAATATCAAGAAATATTGTGGAAAAATTTAAGATACATAAGCAAAAAATAATATTAATTTTCATAAAAATAAGATGTTAAAAGTATTGTGAAATGGAACATAATGAAATTGGTATTTTATATAGAAAATTTACTATTAGCTGGTGATACAATAACTAAAAAGTAATGAATAATAATATTAAAATAATTTATGTTTAAATTTGAAAAAGAATAAAAGGTCAAACCTTTTAAAAATGAAAAAAAAAGTAGTAATAAATCGTAATATATTTTGGGTACATGGAAATTTAGAAATAGTCATTGAAGGAAACTAATAAAATGAACCAGATGTAAATTACCTTGAATAGTAATAGCGTATAATGGTAAGAAAGCATTTTATAATAATGGGTAAATGGTAAATAAATGTTAGCTTTGTTGTTTTGTTATTTATTGTCGTGTATATAGTAAGATAAATTTGAAAAATAATGCCAAGTTAGTTGTAATGATTCTTTAAATAATGTTTATCGTATTAAAAATTATTGTGCGTGTATAAGGGAAAAGGCTATAAAAATCGGAAATAAAATTTTAAATTATTAAAGTTTATTACAAGCGTTATGTGTTTTGATAAACAGTTTTATCGATGAAATAAGCTTAATATCAATAAAATGCCTACTTTCGGTAAATTTATTTTTCGCATAAATTTTAAAGCGTAATGCAGGCGCTCGTACGGTTAATTATTTCAATGAAAGCGCCGAATAATTATCGCGATAATGAAGTTGCGTTGTTCTGTTTGCCGCTTACAATCGGGGTTGTGTGTGTGTGTAGAAAAAAAGCAGGAGGGGCCGCGATTTCATTAGAACATAATGCGGTCGCGATTTAATCAGAATGTAATCGATTAGTTGGATAGTCGAAACACGCAGAGTGGTCCAGCACAAATGGGTTAATAGGCATCATCACCCCGGATTTTGCTTTTAAACGGGAGTCCCCGCCCCCGTCGACAATAGATATAAAATGTGTTTCGGGTTGCCATGGGGATGGCGCTTTGATAATCGATGTAGTAACGAAAGCGAGTTAAATAGTCCGTAAGTAATATTGGCACTGTTGGTTAATGAACGTTGCGGGCCGCCGATCTCTTATCGCGAATTACAAATGAAAATATCTCAAGGGTGGTGTTCGGCGCTCAATGGATGTTGTGCAGACTGAAACCGGGATATCCGCCTAATGGTACGTTCAATGCTATTTACATTTTAAGTCTGCGGATGCGCACCCACCATTGAGTCTCCGATGCGAGCGAGGTGGCGAGGGGCTGAGGGGCTGAGGGGCTGAGGGGCTGAGGGGGTGAACCGAGCAATAACGCATTTTTACCTTTTGTTTATGGGTGCCTCCCGTCCATCCATAACCTACGTGCTCGTGAAGATAAAATTTAGCCCGACCGAAAAATTCTTTTCCTCTCGAGTTATACCCGCCGTGTCTCGAAATATTATTCGTATCAATCCAACGCGTCTATTTTCATTAATTTTACATCGATTTAATTACTGACGAATTGATGCAATTATATCGTATTATATTACGGCGGAAATACTGGCAATGATATCTCTAGTCGACCGTCTTTTTACTTTGATTCTAACTCTAATACGAATGCTATAATTTATACGGAGGTGAATTTATTTCTGTCAGAAGATTACCTTTACAAATATCTGCCTTTTGAGTCTTAGGAGAATGCCTAGCTATTCAATATTGATAATCACGCTTAGTATTTATGTGTTTAAAATATTAATTATCCATGTGAATATTAAAATTCATTACGATTGAAACAGATAAAATGTTATTTGATTAAGTAAAAAATATTTTTAAAAAAAAAATCAAAAAAAATTTGTATTATTAATCATTTATTATGTTTTATTTAATATATTACTGCATTTCATAAAGGAGCATTGAATAATTATCTAAATAGGGAAATTAACACGACTGAATATCTCTGGTGCAATTTATAAAGTGCATCTTTACTGAAAAGATCAACTCTGTGTACAAACCATAATTGGCAACATCGTGAAACAAAATATTTCATTCGGAATTAATGTATTTACTTTGACTTATTTTCATTGCTGTTTTCATATAATTAATTAGAAACTTATATAAAATAAAAAATTAATATTAAAAATTTGTTTTACAGAAGCTAATTGCTCTTTTAAAAGTTGGTCTACGTTAGTGCAGAAAAGAAAAGGAACGTTCAGGTTTCTATTAATTAAGAGCATATGAAATATAATACTTTAAACAATATTAATTTAGAATGAAAGTACTTTTATAATTATTATTTAAAAAAATTTTTAAAGTAACAGCAACGTAATAAGTAAATGTATAATGGTACATCAATGTCATTATCTTTTAGAATTATTTATACGTAAATTTAAATTTTATACCAGTAGCATGTTTAAATTATAAAATATAAAAATATTTTGATCTTGAGTAAAACCAAGTTTTAAATGACTGATTAGTCAAAAGTATTGAAAACAGTAATTAAACATTTTTTATACATCGTATATGTAATGAAAATCTACCATCTTTATTTGATTTTGTTTAATAAGCATAAAATTATTTATTATTTATATTATGACGGACATTGAAATACATACGAATAATTCTTTGTTATTTAGTGGTAGATGTGATCGCATGCACATTTGTTAGTCAGAATAGACACGTTCGGCCATCCATCCATTCGTAAATCCAAATAGCATTTCTCTTTTTCGTTCTATCCTTTCTGTTTCTCACTGCTCTGAGTATGAATTCTATGGTTTCTTTCTATCTCGCATCTATAGCCAAATTGCTATCACTGGTTTCACTTTAATCTCTTTTATAACTACAGTCCATTCTGGGCTCGCAGGACAGTATTGTGGTCTTAAATTTATCAAAATTTGCTATTGCTTTATTGCGAAAGTATTTTGTTGAAATATTGGTTTTTGCACATCATGGAACAGGTGAATGCGTACGTGGATCAAAAACGAGTATAATGAAGATTAAAATATCAAATTTTTTAAAATTACAAAACAACGCTTAGCCGCATACCTGAACAAAGTTACCTGCGTTAAAGTGAGCATTTAAATGCAACGCGCGTTTGATCTCTTTCAGCCCTTGTATAAGTAAATTATAAATATATGAAAAATAAGTGCGTTTAACGGAAGTTGGCTTTGTCCTTTTAAAAAATTTCTTTTTTTCTTTTTTCTTATGTTTTGGCCGTCAATTGTTTCAAATAAATCTTCTAATTAGCAAGAATAAGGAATCGATAAAGTACGTGTTGTGACTTGGAGGAGACAGGGAATAGCGAGACTGAGAGACAAAAGTCAAACTTGGAAATATAATAAAAAAGAAATATAATATAAAAGAAATAACTTAATATTGACTGACAATTTTTGCGAACGGTTACAACAGAGTTTTGCCTGTGCATTTGTTCCCCCCCCCGCGCCCCTTACAAATTTTAATTTATTTTTAAGAATACATTAATTACTTTATCCAGCAATTTATAATCTTATCTAATTATTATTTTAATTATATCTCTTTGTGCATGTGTGTGTTTTGTACGTGCTTTTATATTCTTTTTTTTTAACGCTTAGAATTTCACGACTGTTAGGGACGGAACCGGGAGGTTGATCCCGGTTAGGCGTGTGTCCAGGATGCGGGGACGCCCGCAATGGACATTTTGGATCATTGAAAAGCGCGATTTTTCCAGGGCGCTTGACCATATAGGGCTGGAAGCCCACAAGGACACACGCGTAGTTTCGCCGGTTGTGTGAGCGGGGAGGGGGTTGGTGTGTGTGTGGAAATGTGTGTATATGAGCGGAAAGGCGTACTCGTGGACGTCTCCATATCCTATCTCTCTCTCTCTCTCGCGGGCACAACTCGGCCGAGTCCTGTAATTTTCCTATCTCTCTGTCTCTCTTGCACTACTACTCTCGTTTCTCTCGCGCTTTCTCTCTCTCGCACTCACGCGGCATGAAAAGCTATCCTTTGTCTTTGCTAGATTTTTCTGGAGACGAAAACGTACCGCTGTTTTTTAATACATATTATATAGAATATCGAGAGTGATGCGCTTAGTATGTCTTGGCTTTTTCTTCCGCCGGCAAGCCGGAAGTTTTTTATGCCTAGGACAATTGCGCGATCGGAAGATTCGAGAAGCTGTAATAGTTGAGAAAATGGAACTAACCCTCCTTTAATTCCGAGAAAAAACAAATGAAAATCTAGTCGCGAGGGGCGGTGCCAATTGGTAAGGCCTAATTGCGCTAGAAAAATTTTTGTGAGTCAGATGCTCTGACACCGCGAACTTGTGCGATTGTGAAATTTGTGCATGTTGGTGAAAATAAAGTGATCAATTTGCGGCCTGCCAAAAAAGAATATTCCTCATTTCAACCATCCTTCCACCTCCATCAATTCTACAATTTACAACGACATTGAAACTGTATTGTTGAAACTTTATGATTGAGGTATTGATGATATTATAAAACTTATAAAATTTCAGTAATGTGATATTTGAATAATTTTATTACTTGTTTGTTATGTCTGACAATATTTTTAATAGAAGATAATTTAAAAGGAATTTAATTTAATTAAATTTTAAAGAATTATAACAATCAGTTTATTGTTACGCATATTCATTTAAATTATTTAAAATAAAAGGAAAACTCTTTGTCAAATATAAAACATCGAAAATTTTCGATAATGCACGAAAAAAATTCAAATTAACGATTCTCCGAGAATCTCCAACCATTGACGAAAATTCTCGAAAATCTAATATAGACTCGATCTTTGTGTGTGACTCCTGTTCAGGAACTCTATCATACACAATCCCAAGATAAATTAAAAATTCAAATGCGTGTAAGTGTTTCGTCCCGGAATTTTTAATTTACCTAGGGACTTTGTATATAAGATCTATGAATCGGGAATCACATAACAAAGATTGAGCTTACGTTTGATATTTGAAAATATTCACGAATTTTCCAAGATTTTTCGAGAATTTTTAAATTGAAAACATTTAGAGCATTTTGAGCTCTTGATCGTGAATATTCGTGATAATGTATCTTTCTCTTATCAAAATATACGAGTATAGCAGTCTTATTAAATTATTTAAAAGTTATGATGTACGTAAAATTTCTTGACATTTGGATAATGAAAATTTAAAATACATCTATATGTAAAATTTTTAATTTTACTATACGTTTGAGAAAATTTATTTTCTCATTTTTATACCATTTGAATTTGAAAATTTTCTCTCGTAATATATTGAATTTAAAAACACAATTTAACATTTATATCTGTGTTAAATCTTAATTTTTTGATCTTCACAAAAATATTTTTCGTAACTGTTTCAAATGTAGCTAATACATTTGATTACTAGAGGAGAATAATCGTTTTATATTTTATGATAATATCCCATATAGCGCAGTTGTTAGTATGTGTATAAAGTTTTACGTAGATAATTTTTAATATATTTAATGAAAAAACTTATTATGTTATATAGGAAATATTTGTAAAGTATTAATGTCAACTCGCTTTTAAAGCCTTTGAAATGATTTAATTTTCATACATGTAAATAATAAAATTATCCGTTCAGTAATTTCATTAAAAATGAAAATTCATTCTTCCTTTAAAAATCTACTTAAAAATGCCATTAGCTAAGATGTCTTATAAAAAAGGATTTGTGGAAAGGTCCGGCGAAAGGCCAAAATAAATAATATCAGCATCTCTGAAATTTAATATTTTAATCGGATTAATGCTCAGCTATAATCTAGTTTATAAAGTAAAATCCAAGTTCACAGTTGCAAAGGACATATTGATTAGTAAAAATTTGAGGTTGCTCGCCGTTGTCTCGCAGATGCCACCGGCTCCTGCTTGGAATTTCTGAAAATCTGCCAAAATTCGGGCGCAACGCGGCTGGTGTCAACGAAAATTCACCGGTCGCCGTGTCACTCCCCCCGCCCCCACCCACCGCCCACTTATCTCGGTATTTTCGCATAAAAGATCCCCCCCCCCGGCTCCGACATTCTTCGGGTGAGAAAGGGATGGTTCACCGATTTTTATGTACGTGACACCGCGTACCGACACCCGAGCCGTGCGATTATGCGGTTTTTCACCAGCACAGCAACGTTTCATTCACACGGACGGAACGCCAATCCGACGCCTAGGAAACGAGGAAAAAAACGATTCGGCAATTCTTAAGGAGTTTGCTCTCTCATTTTTTTCGCGTCCGCAGCGCTTGATTTTCAATATTCCGTGAGAAATTTCATTCAAATTTTCGCTAAAAAAAAGTAGCGTTTCTCAATTAAGTTTTTTAAATTGAATTCTCTAGGCTAATTTATGCATTCGCAAAGATTACCTAAAGTACATTTTTTTTTTTTTTATATATATGTATATTATCGTTGTTTTGTTAATCATATTTCTAAAGCGCTACAAGATTAGATAATATTTGAGAATAATTATGGCTTCTAGAGTGTCTTATTCGTTTTTATGATATAATATTTTATGTGCAATTATGAAATTATGGATTCGTGATGATTAAACAAATATTTTTACACGTTACAAAGAATTTAGTTTTAATTAATTACAATCTGCCTTCTTCATTATTATTTATGTAATTGTACATTTATACAGGAAGAATTTATTTAGACATCATTTATAAAAATTATTAGGAAAACTATTAAAAATTGTAGTGTATTTTACTTAAAGAAAATATATTACGTTCAAATATTTGGAGTATCGAATTGCTTAAAATAATAATTGAATGTTCTTAATTTATATAAAATTTTAATTATACACTTTAATTAAAAATTACTTTTCATGCGTATTTCACAAATAAGAGTAATTTTTCTTAAATTAAAAAAAAAATTTATTAAGTTATGATCTTTATTTAATTTGTACTTAATGTTCATGTACATTACTCAAACAGATTGAATATTTATTATTTAATATGATTATTTTTATGTTTTAAATGTGATTCTAAATTATTATATATTTTAAATAGTTTAATTTTATAAATTTATAAATAAACATTATAGTTTGGTTTTTTGAAACATTGATATTGATAATTAAAATTAACGTATAATATTAATAATTAAGGAAATTAATTCTTCACGTCTTATTTCAATCATTTTTCT
Source organism: Eupristina koningsbergeri (assembly GCA_018907245.1). Classification (NCBI taxonomy): domain Eukaryota; kingdom Metazoa; phylum Arthropoda; class Insecta; order Hymenoptera; family Agaonidae; genus Eupristina; species Eupristina koningsbergeri. The sequence continues at coordinate 1,855,503 of JACCHV010000096.1, forward strand.
TATATACTGTTTATAACAAAAACGTACAAAAATTTATGTCACAAAAAATTTTTAATGGTAATTAAATATTGATAATTAACAAAGATGGTTAAAATAATGATTTATTTTAATAGAATTGAAAGTTTATATTATTACGTAAAAAGTTTAATGAGTTTTTGTTTATTATTGAATACTATTGAATTTCGCAAATTATAATTTTTAATGAATCAATCAAAAGTTTATTTAGTTGCTCTTTAAAAAAAAAAATACGATATGGGTTTACAATTTATAATTTCCGTATAATTGAAATAATTTTCGACGTTATAGTAATTACGAAATAAAAACAACTGTTAATATTTTGCAACAAACAAAGATTTTTCTTTAAAAACTTAGTTAATCTGAATTGCACATTTTCAGTAAGTTTTCGACTTGATTTTTAATTCAATTTTCCGATCGTAAGTGGGTCACACAACGGCACTCGTCAAGAAATAAATCGAAAAAGTGATAGAGAAGGGAGGAAAAGTGATAAAGATATAAGTATATAGGGAAAAAACTGTAAGAGAGGTTTAACAAAAATTTCGATCTCTGATGCATATAATACAAAATACTTTGCAGAATATTTAATCAGTGGGCATTAGTTTGGGATGCTGATTTTGGATTCAGCACTTATCTCGGTTCTCTTTGATTCATTTTTCACATATCACATTACAAGTGTATTGATTTAGTGTTGAAGGGAGAAGAGGTGGAAAATAATTGAAAGAAAAGAGACGAGAATAAAAAGAAAGGTTATAAAGTAGAAGCTTTAAAGTTCAAAGGATAAGATATTTCATTGTCTTTATGACGAATAATTAATTTATCTTTTTATTTACGTAATTAGTAATAATTTGCAACGTGATATTTGAAAATTTTAATCTACTTTGACGCTAAAGTATCTTTAATAGAAGCTACTAGAAACGTTAAATACCAATGAAAATTTTAATTAAAATTTATTTTGTATAATTCGTATAATTCGAAAAGGAGCACAATTTTGAATTAATTAATCTGGATAATTATAAAATTACATTGAAATTGTCGAGCCGTATATACGTATAAACAGAGCGAAGGAGTATTTGTCAGTTGCAGCTATAATACTCGAGGATTAACGATTAATGATTAATAATGCGTCTTGGGAAATTCTCAATTATAGTTGGCAGTCGAGTGGATGAAACGAATGCATAATTAAGTTGATGTAATTAAGGATTTTGATTATTTATTTTACACTTGCGGCGAACGATCAATTAGCCCGCGAAAATAAATAGCCCCGGGTAGGCGGCGATGGGTTGCGGTGGGTGGGTGGGGGGGGGGGCCGAGACTGAAAAAGCCGAAATAAAAGGCGACAAAAGCACCGCAGCATCGGTTCCCGAGTAATCAATCTCCCGGGGTGACTGAAAAATTATGCAGTTCCTTGCGGAAATTCCAGGTGATTGCACGTGTCTGTGCTGCCGGCGCTGCGAACGGGTGAATGCACGTGAGTCACGGGAAATGGCAGGCACCACTGCGCCTGTCACGCCATCGACTGACGAAATTCATTTTCCAGATGTGAATCCGACGACAGGGCAAAATTTCGCCAACTGTGCGAGTGCACACGCACACGGACGAGCGGAGGCCCATGTGTTGGACGTGTAAGTAGCGGCGGGAGCCCGAGGAGGGAAGCATTTAGCCAAAAGCCAAACAGAATCTAATCTTCCCTCGACGATGTCAGTCATGTCGCAGGCCTGCCGAACTGGTTTCTACTGTATCGTGTTTTTACTGGTTGTGCCGATCTTGCAGTATTTTGTGATAAAAGACCTGTTAAAACCTCGCAACAGAAATGAGGTCCACCGGGGTAAGTTTTCGGAGCGCCACATTTTCTTGTCTCCTTGTCGCTGGAATGCGCGATCCAAACGATTTTGGTGTTCCGGTTCGTGCCTTGACTCTGACACTCGCCCCGAGATACGGACAAATTGCCAAACATCCATAATTCATTTAACTGCCGCAAAATATTTCTTTAATTTGGCAATTTGTACTCTTCATGGCGGGGGGGGGGCAAAAGAGGCACATGGCACCAAGCGCTGACACCCAAAAATCAATCTTCTTTCTCGGCCATGATCGAACACTTCAAATTTCCGCGCTGTAATCAATTCATGGGAAAAAATAGATTAATCTTCCTTTTATAATGCAACAAAGGCGAATTTTGATACGAAATATGACGAGGATTACCATCTACTTATTAAAAAGTTATTAATATTCGATATGTAGTTGCTATCAGTAAGAGTTGTTACAGCTCTCTTACATTTTCTTATATTGTAGTAAATATTACAAATTCAAATAAAAACGAGGACAAATTTAAAATATTCTTTCTTGCAGATGTAGATGACATTTTCATTCCGTATTGTAAGAAAAAAGGGAGGAAATGTGACGGAGAATTATGTACTAGACGGTTATCAAATAATTCAAGAATGTAAAGCTTTTTGCATAAAGTAAATCTTTTTAATCAAGTTCCGCAGTATACATAAAATATTTAACTATTTAAAATTTTTATAATTATTTCAGAAAGTTTTTGCAAAAGCTTATCGTAATTATAAAAAGATATTATAAATGTATATTTATGAAACAATTTACATTAATGAAAAAGAAGATTATCTTTTAAAACCAGTATTAAAAAATATTAATTTTATCTTATAGAACATGCATTATTTATTTTCGCCGTTTATGCAGTTTTTTAATAAAACTAGTATTTAAAATAAATTTATGAAATTTTGAAATGAGTAGTTAAAACTTGTGTACAAAAAATATTTTATAGAAAGTTTTTAATTAACTACAAAATAAGTTTATAAAAAATATTTTTATAGATGAAGGAGTTATAAATTATAGAAGAATGCGCGTTTCATTAATGTGGACAAAAAATGAATTTTATAACACGTAGAATTAGATGAATTTTAAGCATAAACGTAGTATATATTTTTCATTTTTAAATTCATTATATAACTCAAGAGTAAATTAATTTTTATGTATACAAGCTGATTGCATGGAAAATGAAGTATGAAAAAATTAATAAATTAATAATTCTTCCATCTTCATTCAATTAAAGTAAATGTATTATAAAAATTGTTTTTGCATAAAATTATACATTAAAAAAAATAAAAAATAAGTGCATAATATATGTAAAGTATAATATATATTTCTTATTTATAATATCAATTTCATAATATAATGATATTTTTAAATTTAAACTGCAGATTGGTGTTATCGAAGATAATTCAATTCAAAATTATTAAAATGAAATTTAAAAAACAAATAAACATGTGCATTAATTAATAATTAATTTGACAACATTTTTGCTGCAATAATTACAATGAGAAGTTTTTAAAGAATTAATTGTTAAATATTGAAATAAATAGTGGGTCACTGTAATAAAATATTTTTATAATATCATTCAAGATAAAGTCAGCAGTTGAATTTAATATCTGTATCCGGCCTCAACAAATTTTATCATACTTTGTGCAATCATCCATATTCGAAGAATATAAACACATCCCATTATTTGCATTACTTGGAAGAAATAATTGGAAGAAAGCAACGAGCAAAGATTTATCATTTTGATAATATTTGTTTACAACGAGGTATCAATGTCTGCTAATTGTACTGAAACATTACTAAAGGAAGGGAGAAAAAATTTTATACTGCTTTTATGTCCTTTTAAGATACTACTTTGAGATCTGTGGATTACTTGTATAGGAATTAAAGTTGCCGTTATTGTGTATACCTTGGAGTCTAGGGCACCTAAAATCAAAGTAAAAATTAAGAAATTACGTTTTATCACATGCTGAAAGTCTTGGATTTTATTGAGGGCAAATGTGCATGTAATTAAATTAGAGTAAGTAAATAACAATAAAGTGTTAGTAGCGTGTAAAATTCCTTTATTTTTCCGAATACAAAAGTTTATTCACCGGTAGCTCAAAGTTTTGATGGGTGAAATTCGGATAGCAGGGATTATAATTAGAATGGCGTGCACGTGACGTGCTGGGTAACGAATATCGAAATTTCATCTTTTACCCCACTCGCGATAATTAATAAGTTGCGAGGATTCCGCTTAATTTCACTCGATGGTTTTTCGGAAAATGCAAGAGAAGAGAAAAAGTAAGAAAATTTTAATGGCGTTTCCAGGGCCGAGGGATCTGGACCTGGCGATGTTCCAAGATTTCGTGAGCAGACTCAATACAGCGGCCGCCGTTCGGAGCGTGAGGTCGACGGGGACGGGGACGGGGACGGGGGCCGGGGCGGTGAGCAACTGCAGTTCCGCGGAGCTTCTGCCCTTCGGCGCCCTCCCCTCCGACTGGACCCGGCTGCTGCTGCTCCAGAAGAGTCTGCCGGAAGGTACGCCATTGTACGAGAATCTTGTGCGGCTCTCGAGGCTCATGCTCTCGGCGCACTTCGAGAGCGAGGATCGGGCCAACTGGCAAATCCGGCTCTCCGATGATGATTATGGGTATGCGCCACCGAATTCTCTTCCCTTTCACTACTCGATGTCATCCCTGAAATCTCGGCTTTATCTCCCCGGAATAAACCCTTTGTTTTTGGAGCTCCATCGCGATCAGAGTCCTAGTCCCGGTCCCTCCTCCCCTCATCTCAGCCCCTCACTACCTTTCCGCCAACATTTTTACAAGCTGTCCTTTTGTAGATTTCGAAATTGCGACTCCCTTTGGCTTCCGCGTGTGCAGGCAAGTCGCTTATAAAATTTATTCAAATTTATCGGATGCTTATACCCGTGTAATGCAATACCCGAGACTTTTAATCCAAAGTTTCAAATTGTGTTATAATTTTTTAGAGTTTATTCAGGTATACTTGAATATTGAGTGTAGTCTCCTTCGGTCTTTTAAATTAAAACAAAATTCTTAAAATTATTTCTTTTTCTTTTTTTATCGAACCTACAATTATATCTCACAAAGATTGCTCTAATCGACACTAAGAACTAAGTCTGTTAGATTTATATTTATCGAAAAAAAAATTTATTTTTATAAGCTGGATATTAAAAAAAAAAGGTGTAAATTTTCATATAAAAATCTGCAAATTATTAAATAGACATACTCGATGCGTCGTACTAAGGATGAACTTTCTTCTATAACCACAGACGCTTAAACCATTATTGTTAAAACTAATTAATTAGTTAATAATCGATAGAAGAAGAATTTCATCAATAAATTTATTTTCCAACATAATGATGCCTTTTTTGCAAACCAGTTATTTAACTCAGCACGAATGTTAAAGTAGAAATTTCATACATTGAATTAAATTATTCCAAATTTCTTCAAATGAAAAATTGTGTTAAGAAATTTTTTTGAGTATTATTAAAATTTGAATATCTTGAACAGATTTTTTTAACATTAACTTTTAAATGTACTCACCTGAAAAATTACGAGTTTTTTCGATTTTTATTTTGTACTATAGTTGATTTAATCATAAATATATGCTTTAATGATTTCATTTATTTAATAATAATAATAACAAAAAGAAGACTGCATAATATTCACATAAAATTTATTGTTTAATAAATAACATATAAATGAGTAAAAAATACAAAATTAATAAATAAATAAATAAATAAATAAAAAAATAGAGGTAAATATTTATTATTTGTATTTGTTATTTATTTATGAAATTCACAAAGATAAAAGTATTTGATTTGTACATATTGTAAATGCATACTATCCTGTAGTATTGAAGAATAAACCAATATAATTAAAATACAATAATGAAAATTTTTACTTTTATTTATTGTCTGAAATGGATATTTTTTTTACTTAGGAAATGGAAAGAAGATAATTGTAAAATATTTGAATCATGAATAATTTTAAATTAACTTTTGGAACACTTCATTTCTTGAAGGATTGTAATTTTTGTGACTAATTATTTTTGTGACGTAACTATTTTTCAAATTCTTAAGGTACACTTATTCCATATTTTAAATCAACTTTTTGAAAGTTTGTCAGTCGTAGAGATTATGCAGTTTTATTAAACTAACTGTATATATTTAAGTATAAACAATATAAATCACTCCTCTACTATTTATAAGGAAATTGAATTTTTGCATATATTAAATAAATTGAAGCCACTTAAAAATTGAAGAAAATGAATATTCGATTTGAATATAATTTATGGATTAAAACTCATAATATCAATCCTATTTCTATATCTATCAATCAATACATAAATTGTCATTTTCGCATTTGAAATTATTTTAATCTTACCATTATTTATAGAAATAGCATACTCTTTACTTTACATTTAAATTGAAATTTTATTTATATTTGTTTATTTATTTACATAAAATTTATTGGTATGATAATTAGTTGAAAAAGTTTTTTAACCTACATTTAAAAGTAAAATGAAAAATCTCAAGGGATTCTAAGACTCGAGATAAAACCATTTTGTTATTGTAACTTCTTTTTAAAGACTTTCAATTTTTTATGCTTTTTTGTAGTAAATATAATTTTATTTTATATAATTATTATTAAAGATCCGATATAAAAAAAATAATTATTAAAAAAAACATCTATTTCGTTTAAGTGAAATAATAAATATATTTTAAGCAAAATTGTAATTTTTAGTTTTTTAAAATGTGTAACGAAAAAAAGTTTTTGCGCATTTATTATTTGATTATTTGTATAACTGAATTTCTGTTATCTTTCAAAATTTCTTTAATTTCCAGTTTCATTTTTAATAAGAAAATTTTATATTAGTTTTAAACTCTATACCATATTCTTATGAGTCTAAAAAGGATATACATATTTTATTTAAATTATTTAAAAAAAATTAAATTAATGTATACCAAGTGCTAAAAAATTTTACTCCGCTCTGGATTATTTAAATTGAAGTTATTTTAAGATAATATATGATCTTCTATTAAAAATACCATTTTTTCAAATGTAAAATATGTTGCTATTTTCCTTATCGAGATATACGTAAAGATTATTCAGCCTCGGATTTTCAACTTGACAGTAAAATTTGCGAAAGCTCTTGAATACACAATACTCTTTATACAATAATGAAATCGACCAGCAACGCATCAGCAACTCCTTAATGTATCTCAAATTTTCTATAGTAGAAATTTTCGTGTGTACCTTCGTTCTCTGGCTCGTCAACGTGTCAATGTATGCACTTGTTCGTGAGCGAGGCTCACAAGATTTCTTAAAGATTCATGCATACGATCCTATCGAAAGGCGATTGAATTGTTAGAGAGAATTTGCGAAAGTGCAAGTCGTGTGGGTTTGGAACCCCACCCCCCCGCCCACACACATACAGCAGAGACACGTGGGGGGGGGGTGGTTTGGGCGTGGGCGTGGGTGGATGGACGGGTGAGTAATGTAATGGACCAGCAGAGTCAATTCTTAGCTTCTTCGTGTAAATGCTTCTTTTTTGCATTTTCATTCTTGATGTCTGCTGATTAGCTGTTGATACGCGTACACTTACTAGCGCAGATACCTGTAACTATGTAGGGGTTAATCGTAGTCTGCCATAACGATTGGACGATAAATAGGGTATTGTAATGTCCAATGAAAACCGAGGCAAGTCCATAAAGAGAGTGTGGAAATGAAGGGTTGGAATATAAAATAAGAGAAGGGTGTAACAGGAAATGCAAGTGCACAATCTTGCGATATATATGCTAGTACGAGAAAAATATTCCGACGATGCATGACGTAATAAAGTCAGATATATGAAAAATTGAGTTGAGCGTACACCCCAAGGAGTTTGCGGGACGCTTCTTTAATAATTCAGCAGTTGATTCATCAAAGGAAAGAAAAACGAGTGAACGAGTCGATGACTCAACTCTCTTTCCCTCAATTTTGCCTGCATATTTTTTTCTTTCGTTGGCTTATTCAGTCTTTACTTCTTTTTTATTTCATTTCGCGCCCTTCTTTATTCTCTTTGTACATCAAGTATTTTTGCACAAAGTAAAATTGAAGTCAATAACAGATAATTATGAATAATTTCATCATCTTCAAGTATATGCAGTTTTGCAAAAATTGTAAAATTCGTAAAGATAGATCAATTATTATATTTAAAAAATTTCATGAGGAGATTATAGTGACATTGTTAGTGTGGTTTTAATTTTTATGCTCAATACTTTAAAACATGCTTACGGTAAAATTAAAAAATCTATTTGTTTTAAATAAAGGAAATATAATGATGCAATTATTAACCAGTAGTACGAATGGCAAATGTGTTTTCTCGTACAAGAGGAAACTCGAAGAAAATATGCATAGACAGTTCTATACCGTAGGTCCATGTAATAAGAGTTCGATGAATATATATGTAAACAAACAGAGAGGAAGAAAGTAAAAGAAAAAAACAAAAGGTACAGGAGATAGTTTAAAATCTAACTTCAATAATTTAATTTTTAACTTTTTTAAAACTTTTAGTTTGAAAAAGTTTATAATTACATAAAAAATAGAAAATATGTAAGACTTGCGGTTATAGTATTGCACATTTTGTCACCATATTTTATTTAACTTAATTGATAAAAGTTTAACATTAATTTACCTGATTTTTATCATATTTGTATCAAATATTTTCTGTTAGGTATTGGATTAATGAGTAAATAATTACCTTTTTTCATTAATAATTTATAATTTGACATTTTAATATTTTTATCAATGCATAAGTAATTTGTTTTTCTTACGAAGAAGAAAAAAAATAAAAATAAAAATATGTTCATTAAGAATGTTTTGTGCATATTAAACTTGTAAAAAAATTATTAACTTATTTGGAAATGGAAATTTTACATATTGCACACACCATTGAGCTTTTTCAATCCGAAATCATTTGTAATGTCTTATTTTTTCTGTAACTTTTTAGATTGCTTTATATGAAATACTCTAACCATGCATGCTTTCATAATTTTCCTGTTTGATAATTCTGCATGGGAAATTTTACGAGCTTCACATACTTTTTCGTTTTACAAATATGTAAATAATAGTTATACTACCTTCGGAAGAGGGATTTTGTAATTTTAGTTTTGCATGTGCACATGTGATTTCATAAAGAGTTCAACTAATATAGTGCAGAGCATCGGAAAACGTTAAAATATGGAATGTGAGAAAAAAAAGAAAACAGACTGATTATACTTTTGAGTCTAGTATTCACTACTATTAATCCTATTATCGATTAAACATTCAAAACTCATTTGTAGCATTATCAAAATTTCTTTATAAATTTTATAAATAAATATAAACAACGTTAACCAATCCAATACGCTTACATATTACATTTTCAATAACTTGCCAATTTTTTTTCAACAATATATGAATTTTTTATTTGAAAAATATTAAAGAGAGGATGGAATATGTACAAGTAAACTTTCTTGTATTCGTATTCTTGTGTATGTTCTTAGATATAGGGTAATTTTTCCTATCTTTTTTCTTTTTATTTTTCGCTCTCTTTCCTTAATTTTTTTCTTCTCACTTTCTTCTTTATTTTGTTGAATAAAAAGAAGCATTTATTGCAGAGTGGATTTGAAATTATATTTCAATAAAGGGAGTTTTATTGCTCTAATTTCATTATGGGTGTTATCTTATTTTATAAAATTGATTATAGCATTTTAATTTTTGATAATGATTTTTTTTGTTTTGAAATGTTTATACGAACCGATACATTTTATAAGTTTATGAAAAAGTAGTGATTTAAGAAACAATTTTAAATATAATAATTAAAAACACATAGTTTTTAAAATTAAATTTGTATATTTGTTAATTAGTATAGAATTTTTAATGTATTATATTTAATTTATTATATTCTCATAAATTTTATAGAATAACAGTTATAATCTATAGCTTTATATGATTTTTATTGTAGTTATTCCACAATAAAATTATTATTATAATATAAATATACTTAAATTTAAATTAAAATCTTTTATTGGTATAACAGAAATGATAATCGTGTTAACGACCAACCTGGTCGCCCATCTACACGGCACATTTTCCACTTCATAGAATTTACAACCTTTATCTGGGAAAAGACAAGAGTATCTTTTCCTGATTAAGGGTTTGGTCCAAATTATAAAATAATAAAAGCCAGTTGTATTTTATAAAAGGAAATGGATTTCCTTATAAAATGTCTTATATTTAAATTATTTAATATATCTAGTGTCATGTATAAAGGTATTATTAACCAAGTTCATTTTGATATTAAACTTATTTCTTTTTATTATTAATGAATGGGGAAAAGAATCATTATATTATTTTTAATGATGCTAATGATTGTGCGAGTATGAACGTATAAATAGGTATGAGTTCACATGTTTTTGTATATTCGTAAATGTATGTATGCATTTAGGTACTACGCATGGGTATATGCGTCTATACGAATAATTGAAATTCATCAATTTACGTGTAGGCGTATAACTTATATTTTTCGTGAGGACGATAATCATTCTCTTTTCTGCGAACATGTAATTATTGACCGATAGGTTATATGTTATGTTATTGAATTTTAATCGTGTGAGTCAATCTCTATCTCTATCTTTGTTTTTTGGAATAGATAGATATATATTTTATAATACTGCTTGAAAAACGATTTTTATTCCGAATATTTTATTGGAATTATTGTAATTTTTCTCCATTTTACTTACTTTCTTAATCTTTTATTTCTTATAAATTAATGACTTTGCCCTCTTATTCATGTAGTATTTGAAATATTGAAAATATTTTAAATTTAAAGAAATGCATGAATACATTAACGCTTGTGCTTGTAATTTGATCATTCCAGACTTTTCCTTTCTGATTTTGTTAATATTTTTATTGTTGTTTTGTATTTAGCAATAATTATTCAAAGAGTTTTTTTACTGTAAATACAGGTCAAGCGACAGTAATATATCAAAGGACAGTCTAATAGACCCATATGCGGAAAATCAAAAGGTGAATGCTGTAATATTGAACTTAGCAGCCGAGAAGGAAAATACTTCGTCTAATGTGAATCTCAACGTTAGAGGCGATGCGCATAAAAACAAGGAGCCACTAAAGGATGAAAACTTTTCTGAAAACGAAGACGATCAAACAACCGTGTCTTATTACGATCTTTCAAGTTTTACTGACGGTACGACAAATTTCGACCCAGCCTTTTTCGATTTTGTTACCGAAAACGAGATATACGAAAACAAATCAAATGAAACTTTTGAACGTAACACCGATGAAAATGGATCGTTTCAAACTACAATTCGAACTTTTGAAGATTCTTTTATCTCGACGACCTTAAACTCAAATGAAGTCAAGGACGATAAGAACTATTCGAGCAGTTTCTTTACAACCGAAGAGGATTTTGCATCTTGGATATCCAGTGATGAAGAAATTTTAGATAATAGCGCAAACGAGGCGATACACGAACGTAGTAAGGAAAAATTTGTAGTGTCGCGTTTAAAAATAAAAAATAATAAGGAAAAGAGTGAAGAAGAAAGTAACTCGGTAAGTCTTAGTGCTCAGGCGAGCGATGAAAATATTAGTGCTCTTAGCATTGATAGCGTTGAGAATCCAAGAAATCAAAGTAAAAATTGGACAGATCTATCAATTAATTTCGATAGCGCTTCTAATAATGAAGATAATGAGAAGCTACTTAGCCAGAGTGTTGAAGATTTCTTTGCTTTGGAAAATGAGTCTAATTACCCTGATATATCGAATTTAGGAAAGAATGAGAATCAGAACGCAGACTACATTGAAACGAAACATTCGATCAATTCGGAAAACAAGAGCAGCGAGGAGAGTCTCTTGACCAAAAGTATCGAAGATTTCTTTGCCTTCGAGAATGATTCAAATGAGACGGTGACGGCGGGTGTTGAAATTGGTAGCAGATCCAATGATAATTCTTATGAAGTAAGTACCGAAACAAATAAATTCATGAAAATAGTTCGAGATACTATCGTTATGACAGAAAATCTTTTGAAAGTAAACGGAGAGGAGAATGAAATTACGACTCGAGTTCCTTTCAGTGAGTGGGATAAAGTGAACGATACTGATACGGAAAATGAAATATCTGCTACCAACTGGACAAATATAAATGAAATTTTTAACGAAAATTTCACTTCCACAGAATCAATTCCTACTGAACTAACGCTTTCAACCACATTAAATATTTCGTGTACCACTCAAAGTTCTAAGGATTTAGGTGAGTTGCAATCAATGGAGACTGACGTAAGCTTTCAACCGAAGGACGAATTGGGTATTGATGAATTGATCTCGTCAATTGGTGATTCATTTCTTAATACCAGCAACAGTGATGACTTTAATTCTACGGTTGACGAAAAAAACGGGACTAATCCAACTACGTTGGTTCAGTTGGTTTCCAAAGGATACTCAGATATTATTACCGCAATGAACTTGAGAGAAACTACGGAAAAAGTTGATTTAATGAGTTCGATACTAAATGAAACGGAAGATCGATCGGCTAAATCTCAAAATATTCCCGCAGCAATTTCACAAAGTCTGAGGAATACAATGAATCACAATCAAGCCGGGGGGCAAGCTCGTATTTTTGAAACCGAGTTTGATGAGGACTTCGAAAATCGGACGACCAATCTCACCGATGATAAAACGGCGATCAAACGACGCCCTGAAAATGATTGGAGTTCAACAACGAGAGGAGCATCGATTGAGCTTCAACCAACTCAAGAAGGTAAAGTTAAATATCCAAGGTATGAACATGGCTTATTACTGAAAAACTATTTTTCTTATTAACATTCATTTTGTATTTTATGGCCGAAGAAGCATTATTACGAATTATTTTGGTTAAAATTTTTACAATTGTCTCGATATAATAATTTTATATTCTTCTTCTTTATCCTTAGATTTTTACGTTTTAATTTATTAAAAGAAAATAATTTATATGTATTAGACATTGTTTATAATTTTACATTTCTCTTGTTTTTTTTTTTTTTATTTCAATTGATAATTTTCTTTTTTTCTTTTTTTGTTGAAATATTCATTTTTATATCCGCAAAAGTTGTAGATAAATTAAAAATGCTTTTTATATAAAAGATAAATTACTAAAAATAAGAAGTTCTGTTTGTTTTCAAAATGAACTTTTTCTATATATTAAAAAAAGTTGGCTTTTATGAATAAAATGCAAATACTTTGTGAACATTTTTCACACCTATTTTAGAAGTTTAAAATATAAATATTATTAACGAGTACATATCATGTAGAATTAAATTTTCTTTTTTGTTTTTCAATTTTTGTTACAGTGACAAATATTTCATCTGAAATAATACGGAATATTTTAATGAGATATAGACACTATTTGAATAAGAATCCTTCAAAAGTTACCAAATTAATAAAAGTTGAAGACTCGTCTGATAAAGAGAATGAAGGTGATTACGAGGATAAGAAGGAGGGAGATATAAATACGTGGACACTCGAAAGCGAGGATATTTCTGATCTGCCAGCGGATTCGTTAAGACATCAAGAATCTAAGAGAAACTACGAAATTACTGCTGATGCAAAGACGAATAAACGAAAATCTCATAAACGCCTAGTGCCGAATTACAGGCAGAGAGGCAATATCAAACTTTCTTCGACAGAAAAAAGTAAGACTTGACTTGTTTTCGTTTTTTCTGATTTTCATGATTTTATATTCCATTATTTTCTGCTTTAAATTTATGATACTTGGGCGATAGTTTAATATTAAAGAAATGAAAGAACTTTTAATACGATTGTTTTGATTATATTAATTTAACGAGATTCGGAAAAAGTACGATAATTATATGAATATGTCAGTGAGATATTGTTTTATAACGATGAATAATTTTATTCAACTATTAGTCTATATTATAAAGTTGATTATTCGAATTTTTAATTTAAAGAAAAAAATGAAAATCCTATTCACTTAAAAGTTTATGATATTTGATGATAATACATTGTCTTTTGATTTCAAAAAAAATATTTTTATATTAATAGCGCTGAAGATAAATTAAACAATTTTTATTATTAAATGTAAAATATAATTGATGCGTTATTTTACAAAATTTGTGCACTGTTTCATACAATGTAAAAGTAATTACATGGCTTGCTGCAAACAATACCGATAAACAGATGTATGTTTTATTTAAATTTTACAAATTCGTGGGAGAGACATGCATATTTTTAATAGTACTTTAAAGAACCACAGCTAAGGAATGAAATATATTTAAATTAACAGACAATCGTTACTCATCGACTTTGAATAAAGAATAAGACAAATCATCGATAACGAATCAAAGTTCCTTTACATTCTCAATTATTCTTTGATCTTGCAAATAGTTTTACGTACCTTTGCCTAGGGTCTTTGAATTTTATTCTTTTTGATATTATTTTGCTGATTCGCGTATTATTATGCAGTTCCATTTGTAATTATTTCTTTGTCATCATTTTTTGTTTGTATCTTGATTCCGGTGATTTACTCAATCATTGGGATTTCGAAATGCGCTGTCAGTTATTCGCGAGGTGAATAGGCTCACCGACGTATACACCAATACATACTATTAAATAAATTTTTTTTTTTTATTGCACAATTCAGAAATTTAAAAATATTTATATAAAACTTTTATGTTTGATTAGTATTTATAGAACCAAATAAAATTTAATAAAAGATACACAAACAATTCTAAATTTTATGTAATGACATTATTTCACTATACTAAAAGTTTTAAAAAAATGGATTTGCCCGAGCTTTTTATAATGAAACATAAATTTTATCAAAAGTTATGAATATACATTCAATGTCGAAAAATTATTATGCACATTTTTACGTTTTTATATGTGTTACGTCATAAAAATATGCTCAGGAAGGAAACTTTAATAACAAGGTTTTACAAATAGATTTTTATGACTTCAAGATACAAACACTTTTTCTACTATTATTAATACTATTCAATTAACAAGCTTTTAAATTTTACCGTAAGATAAATTTTTTTTTAAAAATAAATTTTAATATATTTTTGAGATATTGATATTGATATGGATTAAAAAAAAATCGAGTATAATGGTTAAAATTTGAATTTGATTATCGGTTCTGAGTATTTCGAGAAAGATTTATTTGAATTAAAAGGCAAAGTGACTCATAATTATATGTGTAAATTTCATTCGGACTTCAAAATTCCTTCTGCATTTCTACAGTTTAGAATTATTCTTATATTGCCAATATAAGATATATTTACCGATTGCTTTTTTTTTGAATCACCTATTGTAAAGATTTTTGTTTCTTTCTTATTTATAATATTTGCAGAAATGGAAATACTATTAACTTGAAATTTTTCGGCAGAGGAATTTTTCTAAGCAATGTCTGATATAAATAACATATATTTTACGTTTTTCACACTACCTATTGCTATGGAAAAGGTCAAAATAAAATATAGATAGAAAAGGAAATTGTCATATTTCATAAAAAATGAATAGCTTATTTTTTAAAAAAAGTCTTTTTTTTTTATATTTCGTACAGTATAAACCAATACGTAATACAGTAAGTCTTGTATTTACCATTTTAAATTCGACAATAAATTTACGAAAAATCAGGCTTACACACATAAAACATGTGAAACACTGATAAATAAATTTTGAACATATGTAGAAAAAAAAAGCAAAAATATATTTATAAAGATCCCCGTTTGTCTTTCTATTTCTATAAATTTTTATCTCTTTTGTAAACGATACGACCGTATTGTACTAAAAATTTAATAAAAGCATAAAGCTGTGAAATTCAAAGGTACGCCAATCCTTAAAGTCCTTCAATAAATTCTCACGTTCGCGACATTGAAACTTTTCGCCTTGCATACTTATATTGCTTGAACACATACATCCACACCTTAACATGAACTTTAGTTTCATTTTATGCTCTCATCTCATTCTGGATATTTTTACGATTTTGTAGGGTAGACGGTGGTGCCAGGAGTCAACGAGAAAGGTCGGACGCTGACTAATGGAAGTTTCAGAAGAAGAAGAAGAGGGAGGAGGAGGTGGAGGAGGTGGAGGAGTAAAAAATGTTACTGTCGACGCTGCCACTCTCCTTTTCTATCTCATTTAATTTTGATATTCCAGGGTCAATATCGAGGCGAGTTATGAATTCATAACCAGTGCATTGTCTCCGTATGTTGATTAGTTGGAAACTAAAGCGTCAACCGGTTATTCCCGCGAAACTTTACGACTGTGCGTAGCCGGATTTCGAGGTTATCGAATATGAAATGAGAGCATTGAGTCTCGCTTTCGCATCGAATCTCGATCGAATGTGTTTTGAAACTCCCGAAGTTGGTTCCTGCGATTTGAGCGATGTGTGCATTTTCCAAAATTCAAGCGATCTGCAGGACTTTGGATTTTTTCGAATGAAAGACAACGCCACTGCATATTGATGGATTTTTACCTGGTGGTATGTGTGTGGAAGGCTTTGTGTCTGGGTTTTGGCTCCATTCATTTCTGATTCTCTTATTTTCTCACTCCTAGAAATCGTTATCCGACATTTTTCTACTTTGTGTTTTATCGTTCACATGCGATCAAAGATCTATACCGTATAAATGACATTTACGAGTATCCAGTGGTAGTTTATGATGCATTTTATAGAATTGCCTTTATTATATGAAAATTCGGTTAAATTGAGAGTCGACAAAAGTGAATCAAAATTCATAAATCAAATGTAAGAGTGATTATTATATAAAATATATCAAACTACGTGTAAAGATGCATTTTGGATTGTATGAAAAAAGGGTCAAATCGATATTTCATGGTATGGCCATGATATTATCACTTAACTTTGTAGTTCAAGTGAATTCTATTGTGCAAGTATTTCAATAAATTTTAATTTTTACAGCAACTTAAAGTTTTGTAGTGATTTTTCCTTTAACATACCGTTACATGAAAACTGTTTATGTTTATACGAAATAAGTACAAAAAAATTTATTATTTACAATCTTTATTTATAAAATAAATTAACTTTATTTACTATATAATAAAAAAATTCATTATAAAATAAAATATTATTTATTATCAAATATTATTGAATATTATAAGAGAGTATAATTAAAAAAATATTATCTCCAGAGTCATAACTCTTATAAATATTTTAATGTTTTAAGTAAATTTATTATAAAATAAATATTTATTTTCAAAAGTACACTTAGATTAGGAATTTTTATTAATTTAAACATAATTCAATAATTTGTACTGAAAAGTTTTATTTTATTTGGTTTTATGCATTACAATTTTTAGAATTTATTAGTATTTATTTATATATAATTCACAATTGAAATTTGATAATTTATATTAATGTTTATTTTGAAGTAACATTTTAAATAATTTTCATATGAATTAAGCTTTGTTAAAGTGTATGGATTCGTGATGTAACTGTTAGATTCGAAAGATTATGAATTTCAAGAAGATATAAAATTCATTATAATAATTCAAATAACGCTCAATTTTTTTCGAATCTGAGTATTTTATTTTAAATAAATTATAAAGAGTACGTTTAAAACAATCTTTAAAGTCATTTACATTCAGAAATTAATAGAATCATCTATATCAAATTTATGCAATTGCTATTAGGTATATCAAAAGCTTTTACATATAAAATCAATTTAGATAATTATATATTATTAATAAAATATGTTTGTAGTTATCACAGATCTTGACATTAATTGTCTATATAATTATATAACATTTTTATGATATAATTTATAATGTAAATTCATTTTGATTAATAATAATAGATTTTACGGGTACAAGTGTTCATTGTAATAATATTATGCGAAGCATATTATAAATCTATACAACGCAAGTATGTTGCAGATCAATTGTTGACAATACTTATATTATATTTAAGTGAAAGACTTATATGATAAAGTATAGAATTGTAAAAATGAATAATGAGAATTTTATTTTTAAAATCAGAATCTTCAACAAAAATAAACTTATGAGAATAATTCTAATTCTTGTTAATCTTCATCATAAAAAGGCTTCTGTAAATAAATATAGTATTACAGAAAAAAATAATAACGCATTAAAATTCTATTTGATAATATACAGAGCAAAAATTTGTGTATTAATATATATGTATATAAAAAAAATGTTTATCACTTATACTGTAGCCTATAAATTAATTGTAAGTGTTTAAAATTTTAATCAAAATTCACAGTACTAATTTAGTTTTTTTTCAGTTTACTGTATATTTTTAACTGTGAATAATCACGTGGTCGTAATAAGTTATAAAAATAACTACTACAATAATCAAAGTGCGAATGTTTATTACTGCATTATCAATGATCTGGAGTGGTAAAATTCGGGTACGTAAATAATATAAGGACGCGTCTACTACATTTAATTTTCTCAATGGCAATACGTATAAAGTGCAGTGAATCGATGACACATACTGATGCTTTGAGTTCCGGTGCAGACGCAAAAGTAGATACTGACCAATAGAAACATATGATACAAAGTTATCAGTTAATTTCTTCGTCCTTTTATGTCTTATTCGTTTCAGGGATGCCTTGCTTATTATTTATTACTACCTGACTTGTATTCCGGAAATTATAGCGGTCTATCGAGATTCAGAATTTTATTTCCTCCCAGCATTTCGAGATGTCTTTAAAGAACATTGCATGTTTCATAATATAATTTTTATCGTAGAATTATGCCAACACTTTCTTATTTATAACTATGTATTTTAATCTTCGGAATAATTCTTTTATAATTTCAGATTATTAAATATATGAAAATTTGCTTTTATTTTAGAAGTTGAAGAAAAATATTAAATACGGAATTGTTAATTCATGACATTTATAGTTTTATAGTCGTTATAACTTATAAAATTTATCGAATATTCAAAAAGTAATCATTTTTTCAAAACAAAAAAATACAAAATTATTATGTAAAGAAACATAAAATATTAAAGACTATACAATAGCAAGACAAGCGTAAATTTATGATCAATTCTGTATCTATCAATGTCCATTGAATACGATACTATTTGTTATGAATAAAACGTATTAAATTATAAATTTAAAATAATGTATGATAGAAGGATGAAATAAATATGTGTTCATAGTTGACAAACTGATTCAATTTAAAGAATTCAATAATTAGATATCGAGTTTTATATGTAATTAAAATTGCTTATAATTCTTTTATTAACTAATAATAAAAAATTATAATCAAAAGAATTTCAACCTTTAATTTTAATTTATTATTAATAATTTTAATACAACTTAAAAATGAATAATTACAATTATTTTTTCGTGTAATATTGGTGTAAAATTTATTTTTTTTTAATATTTGCAATAATATAATATACATTGAATTGAAAATTTATTATATACTTTTCTCATTTATATTTCTTTTAAAACAAAATATTATATTTTTTACAATAAAAGAAATAAGAGCTTATTTAACTTAACCAATTATAGTTCCAATATTTTGATTTTATCCAACTATGAAAATCATTTTAAAAATTTTTAATTTTTTGTTACTTTTGCTGACATCATCAATTACTTGTATTTATTTTTATATATTTTTTACGCATCTGACCATATTTACTATTTCATTTTTCCATACTTTATATTCATGTTACCATTCTGCTTAAGTCGTTTAATTTAAGTATCAAAGAGATCGAGGGTTCATCCTTACTCGAAAATCGTATAACTTCTAGAACAATTGGAGGACATTTTCATGTGGTATTTTATTTTAATTTCACTTCCTTTTTACTTTCATTTTCTTTACTTTAACTTGTGTAACTGCTTGGAGCAAAAATTTCATTTATAATTCCTCAAATTTATATCTAATAACATATTAATTAGATTAATATATTAATTAAACTTATCAATTGTATATTTAAAATCCTAAAATTTATAAATACTCTAGTTTAGATTTCACTTTTTTATTATTCCATTGTAACTCTAGATAAATTCAAATGAAAAGTAAAAACTCTAAATATTTATTTCGTAATTCTTCATACCAATAGATTCAGTACATATTCGTTGATGGTTAAAAATAGTATTTTTTATTATATTTAATGAAAAGTTTTCTTTTAGATTTAGAATATATGTGAAGGTTTGTGTCAAGTTCTTAATAAAATATTTTTATTTTTTTCATTCATTTATTTAACTTTAAATATTTTTTTTTATTTTTCACGTTGAAAAAAACAGAATATGAAAATAGGTTTTTATGTAATGGAATATAAAATTTTATTAAATTTTATTATATTTATTAAACCGTGTTTATAATATTTCAAGCGTTTTATATGTAAGGATTTAAATATAAAAATGCATAAAATAAATATTGGTATGGTTTATCAACTCTATCAGGTTTTATGTTACGCTATCTCAGTTTATATAATCAAATTATCATTATGAAATAAAGTAAAATTAATGATTTTTTAAATTAAAGTTCTTTTATTCATCATAGATCATAAATTTTTTAAATTAAAATTCTAAATGATATCTTAATAAAGTTTTTAACTGAGTATAAAACTATAAAATTTTAATGTACATAAATTACTTTTAGTCTTTAAAAGTACATTAATTATATAAAGTAAATTTTATAATTTCTTTAAAATTATTACATAAATAAAACGAATGATATCAGTATCGTTTACAATATATTACACAATTACTTATTTAAAAAAATTTTTTTTTGAAAGGCATTTTTTTCTTTAATAAGATGACGTATTCAATATAAATACGCTATTATAAAGAAATTCTAATCTTTTAATCACAAATTTATAAATTTTTTTTCTTCATTTTTCACAAACACATTTTAGTGTTATGCCATTTTCCTCATTCTCCTTTTCGTTTTCCTTTTGCTTATGCTTAATCTCATAATTTATAAAATATTGACATTAGTATTACGACCAAACGTGATTTCATTTTGACCTCTTGCTTCTCGTTTGTCGTCATCCAGTTTTTCCAGTTGAAAATGGAATAAGGGGGATGGCATGGAGGCCACTGACTGTACCTTCCGGCTTTAAGATAACCATTACCATTTTTTATTGACCTTTAAAATTTTACCTTTTCGCATTACTTATTAACGAGCCAAAGATATACTCTGCGCATGCGCCCTCCACCGCTCAACTCTTACCGATTGACTCTTTATGACTTACACTTTATATGAAATCACGTTTGCGATATCATACTCAAATTCCTGTTGTAAAAAAGGTTTGAAAAAATTAGTAAAGTAGAGACACGAAGAAAAATATATACATAGTTTATGTATTCCGAGAAAAAATGTAGTATTCTACGAACATGTTGCGAGATAATTTATTTTATACTCGTGTAAATTTTATATTATCAAGAAATTGATATTATTATTATACTATCAATTATTTATTAATTTGATTTATTCTTGTAAAATACTTAAATAGTTATCAGAAATTTTTGTGTAATAATCGATAATACTTTATTATGTTTAATTTTTCACACTAGATTCAATATTTTGTATTGTGGTGTGAAATTAAGACTATCAATATTTTTGTTGCTTGTAGTCGACCTCTAAAAATATTTACTTTACTGAAAAATAGAAAATAAAAAAAGGATAGAAAGAGAAAGAGAAGATAGGGTAGGATGTGGAAAATTATTAAACTGTAAGACAAGACAATCTTTATTGCACACAAGAACGATTAAAATTTCGAATGTCGTTAAGCTCGATTGCTCTTCGACTTATAAAATCAAACTAAACTTGGTATTGAAATTAATTCATCTTCAAAAGACAAACTGTCGACCAAGTCAAATATTTTCCCCTAAATTTGTCTAATGTATTTTATTGATCGTTGTTAATCGCCGCAATTGTTTCTATTCACGCGAGATATTTGATAATTTTATCGGCATCTTCTACATGAGCTTTCACAAAAAAATCACCCGCTTATCGTAGGGTGGAAAAAACTATGTAACACTCTAATTAAATTCGCGAAATCACCCTCGTCATTTAGTAGTGGAGCATACTAAATTTTTTTACACGACACGGATCCAGCATTTTCCCAGATCCAAGTTGTACGTTGACTCACTGAACTTGACGAATTGGCCTCACACGTCGACCCAGTCTGACTGGCTTTTTTGAAGACTTTTCCCTTTTTCCTTGATAAATAATACATTATTTTCGTTCTTTTGGTTCAGCTATTACGATTATAAATTAAAAAAATAAGTATAGGATTGAATGTAAGCTTAGATGTTACAATAAGCTTGAAATGATTGTAGAGTTAAATTCCTATTCAGCCTATATTAAAGCAGTTATTTTTATTCATAAATTATGTGTTAAAAATATTGCTTTTTGTATATTTTACATTGATGAATGGGTAAATATTTATTTTTAATAATTGTTATTTAATTATATTTTTGAATAAAAAGGTATTTAATGCAAAACAAAAAAATGAAAATACTCTTTAACTTGAAAATACAATAAATATGTATTTTTTATATAATCTCAGAGATATTATAAAAAAAATGAAAAAATAATTCATATAATAAAATTGATATGCTAAAAAGTGTATAACAAATAAATCTATTCAATAAATGAAAATCGATTTTTATAATTTAATTCTTATTAATTGTAATAACAAATTTGACATATTAATTTAGCTGTTGCAATTAATTAATTAATTAGATTTTATTTAAATATTAATAAAAAAAACTTACGATCTTGAATGTATTTAAGTTATATGAAAAATATGTAAAAGAAGTTTCATTATCCAGAGTGTAAAATAATTTAATAAGTTTTAGAAAAATTCAATTCTTATTTACTTAAAATGAATTTTGTATTACGTTTCCACTCATCTCTGCTTACATATATTATGGAAAGCCTGTATATATTAAATTAAATTTTTATTTTTACTTTAAGCCATATTATTTCAAAAGATATTACTGATACATTTTTTTCATAAATTTTCAAATTAAAACAAATGAACTTGTTTTATTCTCTCTTTTATTCAAATTACATTTCAAATATTTAATATTGTACTGTGGAGGTAGTATTATTTACTAGCATATTTTCACAGAATACTAACAGAAGTCAATAATTTACTTTGCAACTGAATTTATATTTTTGGATTAAAATTCACTTTCCACTGTTAGCGTGATACACTTTTCTGAGTATTGATAGTCTGTTTTGTGCACATTGAGTAGCAAGAAGGCGGTAAAGTCAGCCCGAACTCGCTGGGCGTTATAAATTAAGCTTCGTATTCTGCTTATCTTCGCGTCAAACGAGAAGAATCGCACCTGTTTCGAAAATCCATATTCAGTTTATCATAGTCAATGTATTTTATTAAATATATGTTGAACATTAACAAATTATATTACACTACCTATTCTCCCATGAGAAATCATTCCTCCATAAAAATATTTTTTTAAGAAATTAAATTTCAAAATTCGCAATAAATTTAGTACTACAATCATAAGATCGTATAATTACAAGAATATATTGTACAAAAATTGCAATATATTTTCGTCTATTCAAGATAGATCTTATTGAAGTAATAGTATTAAAAAATAAAAACGCATAAACATTTACTTGTAATAAAACATATGGTATAGATATTTAGTAAATTAATATAAGTCAATAATTTTGAAGAGTTCATCAAGAATTAATTTAAACTAACATTTATTTTTAACTAGTTCTTTATAGGATTTCCCTTTTTATTATTAAGATTCAAGAAATGAAATATTAAATGAACTTAATAACAGAAATAAATACTAGCCAAATAATATTGAATATTTTATTGAAGAAGTTACCGTCTAACATACTAGCGTATTATATTATAAAGTTTCTAAAAATTGTAATATTCTAATTGATTTTGTGCTTTACGATTGAAACAAATCATTTAATTTAAAAAGTCTATTAATGAAAAAAAATTAATTAATTAATTTAAAAGAAATTAAAAATGTGTAATAAGCTTTACTTAATATAAAAGATTTAAAAAAAGGAATTTGGGAGTAATTATTGAATTTCAAACTTTTATGATTCTTAAAGATATTTATTTCATTAAATATATTAAAAATGACATAAATGTATTTGTGCAATAAATTTTCAATTGCTACTGATTAACTTGTATGATTTAAAACATAGTCTTTGATTTAAACATTTGTATAAGATTTAATTTCATAAAATTATAGGTACAATGTTTTCATATAACATTTGTGATTGCTGAGAATTTAGTATTTAGATTAAAACTTTATTTTACTTTATAGTTATACGAGAAAAGTACTAACTTCTAAGCTGACTGATAAAGGCTGCGTAGTTAAACACCATTTATAATTGAAATGGTGGTACAAAGCTATATATAAAAGGACATACAAGTAATTAGTGCCTTTGTAGTCAGATATGCTCTTGTAAAATATTGCTTGAATATTTTAGCTCATTTCGTTATTTAATGCATATTGAAAGAGTTAAAACTATCTTGTAATAATCAAAAATGGGTTATCAATACTTCGAAGACATTTTGTCGTGTACTACTAATATCCTAGTGAAAATCTGTTAGTAAAAGTTATGGGCCCAAAACTATGAAATAGACATTAGAAAGTTTTAATTATCGTATGATGTCAAATCAAAAGTAGAAGTTGTGCAAATTAAATTAAAAAAATTTTTTTTGCAAAAAGAAAGAGAGGATTTTGAGTAAATTAAAAATAGAATCAATAAGGATTGAATCTGAAATACGGAAAATTGGCAAAAATTCGTGATGGGTGTGTGATTACTGGGTAAATGAAATGATAAGTGCTTACAAAAAATAAAGAAAAAACAATTATTCAAACGACTGGTTATCTATGATTACCATGTATATCTTTATAGACAAAAAATCTTTATAGATTGATTTTTTTTTCAATTCCACATCCATTACAAAGAGCTGTTCAGAAGTAAGACCGATCAAGATCAGCAAATATTTTTATTAACAACTTTGGACTGTTTATATTTTTTATCTTGTCAAAACAGTGTTAAAAATTCCTCATATTTACACGTAAGTTTTAACGCATTGCGATACGAGCACACATGCTACCTCATATTGGTAGCAATTAGTTTTAGCACGCGAGCGTAGATTCATAGTTGAATTATTATCTAAAATTTTAATTAATTTGTTCTGCTTTAATATTTTATGCGCATTTACTTAAGATAAGAATTTTTTATTTTTTTTTATTTTTTAATTCTCTACTGTCTATCACATTCTTTATTGCAATATTTATATAATTATGGACAAGTGCATATATATGTACACATTATGTATGCGTTATTATTGAAAAAATTGATTTACACAAAAGAAAATGAAATAAATTTATGATTATGCAATAATCACAATGAGATTATTACTATTATGCAAGAACAATTTATTTTAGAAAAAGTTTATAATATAAATTGAAAATACAAAAACTAAACAGTTATTTATTGCCTTAAAATAAACAATTGTACTTAGAACAAAATATAATTTTCACAATATAAATATAAATTTCAGAAGATTCAAGTAATATATTTTTATTATGTTATAACATTTGACAAATTTATACATGTTTTTTTTTTAATTGCTATGTTTATGATACCAAATATTGGACATTGCGTCACGTTACATGATTGTATTAACTTTTGTTAATTGTAATATCTAATAATGTTTCGATACGTGTACACGATTATTATTATTATTATTATTATTATTATTATTCTTTTAAATAAAATGATGTTAATTCTAATCTAAATTTAATGATCATTTATAAATATCGTATCTACGCTCAAGTAATTTTACATATTATATTATACAATATTTGCACTTTAGTGGGTATAAAAATTGTCAATAGTATTGAAATACATTTTCTAAAAGCTAAAGAATACAATTAAATTTATAAAAAAAATTTGGAAATATTTTGCATTAATAAAAAAAAAAATTTCTACATAAAAATTTTACATTTCAAGATTTTTATAAAATCAGTTTCCTAGTTTTTTAGTGAATTCGGCAAAATTTTTTTTTAGCTCATTCGGTACGCTTAGCAAGGATAATACGCGAAAGTGCGAAGTAAAACTAATGAACGGCTTTGGTTTATCTGGACACATGGTAAAAGTCTCAAGGAGCGTTTATCTCAGTTGAGAGAAATTCTTGGGGTTTGGGCATCACTACACGTAAGTTTAGTGAGTTATGTTCTCAGTCTACGAACGTGTTGGCTAAAAACTTCAGCAGTTTCGAGTTTGGCACAGTATCACGCAAAATAATATCTCGTTCTGCCTACAAAGAACAGTTTGTTAAATTACAGTTATTTTATCGCTCGGTGGAAAAACAATAAAAAGCGTGACATCTATTTCCAATTATTTTGACGGTTATAATCTACACATCTATCATCTTTACTAATATACGGGCTCAGTTTTTGCCTTTGTTTAGTTGTGCTTAGGTTGTTTCGTTGTCTGCCAAATTTTTTTTATCGAATAAGTTTTCAAGTGCTACAAAGGAGTATCTTTTTAAATTGTAAAAGACCCGAATAATTTCATTATTTTTAAAAAAATAAATGTCGCATACTTTTTCGTCAATGCTTAATGTGAATTATTAATTTTTCTATCTTTAAAAAGTTTTAAGCATATTTTTAATCATTAAATATATTTCAAGCATGTTTGTATTCATTTTTAAACTAATTTATTCGAAATAATTATTTTTATAAACGTAATTATATATAAGTTTTGCATGAATATAATTCATGTTGTATATTTTTTCTAATTACATTAATTTTTATGGTTTTCAGAAATTCTTAACATTTTTAAGTTTTACAAACAACAGAAATGTATTGTATATACACATTCCTTATAAATACTCCTTATTTGAATAAAGTATTGTGTATTAATTTTTAATTATTGTTATTAATCCATTAAATTTTTATGATATAGTTATGTTAAATATTCAATGTGTATACATTGCATTAGTCGTTTTATTCAATCAATAATATAATGTGTAATAATGTATAAATTTGTCAAAAATAAAAGGTAAATGTATTTCGACATGCTTCATCCTGGAGTAATGGATTATGTAATTCTATCAATTCGTCATTTTTTACTTTAAAAATTAGTTAAAAAAGTTCTTCTAGATTAATTTATTTTACAATAAAATATTTTTGGCACATTGGATACTGCTTTGTTATATTTTTTGCACGCAGTCCTTTTGTTATTTAAATAAACTACGATCACAATAGTATAATGGAAGTAATTAATTTTACAAAATAAATTTAAAGTATTGCAGGTTACATTTAAAATAATTGAAAAAAAGTAAAAACAATAATTATTCTTTGGTAGATATACATGGCAAAAACATAACATATTGCTTAACAGTGAAAAGCAATAACGACAAAAAAAAAAAAAAAAAAGAAGAAAAAAATGTAAATAAAGGAAAATATTTTTTATATTTAACGCATGCTGGTGAGGATAAATAAAAATAAGATTTAGAGGACAAAGAGAATTTAAGTTTCGTGAATAATTCAAGGGCGCAGGTGGTAGATGGAGATGCGTATCAATATCAAAGTAACACGTGTGCCATTACTTCTAGCTGCCATTACACAAAAGCGTACATTCGCTCGTATCTGGAACATCGCACGAATGGATCAAGAGTTTCGGAGAAAGGTTGCGGGAAAATCCATTAGCGCAGTGTTGCTTCATTTAAATGAGAAACAAGCGTTCCTTTCGTCACGAGGCTCCAAAAGCATGAGAGCTTTGCGGGAAAAGGGTAGATGGAGAAAAATCTCTGCTTTTGAAAAATGAAAGAAACCCAAGTGTCGTAACTATACCTTTAGCCGCAAATACCAACTGAGAGTTCCAAGGAGGAGGGAAGGAGTACCGCACTGAGAGGTAAATATGAAGTGCGACAAAAAGGAGGAGGAGGAGGAGGATGAGGAGGGAAGCAGTCGAGTCGTCATCGCTCGAGCTTTGGTTTTCTCTGAATATTCATGGAAACCTACTTCGGTTGAAGTCATCATAATTTATAATCAGTAAAAAACGAATAGCGAAAAAAAGGTCGCTCGCTATTTGTTTCTTGTATTTAATTGATAATAGATACAAAGTCGATTATCATTGATAGTTGGAAATGAAATTTATGCAGATGAAGTGATTGAGAAAAAAGATGGGAGGGTGAGCAGCCGACAAAACAAATTTAGAAAAATTAAAATAACAAGGTTCTCAAGGAATTTGCATTTTTATTTTCTTGAATATTATTTAGATTAATTTATGTATTTGAAATATTTAATAATTATTAATTAGATGCAAAAAGTTATTACTTACATATATGTAATTCTTACATGTATTTATTTTTTTACTTATACAAGCAATTTGACTATGATGAATTAAAAATTAAGAGTTTTAGAGGGTCCAAATCTGGTACATAAAGATAATGAAATATAATTTATCGGGGGCTTTTAATAAATAAGTTAGTTTGTGTTTAAACGTAAATTTAGTTTTTAGTTTTTACAAGTATTTATCATTACTTGACATTAAAATTTATGCCCGGAAAGATTGAGTTTGACTGAATTTTTCTCTGGCTTCGTAAAATCATATTTAAATTTTTATATTGTGACTTCAAAATTGTAAAAGAGCTATATATATTTATGAGTCTTTAGAAATTTATGTTACTTTTAGAACAGTTTAAGAATATTTCAATCTGCAAAAATAATTTTATAGTTCTCGAACGAAGTAGATGATACATACCCTAAAAACATTTCTCCATTAATATTTCTCAAATGTTCATCGTTTTAAACAATATTTATCTGAAATGTAAGCGATTGAATCACAAAATAGAATATTGAAAAATTAGACAATTGAATATTTTCAGTAATAGTAAGAAAATGGTTATATATTCATTATAATTATTACAAGTACACAACCATAATAAATATATTTACGTACATTATATTATATACGAGTATCTTATATATTAAAGACTGCGTCTAATAACGTGTGGTAGTATGTACATTAATTCTTTTCATCTTTATATTTTTATTAAATTTGCCTCGATATTAATATATTAAACATATCTCGATAATTAAATCTAAAATGAAAATTAATATTATTGTTATGTATTATTAATTTTCATTATATTTTAAATCAAAGAATCATTATTTATTATCTATTTAATTAAGATATCCATGAATGCAGTAAATATATTAATTACATTGCCAAAACATCAAATGTAGAATTTATTGATCTAATCAAATGTGACTTAACAATTAGAAGACTTAACATGTTTATTATGGTATTTAGACTAAAATAGTATAATAAAAATAAATAAAAAAAAAAAAAGAAGAAAAGATATAAATAGAGAAATGGATTCTGAAAAAAATACAGTCAAATTGCTCGATGTGAATATTTATGGATGTATAACGGATGATTAAATAGCTCCAGCAGTTGCTAACCCTCTAATAGTTTCTCCAGTCTTGGTACATTTCTCACTTCTCTTGATCTACGCTTTCAATCTACATCTCAATATCTATCTCCCTCATCTTCTTTGTCTATCTCCCTATTTATGCTCTTGTCTTTCTCCAGTATTCGCCGCCAACAACTATGTTCATACCAATTCGACATTAATAACTGCTCAAACTATGCCGAATACTAGAAGCCTCATTTACACGTTTATATGTTTGTCGACGCGATAAACATTTGTTAGTTCCATTCATTCTCCTCTATTCTCTATCGTAAACTACTACAAGTTTGCTATCCTTCGTGATTAACAGACGAATATCTTTTACCTGGGATTCTATGTTATCTATGTTTCGTGCTCACAAAGAAAGCTGTTTTACAAATCAGAAATTATTACGTTAATAAAAATGAAAATCGGTTAAATGCATAACATTTACAATTTGTTATTAATTAAGGTAGCATTTTTAAAATAATAGAGATTAAAAATTTTATACAATCTATGAATATTTTTAGTAAATAAATATATTATTTATTAATTAATTACAATGCTTACTATTCAATTTTTATAAATCATATAGAAATATTACAATTTTATTAGGAATCTGGGGACACAACGCTATATCCTTTAATAATCTTTGCCATGACAGTTTATTCTATTGTACTTTTTTACTTACTGAATTATATGCATACAAACTAGTAAGATCGTATGGGTCATCAAATTTATTTATGAACGCTTGCAATTGTACAATTTCACATAATATACGTATTTGTACCGATTGTATATTTTGTTGTTCACAATTTTAGTATCTGTCATATCATGCCATTATAAATTTTATGGTTGAAGATTAACTGGTGAATAAATTTATTTTGTATATAATTTAGTTTTATTTATTGCGCCGGTGTAAACTATTTTTAGAATGTTTTATTTTTAAAGTTAAAATTTATTTATTTATGATTTAAAAATAACCAATTCCTTTATTAAATAAACAATAAAATAAATTAATTTTTATTGATATTTATTAATTTATTTACTCAATCGAAATGTTAAATTGAATTTTAGTAGATATAGTAAATATATTTTTTAAATGATTTTTTAATCAATGAATTACGCAAAT
This sequence comes from Eupristina koningsbergeri, assembly GCA_018907245.1. NCBI lineage: Eukaryota > Metazoa > Arthropoda > Insecta > Hymenoptera > Agaonidae > Eupristina > Eupristina koningsbergeri. Next base: position 1,885,963 of record JACCHV010000096.1, read on the forward strand.
CATTTAAGAGTAAATAAATATAACAATTGCAAATTAAGTACATAGAGTAGTTCATTATACATTAAAAAGTATTCATATTCTTTTATATAAAGTAAAATTTAATATAAAAATTTATGTGCAATATGTTAATAAATTGAGAAAATTCAACACTTTTATCAATATTAATTTATTAATATTAATTTATTATATTATTTTTAAAAATTATTTATTATTACTATTTGTTGATTCATTGGTTGGCTAATTTCATATGAGTACCAAAGATTTTAGTATTCATCGAATTGGTTGTAATAGGTTAAAATAAATGAAATAAATTTTTACATTATTGTGTGATTTGATTTTGCAGAGTCGTAAATATGACTTGTAATGGAAATTGTAGTATAAAAATAATGTAAAATGATGTTTAGAATACATATATACAAACATAAATTTTTGTGATTTTTAAAAAATATAAAAATTGTATTTTTATAGTAAAACGATAAAAATATGATGCATTATAGATCTATAAACCTTATGTGTATATTTTCTACGTATTTTATAAAATTTTATTAAAGCTCGTGGATAAATATAATACCGTGAAAATAATTTTTTTAGTGATCCCAGTGCATTATTTCTTATTTTCTACTATCATATAAAAATAGTTTACAATTTTTGAATACCCATAAAGAGGGTGCTATTACGAATAATTTTCAACATTGCTTTCATAAAATATCAACTACACATTGTATTTTCTTGTAAAATTAAATAATAATAAAAATATTGAAATAACTAGTGGAGCAAATGACGACGCTTCTGGCTTGGAGCGTCGCGCTGCGAATGAGAAGATAAGAGTCCGCGATCGCTTTAGTGACCTAAAGAACTGGAACCTCGTCAAGGTCGCCGTGACAAAGGTCATAGGTGATTTAATGAGAAGTTCGACCAACCACATTTTGTCGTGATTACATTAAAACTAACTTGACCACAAGGCCGGGGAATGTTCGAGAAACAAAAGGGAGGTAGAACAGGATCGGCCAACACCCAAAAACACAATTTCGCTTGGTAAGCGTAGTAGCGATTTTATTCGCGAAGAGCCACAGGATTTTCTCGAAAATCACTCGCCAATAAATGACTTGGAAATGTCAATAAGGAGCCACGTCTCCTAGGGGAGCAGAGCTTAGGACTCATTCTATTCCGATGGAGGAGGCTGCGTGTCGATATCTTCTCGAATTCTAGATTTTACCCGCAGGTGATTGTGATTGATAAGTTCATGTGTAGACACACGCAAAGTTTATTGCATCGCAGTAAAAGTGCCTCACGTCTTCAGATGTATTTGTGACTGCTGCAATTAGACCCACATCATTCCCTTTTTTTTGTTGATGAGCTTTTTAACCATCTCGCCTCATATATATATTTGTAAGCATTAAAAAAAATATGTTTACCTTACATTATACATTCCATGCTTATTAATAAAAAAAAGATTATTTTCGCATCGTTATCCATAACGAAATTTTAGATTTGAATATATGTGTATATATTTTAGCCTTTCGTTTTCTTCTGTTTGTATTTTTATCCGTTATACATACATACATACATACATGTAGCATATTTTTACGCATTTACCTATCTATATTTACTTGCATATATTTATATGTATACATTTATAAGATTCCTTACATTACTACCATACATTATTATCTTTATATTTATATTTACATTAACTTATAAACTTTACACGTGTATGCATGTATTACCGATTATTTTCGCAATTATATTTTTCTTAACTTTTTAACTTTTAAACATTTATATTTACGTACATATTTATATATCTTTGCTTACGTACTTACCTTTCTATTCGCTTGCATATTTGCATGCTCAGTTGTACATAGTATCTTCATCCGCTTACTCATATACATTATATTTACGCTTCTCTGCATATGGATATTTTGTGTATTTTTGATAATTTATTTAAAATTATTATTAAAAAACAACAACAACAACAACGATAATAATAAATAAATTTTATATTATAAATTATAGTATGTTATTTTTTTATATTTTCACTTAGATTAAATCTATTATATTTAAACTTAAAGGGAATTCATGCTTTTATAGATTTTTCAGTTCAAGAAGTTGGTGAAGCAGTAAATGTGAAAAAATGTAATTTAAGATATAGAACTTTTAAATTTCAGTTCTATTCCCGACTAACAAACTTCGGTAGGTCATGACTGATAAGAGCTCTTTCATATGTTTTGCAAACCGCGGATTTCTCTTCACGAATCGTGAAGCGCATGTCAGGAAGTCGGGCGGAAGAAATTGAGATTGATAAGGGAATGCATAAGGGGACAGGAATTGGCTACCGTGTTTTTAACTGAAATTTAGGACGAGCGCGAATTTACATTATTAGTATGTCCAATTTTTATATTTTATAAAATTAAAAAAAAATTAGTGATTCCACGAGTTATTTACTAGAGAATAATGAAATGATATAGTATATATAAAGTTATTTTGTAAGGAGTCTGCATTGGAATTATAAGAATTGGAAAGGTTAAGAATGAAATTTTTTTTCAGTTACCTTAACAATTCAAAATTCGGTTTATTGGTTTTTCTGAATGAATCCGTGTACACGAATAAGTACGCATGTGTAAATATTGTATGAATGGGAGAGTATGCATGAGCGAAAGTTCGTATCCATTTTTCTTTGTAACTATGCGTATTTTTGTATGTGCATATGCATGTATGGCATACAATAATAATAACAATAAGCATGATAATAATATATAGTATAATAATGTTCAAAAAATTTCAACAATATTTTTGACATTACGATCTAATGGTGAGTAGGCTTGAATGTCTCTTGTAGCGAATTAAGTCAATTCAACATTACGTTTTAGACACTTGGTCTGACTCTTTTAAATAGTATTCCTGGTTCTTATCACAATGTCAACTCTTTGGATACTAATCCACTCTCAAGTATAACAGATTAAATGGATTAAATGCATTCACATATGATTATGTGACGAGTTTCTATGCGGTCACTCTTTTTAGTACCTATATCAGATCAATTATTACTACATCTTGTCGTTTTTAATAAGTTTGCCCTATAATGTACGCTACGACCACTATTAGCTAACAGCAAGCTGCCCTATCAGTCCCATAGTAGTAGTAGTATGTGTATAAATATATACAAATATATATATATATATATATATATTTATAAAAGGGATAGATGAAAATGTACTTGACAAATTTTATTTTCTTTAACTCAATTTAAAAGTAAGATTAATACTATTTGATGTTGGACTAATGGAGCTAAGGGCTACGTCAAAATAAAAACGAATCTTGGCAAGAGCCCTACTTCTTGTAATATAGTTGATATTCAGATATTTTTTTAAGGATATTGATCGAACATAGAAGTGCGTTTATTCGAGAATTATTTTGAACAGTGCGAAAAGGTTATCCTTACAATTAATGAATCGAGAATAGCAATTTTTTTAAAGATATTTGCACATAATTGATGTTTATTTTATTATTAATAATCAGTATTTAGTGCTCTTACATGATATTATTAAAAGTTTTTTTTGTTTTTTTTTTTTTTTATTTTTTTTATAATAAAATTATATTAGGTTGATATATTTAACAGGAAAACCCATACAATAACTTGGATCAAAATTAGTAAAATGAATATTACGTGCTTCTTTATTAATAAACTAAAATTTATCATTTTTATTATATATTTAAAAAATGAATTATTATTAATAATAGAAAATAAAAGCAATTTCACTTTATTATATATTTCTCTTTACGTCAGCAAAAATAAATTTACAATTGTTTCATTTATGTATTTATAAAATTATAAGGTCTTTTATACAATATATGATATAACGTACTATTACTTATCAAAAATATCGTAAAATATAAGATTTATTTATAAGATAAATACTTGATAAAAATATATATATTGATAAAGTGTGGTTATTATTAACCTTTTGAAATGAATTTGTGAACCGTAAAGTAAAAAATTAAATGCGGTAAATTATTTAAATTCTAGATTTTAAACTTGAAATTCTAATTTTAATTTAATATTAAAAAAGTGTTCTGTGTTCTTTATAATTAAATAAGTTTATGATATTCAATAGTAGAAGTTTGATTTCAATATACTTATTGTGTCATAGATTTCTACACGACCTCATTACATTTAGAACTTTGTGGCATTATAACTCATGTACAGAAGTGTTAGAAGCTCATACTTGCAGATGAAACATTTTCCCTTTATATGTGTGTGAAGACATACGTGTGTATTATTCTTGTTCATGGAACGACGTTGGAATTGGAAATTTTGGTGGTACGGATACTAAATTGATATAAACATTTTGCTGACGAGGCCTTTTTGACTCTTACCCTCAACTTACTGATAAGAATTCTTAAATCATTCTTGACTCAAGTTCGTGCACGAATTTCGTGTTTAAAGCTTCAATCGTTCGCCTGTGTCCGTTTTCTATATCTGTCATACGTTTTTTTCCTAATATGCTCTCTTTCATTGAATGAAAGAAATATATATGGATAAAGTGATTAAATTTATTGATTTTTCTCTGTCAATAATCGTACAATTATTATTCCATTCACAATATATCACATAAGTTTATTTTACTATTATTTGATAAAAAAATTCAGTAATTACAAAATTTTTTCATTCTCAAATAACAGTAGATTTTTTATTCAGTTTTAATTACGTTATATACACTTAATTATATAAAAATTAATGTATATGAATTAATGAAACTGTATCACTTAAAAGCCAATGACTCGTTTAAGTATTTTTTTTACTAAAAAATAATATTACATATTATTCGAAATGGGTATTAATTTTAGTAACTTAAATGAATGAATTTTTAAATTACACATTAAATATGCAATATAATTTTAAGGTATTTTTGCGTTTTTGAAGCATTTATTTTGAAAGATGGTATCATGTAATGGCAAAATGGTGAATAATCCTTCGAATTTCTGCATTATAGTTTATTTTGTGTATCTTATTGGAAAAGGTCCTTACGCTCCATAACTCTCATTTCCTTGACTCGGGTCCATTTTCCATACTCTATTTAATATATTTCACCTGCTCCTTTATGAAGGATTTAAGAATAATGTTGATTTTTTTAGTTCTAAGTACAAGTGGTTGGCATCGTATTAGGGTGTTCTTATCAGATTTCCGATGAATACCTCCCAGATGGCACATTTTCTCTAGTAATGATATTAGGTGAGAGTGTTCGCCCTCGAAAGCTTCGGAATTTCTTTGATGAGCTGCTATCCGGTGGTATTGTAAGTGTCATTGAGCTCCTTTAACCGTTCCAGGATGCTGCACATTCCTTCCATAGAAATTCAAGTTCCATTTCCTGATCTCATCTAACATGCCGGGATGATCGGGCAGGGGTGCGAAGAGAAGGTCAAGTAGGGTAGTTAACTCCTCCTTGAATTTTCGTGCACCTGTAAACTAATATGATACCTTGGCGATGTGTTACTGGGTGATTGAAATTTGCGTATTTAATTTGACAACACTGTCGTTCATTTGGCGTTCCTATATCTTTGATTGTAATAAAAGAAAAATCTGTTTACACATTCTGACACCAACTAAAATCAATCTTCGTAATGATTTAAAATGCCATTGCTCCCTTCATCTGAATAAATTTTAAGCAGATAAACACGTTAATACTGAAAATAAATTATTTTAATCCTAAAAGTAGAAGTCATTAAATAATCAATTAATGAAGTTATTGAGTAAATAAAAACTCGTTCAAAATATTTATGCTGTTGAACGTGATAATTTCAAATTAATAACATTTATCAACCTCATTAAATTTGATATTTAATTAGAATATTTATTACGAGTAATATTGTGCGTGTTCATTTCATATATCATATCGCTTTGTTTATCAGGACATGTAACCAAAGAAAGAGAGAAAGATAGAGAAATTTATTACCAATGGATTAGTTTAGAAGATTATTCAAATAGTTTATATGTGGTACACCTGGTGTCTGATTCCTTGTGACAGCTTTATTTCGGCTTCGGATGCTCTTAGCTGTAGATAGACTTGGATGCAACTCAGAGTCTCCTTGCTCAGCAATCAACCACCCGATCAGCGAGAAACGAACGAGTGCGACCAACCGAGGATTCGATGCCAGATATCGAATAATTTTTTATTCTACCTCGTTCGCCATTTTTGTGGGACTCTTCTTCCAATAGACGATAGCCCTCTCTCTCTCTCTCTTTCTCTCTCACCGTTTCAGTAAAGCTTTTTATAGTGCACGCTTATGACGAGCACGACCGTCACAATATAAACACACCCTATTTTCCGTTTAATGTTAATTATTGGAGTAATTATTTCTCTAAAGTAACACATTGCGAATAAAGTTTCTTTGAAGTTTACTTTAAAATATGAGAGTCAAACAGCTGGTGCAAAAGAAGCAATGAAATTCATGGATTAAATCATAAAGTGTACTTCTTTAATACTAAGCGAGTAGTGGAATTTTAATGACGCATTTCCTTGAGCAAAAAGTTGTGAAAAAAAGTCAACGGAGTGAAACAAAGAGAAGATATGCGTGTTTGTATGTATTCCCGCACACACATACAAAGATCTGAGATGATATAGGCATAGAAAATAAGAGAGACAGAGTAAAAAGTGAAACAGAAGTTTGAATATCTAAAAACTTTTTATGATTTTGAAGCAGTTTTCAACTCTATACGAGCCGCAAAGTGAATGCAGCCGTTATATATGCATTCAAAAATAATAGAGATTTAAAATACAATAATTTATATTCAAATTTAAAAATAAAAGTTATTTCTATTTGCTTTATATATTAAATTTCAGTTTTCTTAGGACCTTAATAATTTTCATAAAATAAATCGAAAACTATAATTCTAAAAGTAAAACAAATCAATACTATCAGTTTTATTATTCTGTTTTTTATATATTTTCATATAAATATTTTAAATTTTATGAATTTTTTTATTTTTATTGACGCATTTTTTTTTAAAAATTAATTGAAATTTGAAGTTATTATTAAGGTATAATAAATAAATATGTTTTAAGGTATATAATAAATATGTTTTTTTAATATTAAATAATCAAATGATTTTTTAATGTTAGAACTAAATATTTAAAAAATGAATCCTAATTCAACGTTTCAAATCAGATATGAGCTTTAATTAATCGATTTTTTTATTATAATAATCTTTATTTATTTATAAAGACTTATTTGGAATTGATAAAATAGAAAATGAAGAGATATAATAGATTTGTATTATGTTTATAAATATTTTTATTGAATTATTAACGATAATTATTTATTTGTGATATTTAAATCCTTTAAAAAACTATGAATTCAGTTCTAAATAAATTTTCTGTAATTTTAAAAACGGTTTATCAAAAAATTATAAATACGAATTTATGAATAATTTAATACTTGAGGAAATGATGCATTGAAATTAATTCATACAAGTATAAAAAATTTGTCAAATATCACTTTAATTATTTGGTAAAAAATTATATTTATAAATTGTTATTAAAAATTAATTATAATGTAGATGAATTTTTTTTAAAATCTTCGAGTGTATGTTATTAAATTAAATTTTCCAAAAATAACAAAATATTCAGACTAGCATGGTTTTAGCCTTTTAATATATTAATTTTCGAAATTATAAAAATTTTGCAAAAACTTGAAATGAGATCAAGTAAAATAAAAGATTCGAGAAAACAATGTAAAAACGTAAGAACAAATAAGAACAAGAGCTATATCAACTTTTTTTTCTTCAAATGGCACTTCCCGTTAAACTTTGATAAGTTAACCAAGAGCAATTTATAGTGGTGAGCCATTTAACGTTTTATTTTTTCTCATGCAGCACGATTACTTCCGTCAGTGTCAGAAAACCGAATCAAATAAAAAGGTGGAGTAAATAGAGCGTTTACCGTTGAAAGCATGTCTGGCTCGTTGTTTTCAGTCGAGGATACAAATCGGCTGATGCACGCAAATCGAGTGGAATAACAATATACATCTCGGCCGTAGCCGAGGAACAAGAGAGGGGGAGAGGGAGTGAGAGAGGCCGACCAAAGTCGAAGACGCTGACGAGGGGTAGGAAACGAGAAAACAAGGGGGAAAAAATGAAAATGGGGATGGCCACGTGGTTGCCCTGGGCACGGCCTCGCACTTCCGGATGAGCGGGTGCGGCCTCGTATCTCTCGTCCTCTGGCCTGTCGGGCGCCGAAATCCATTCGCCCGTGAACCTCGAGATAACATAGAAATTACAGTCGAGACAAACTACACCGAGCCAACCTCTTTGGCTCCTTGCGTCTCTCAAATTTTCGTTTCGCTCTACGCAGGTATACAGGTACGAGTGCCGGACAATGACTTTTTAACCGCCGCAGATTTAACAAACACCTCGTCATAAATGCTACGTGCATGTGCGCCCTGCAAAGACGAGTTTTGTTTTTTTTTTTTTTGTTTTTTTTTTTTTTTTTTTTGTTTTTTTTTTTTTTTTTTTTTTTTTTTTTCTCTCTCTCTCTCTCTTTCCACCGACGACTGACAGTTAGTGCTCGTGAAATTTCAAGAGCTTCCCGCCCCCTGCCCCTCCTCCCCTATTGTGCGTTATTGTCCCCCACTGTTTTTTACCAGTTACAAGTTTATTTTTACCTTTTCAAAAGCAGTGCGCCAAATTTTGTCCGTGAATGTTCTATTTCCAGTTTTCTCGAATGCCGCTCAATTAACTAACAAAAATCAATAAACACGAGGAAGAACAAAAGAACAGTGGGACCCAAAGAGCGAAAAATTAAAAATTTGAAATAACTCCATTTTTTAAGTCCTTTTTACGACAAGATAGATTTCATTATCAATCAAAACAAAGAAATTAATTATTTATTAAAAATAAATTTAAGTAACGTGAAATATTTTTATTATTATTTATTATTTATTTTATTTTTAAATTAATATAGAATTATTTTTGTATTGTATTTGTCAATACATATTGTACAGCATAGTTTTGATTTTATTAGTTGTATTTTTATCAGAAATTGTTTTACCAACCGATCTATTTAAGAATACTGTTTATTCTCCTTGTAAGCATTTTGAATACAATGATATTACTGTACATAATTTGTACATTGCATTTTATTTTCTATCGCCTATTTTATAAATTAATTTCAAATAAAAATATATTGTTGATGGATCAATTATGTGATGACGATCTATAATACATATTATAATATTATTGATTTATCATAATTTAAAAACTAATAATATTGTTGAAATAAGGATAAATCACCAATTACATTTTACGAATAATCTCTTGTTTTAATTTAAATTATTGTTATATGTTATGTAAAGTAAAACGTCTTTTATATAAGTTCTTCCTAAATAGTGCCAAGAATATTTTTTTTTATTACATCTAGTCTTTATTTATTTTATCAAAATCTTTTGTCTTCCCATGAGTGTTTTAGAATGAGAAATTACGTGAATCTATAAGAAATAATAAAATGAAATTTGCATATAAATATACAGCTTTAATATACCTTTCTTATCTTATGTTGGATCTCATAGTTTTCTTGCAAAACACCTTATCTTTAAGTAAAAAGTAGAGTATCTCACATGGTTTTATCTTCTATTTATAGTTTACAAACGTTTACAATTCATGTGTAGTAAACTCAGTTTTCGACATAAATTTACCTTACCAGCTAGTGCTCATACAACATGTGCATGAGAAAAAACATAACTAAAATAAATAAACGAATTTTTTTTTTCTTAATAATATTATCTTTCAATTTTTAGTTATTTAAAAATATAATGATAAATAATACAACAAAAAAAATTAAATGAACAATAATAAATTAAAAAATTTAAACATCAACATTAATAGATTAAGTTATATTTCATTTATACATTTATTTAAATAAATATTAATTACTTTCGCATGAAACCTTCATTTTTTATCATTGGATGTACGCATTTACATTTAACAAAAATATATTTGAAATAATGAACGTTTGTTTAAATTTAAGATTGTTCTTTTAAATAGGCATACTAGACAATACCTAAATTATTTCGTATATTATCCGTATGCCAGACATCTATAGTTATTTTTTATATTACAGTCTTTAAGAAAAAATTTGAATATACACTGTTTTTTTTAAATGTAATAATCAATAACATTTAGTTAAAAAGGTCATGACAAGACAGCATTGAATTTTTTATACGTTAATGCAAAATTTATCAATAATGTTATATCATAGAAATTACTGGCCTTTCTGAACGTTAGTAGTAACAGCTCATAAAATAAAGAAATGCAAATAATGCAGATTGTTAAAAGAAATTATGATTATCATATTGGATTTGATACTTTATAAAATTTAAGTTACATTTAATAACAGCCATAAATTTATTATATATTATTCTCTATCTGTTGTAATTCTAAATTATTTTACATCGTCATAATATATATCTATATTGTAAAATAAATTTGTTGGTGTGCAACAAATCTGGTAGTATTACTTGTTTGTGGTTTACATGCACAATTTAATGGTATCAGTGCTTTTATCTGATTTTTATTACCTCTAAGGAAGGAGGGACCTTGACATTTTCTATAATAGTTAATCCTCGAGACAAGTGTGATTCACATCAAATACATTTTACTTATATCAAAATTACAGATACATTATACGTATTATTTCATGTCTGCATTAATAAATATAATAAAGGATAATATAAAAGAAAAGTATATAACTTCTGGATTTAACCAATAATATTTAATATATTAATTTAATGGATTACAAAATAAATTTCTTTCAAATTTTTGAATGCATATAATAAATCTTTATGATATTAATATTTTTTAAATTATAGGTAATATGTATTGATTATAATACATTGTTTTCTATTTCAAATATTATGCTGTCATTTGTTAATAATGCATTTTATAAGAGGCATCTAATGCTTTTACACTATTAATTGCGACTTTTGTAGCATTTTAATCGGTAGTTTGTCCAGCAAAAAGACAGAGGAATATGATGGACTAAGTTTTAATAACATGACATTAAAAAAATAAAAAGTACTGACGTAGCTTATGATTAGTTAAAGTGAATGCATATACAATTACAAGTATGTTTTTGTTTGAAATGAATAGTCGTACTAATATATATATATGTAAAAGTATATACATGTACGTGTTTAGTCTTCGTAGTATGTAACTAAAGCGTACTAGAGAATAAACGATTTACGTTTAAACGCGATCTTTAAGCGTAGAATTTATACTCGGGTAATATGCATAAATGTATGTAAAGGTAAAAAAGCGATTTAAACAAAAGGCCGATAATGTTACACGTCATGGTTATAGATGTGAATGGTGGGAATGGTTAAGCGTAGCATTTACGACCAATACCATTCATCGAATTTTTTTTTTAAAAAAGATTATTAAACATTAACATTGACACATCTTATTTTTTTTTACAAAATTTTTATAATACATGATAATGGAATGACTATCAAATCGCAATAAATAGTATTTAACAAAAGGGACTTTTTCGCTTTCGTGAACATTAACAATTTTTACTACACTGAAGAAAGAAATATATTGTTGTATTATTTACATATGATTATAAGTTGGTATTTATATGTAGGAATATGAATCTGATGGTAGGTTAAATAATTAGGGAACGGGTTCAAAATAGTTAGTTTAATAAAAACTTTAATTACAAATACAATAAGGACATACAAGTTATTCATTGTATACACGTCTCGGTGTGTCGGTAAAATTTCACGTCGCTCGCTCAGAAATCCTTTGCCTACCTGACCTACGTTGGATTCAGTTTTTCCAGTTTTCAATGTTTTTGGTGCTGGATTTTCCTCTCAGTTTGTATGCCGATAAAAGCGTTGATACCTGAACATCAATCCTACACAAATTCGCGTCAAGCTTATCATATGCTACAAGTATACCTGAATTTACACACACATACATACGCATACTCTCTCTCTCTCTCTCTAATTCTCTCTCTCTATTTCTCTATCTTTCGCACCCAAAGCCTTAAAAGCTCCCAAATATGAATGTATATGTGCTTTACAAATCTAGAAAAATTTGATGATTTGAAAATGGATTTCGCTTTTTTTGGAAGGATATTCCGAATGGCAATCTATTCATTAAAGGAATAGATTAAATGCAATAGTAAATTGTTTAAACTAAATGGGCTCTCTTACTTTTTTTCAAATCCATAAAATCCATATATAAGCGCTTGAAAAAATCGCGAAAATTTGACAGTCACATTATTGACTATTGACAATACAATATTTTTATTCTAAAGTAGATTTAACTTTAAGGCAGCATTGTTTTTCATAAAAATGTTTTAAAAATTACAAGACATTGTTACGATTCATACTTCGATATTATATGATTCATCTTGGTGTACATAAACGTGCATTTTTAGAAATTATGACAGTATTAAATAAAATAATATTATTTATAATTCTAAAATAATTTGATAATTATTGAAAAAATCACTCTCTATTTTTATTAATGTTGAGATGAGAATGCAATATATAATGTTGCAATTTGAACATGCAGTACATCTTAACATATTCAAATTTATGAATAGTTTAAAGAAGCTATTTATATGTGTTGTTTATGTATGAAAATTGTATATTGTTTCTTAAAAAAATAAATGTTTTGTATATTTAATCATCTACTTATAAGGGCATTGACAAAGACGAGAAACTATCTCGTCAAAACGTGTAAATTACAATTATTTGTTGAATTATTATTACACATCCATATATGCATCGCTCATCTATCAATATTAATATAAAATACTTTGCTCATATCCATTGATTTCTTAAAAACTTATTATACTAAGTCTGATTGAATTACAGCGTTTGTAAATACATAAAATTTTGATTAATGAAGAATAAATTGGTATATTTTATGTTGTACATCAATATACGTTATATTTTTAAACGTAATATAAATTATATTGTTAAACATTATTAGTAATTATCTCTATTACTCTAATATTTATTGTCCTCATCAGTGTTAAATTTATTTTATTGTACTTGCCTGAATATATTTGAAACCAAAACTCAAATATAAATATAATATAAATTGTCGTTAAAAATATTATTTTATAAAAACGAGCAAATATTTAAAAAGGTTAAAACAATAAAGTATACAAATATTAATTAAAATCTATTCAATTTTTAATAGACGACGATTCTTCTAAATTGTTAAAACTTTATACGTATATTATTTTTACGCGTAAAACTATGGGAACAAATTTTCTCTCATCACTTCCTCTCTGACTCTGGTTATTCTGGTTTCGAAGGCTTTCTAAAGGTACACTTTTGTTATAAAACAAACGAAAGGCGACAGTTTAATTGACCTTCAAGAAATTTAACGTTTATAATTAATTATTTTAATGATATTACATATCTTAACTAAACAATATGTTTTTATTACAGAAGAACACTATATTTAATATATAATTTATTTAATAAAATTGTTACACTTTTTGTTTCAGTTGAATAAAATAATATAAAATAATTGATATGCAACAGTATTAAATTAATGATATATTAATTTTAATTCAAATATTCTTAAACTAGTATTTTTTTAGCATTTATTATTTTTATGTAAATATTTATAACAAAATATTGTATATTTATTATTTAATATAATTTTAAATATTTATGAATTATTTAACCAATATTTATTTCCCCAATTCTGATTATTATTTATTATTTAAGGTGATTTTAAGAAGTATTAATTTCATTTCCCATACTTCAGGTATAAATAACTGTTATTTTAATTACTGCATTCATTCGTTTTAATTATACTGATGTCTACAATAATTATTTATGCTTCTCTTTTTTATTTTTCACATGAATTTTTTCCGACAGCAATTTAGAGACTTTGTATATTTAATTTAAAATAAATTATTAGATTTTTTTTAACACTGCAATGAGTCTTCCGTTATATTATATATAATATTGTCGGGGAATTTACAGCAAATGTGATCTGGCATTTTCTGTTTTTGTTCGTTTTTTGAGTTTATATGTAAGCTATGTTTTCATTGATTTACATGTATTCTACTATGTATTTGTACCAGTGGTTTTATTTTTCTCGTTAAAACTTTATAAAATTTTTAGATTTTCATTTCACTGCATTGATTTTGTTATTTTATCTTATTTTTTTCAGCTTGTAAGTTCAAAAATATTTATGGCCTTTTACTTTCTTTAAGGAAGTCATTTGGCATATGTTTTTTACTGATATTTAGTATAGTCATTTTCTTATACTACATTTATAAATCTTACACATTGTATAATATGAATGTAATTATAATTTAGAAAGTCATTAAATATATTCTTAATCACTTAATAGGTAGCACCTTTAATATTTTTTATTTAATTTAAAGTTTTGAAACAATTGCTTAAATTTAAAAATTTAAAAACAATTGTTTTTAAATAATCGTAAATATCTATTATCATCAAAGCAATATATTTATAAAATTTAATTTAAAATTGACAAAATTATTATAAGAACAATAATCAAGAAATTATTCATTCAGTATTGAAATAAAGAATTAATTTTTTTAATTCTTAAAAATATTAGTAAACAATTACAAATTAAATAATTTTGTTTATATAATAAATGATATTACATAGAAAAGTTTCAAAATAATTTCAAGTAAATTTAAGGTGTTAATAGTAGTCATTATTATATTCTGTAAATTTAAATATTTAATTGATAAATAATAATATTAATATCTTTATGGTGATTGTGGTTAATAATTTTTAATATTTTTGAACTTCCTACTTATTCAATCGATAAACCAATGATAAATCGATTTTGAATTTTTTTATAAACCATATATTTCTTGCTTTTGGAAAAAAATTAAAAAAACTCATAGATATTGAGATGAATTGAAACAATGAAATTGATGTGAATATTTTCATTTTCAATTATTGAAAAATTTACAGTTTTTTAATTAAAGATTATATAATAGATTTTAGATTTAATGTGTATAAATAATTGAGTAAAAAAGTAAAAGTATAATTTAAAAAAATTTATAGTTGGTATTATGAAACACGCTGATTCTGAAGTAATAAAAAATAATAATGGAACGAAATAAGAGAAATTTTTGTATAAACAAAACATTTTTTATTAAGCTATGTTTATTTCAATGCATATCTTTTTCAAAAACATTCGTCTACTAAAATTTCTTCTCCATTGTCATTTGTATAAATGCGATGGATGATCTTAACTGTTTTCGCATTACTAGACTTGTACATGTGTATATTTATGTAAATGTCTATTTATAAATATATTTGGAATCCTATGAACAAAAATGCAAGGTCCATTCTCTGAGAAACGTCGATGGTAATAAGGATTCAATGCAATGTAAGTTTCAAAAGCTACAAATAAAGAAAAGAAGGAAAAGCTGCTAGTCCGAAAGAAGTGGAGAAAACACGAACGGAAAAATATTAGTTAAATAGTGCAAGATTAAAAAGAATAGATTGCACAAAAAAATAAACTTATTTTTATCGGTTTGAATCGAGCAAATGAATATTTATAAATTTCACGATACACAAAAAATTAAATTTTTATAATTTTATGCATTGTTTAAATATAAAGATCAATAAATATGTACTATAAAACTTATATATAATATTTGAACCTTTTGCTCTCTATATATAATATTTTATTTTATTGTACAACTGATATTGTCTCACTTACTATAAAACAATTTTTACACTTTTCCTTTCACTCGTAGGGTTATATTATAACATTATACTTTTCTTATTTCTTTTTTTTCTTTTTTTGGTTTTATTATTTATTATTTAATCTAATGATATATATATTTGTTAGTTTTCTGTAGTTTTTTTCAGTTATTTATGATTGTACATGCCTTTCTCATGAATTTCAATCATATGCGCGATAATTTTATTTTGTTTATTGCATAAAATACGTAATTCTCTTTAGTCAACCAATGCTTATTTACTTTCATTTCATTTCTCAATTTGTATTTGACTAAAATTTTCATCAGTACTTTGTTTTTTATTTTTTTTTTTTTATATATACTTTATGATTTTCATAGTATTTTTCTTATTACTTCTTTTATTTGTTTTCAGCGCTCATTTTAATAACTATTTCATCTAATATAAACATTTTTAATAAATTTTCAATATTTTTGCTATATTACCAAGTAAATTATTTCAAAATATTTTTCAAAAATACGATAAATAAAGGTTTGGAAGAAATTAAATTCTTCATTGTATCATTGAAAGTTTCAATATTTAAAAAAATGTTCTTAAGTAAAATATTATTCAAAATGAACATAAAAAAATGGAGTTTTAAAAATATTTTAAGTTTAATTTATTGACTTTTTTGGTATTTTCCTCTTCTATCGTGGAGGAGAATAGTGTTAATAAATTATTCTTTAGATACATTCAATGAGTTTTATAAATGATAAATATGTATATGCATGAAATGCGATAATAATTATTGCGAAAGAATGTATCAATATTTACTGATTGTAAATAAATGAATGTGTACAGTTGAAAAAATATTTTATGCAGTAATGGTAGTGATAAAAATAATTAAAGATATAGAATACACTTTTCTTTTGTAAATTAAACGCTTTGGGAGGAATAGATCAAAAGAAACGAATTAAGTAACGATAGAGGCAGTGCAATAATATAGATTAACTGAAGCAATAGTGTTATTTATGAATAAAAAGAGTTTAATGAGAGATTTTTTTTTGCATGGAAATCGTACTTGTAATCAATAAAACTGAAATAAAAAATTCTAATTCTTGAAAATTCATTTATAATTATATACGATATATAGGTATTACTTCTATATTACAGTATTTATTAATCCATTAATTACCGTTAGAATAATTTTTAATCAAATTATCACGAAGTCGTCATACATCATTTTTGAAATAAAAAAAACTTCTCACGTAAATTTGAAAGGGAAAATTCAATGCATACTAATGTAAAATTTATAAAATAAGTAGTATAATTTACAACTAAATTTACTCGCTTAATATGCTTATTAAATAACCTGTAGACATGGGATAAATCAACAGCTAACATTTGTCCACATAAATCATTTTGCATTATAAGACATTATTTGATGTCTCAGTAAATTAAAAAAATAAATTTTTAGCATTATTATAATTCTAAATTTTAGAGAAATTTGATGGCATAAATACTCATTGAACTTACGACTTATGAGCTGATTTATCGTATTTATTAGTTAATGGAGAATGGAACCGCCTCATGGAGATTTGATAACTAGTGTCATAGTTCAAAAATTAGAGGTGTGTCACCAAAGGATAACCCAATGTATCTGGTATCAAATGTAAAAAACCAATCTGAAAAATAACAGATTATCGCCGGCTTTAAAAAATCACAAGAAAGATGAGCTACTCTATTCTTCAAACTCAAGATCAGATCGATCAATTTAGGGGAAGACGTAGTTTTAGATCTAAAATCGGGATTTTATCAGATCTTGATGTGCGCGGACTCGGTAAAAAATTGAACATGTTGATTACTTGAGTAGAAACTTAGACGAGTGATTACTGATTATAGAAGATTGATTATTTTTTACTTTAATGATTAAATTAAAATTCTTAATAAAATTTCATACTACACAGTTTAATATTAATCAGGTTTGCTCCTGCAAATAGATAATAAATACCTAACTCAAAAGTATTTGAAATATATTAAAAGAATATAAATTACTAATCATTTATATTTAGTCATTTCTATCCATTATCGTACCATTATATGTTCATTAGCAATACTAACATTTGCTCGGATGATGAACTTTCTCAATTTTTTAACTATAACGTATATAAAACGAAGGATTTTTTAAAATTAACTTTATAAATTATTTGAGATTTTCCAAATAAACATTTATATACGAGGTAAGTTTGTTTCTGGTAAAGTTCTAACATTCGACTTGAATGGAGCTCGTCCAGAATTGAATGCAAGTTATTTCTAGTGAATTCAGCTGAAGCCCTATAAAGAGCTTTTTCAATATACACACAGGTGTATTTATATCGCACCAGTTTGTGTGAATAGCTGTTAGGAGTTCGATCCTGTTTGTGACTTGACTACGCGAACTTTAATCGGAAAGTCTTCATGGATATAACGTACTATCAGCACTCGGTTATCACGATCCAAGTTATGATGCTTAATTATATCCGTAGAGTTGTTTGCTCTTATTCATATGCATTATTTGTTATTCTCATTCTACGGGTCTATTCACAGTGAATTTACTTGAATATAAGTAGTTACATGTCCTTATATATATTTGCACATAAATATTCATATCTGTAGTACACTCATACATACAGAGTATATCAGAAATCTAAAGGGGAAAAACATAGCAAGTTTACATATGTATGTAGTACATATAGTAAATAATAAATTCTCGGGAAAATGATGTATTTTTCTCAAAAATTCCAATACTTTTGTAATATAAAGCATCAAATTAGTGGTTTAAAAAAAATTATTGAAAATTTATTCATAATTGTATACGTGTGCATACTTAAATAATTACAAAACTTAGAATAACTAAATACAGTCGTTCAATTTTTGTTAGGGACAGAACCGGGAGATTGGAGATTGATTGTTAGGCGTGTGTCCAGGATGCGGGGACGCCCGCAATGGACATTTTGGATCATTGAAAAGCGCGATTTTTCCAGGGCGCTTGACCATGTAGGGCTGGAAGCCCACACGGACACACGCATAGTTTCGCCGATTGTGTGAACGGGGAGGGGGTCGGTATGTGTAAAAGTGTGTGTGTATGAGCGGGAAGGCGTACTCGTGGACGTCTCCTTATCATTTCTCTCTCTCTCTCTCTCTCTCTCTCGCACTCGCGCTGCATGTAAAACTATCCTTTTGGCTTTTCTAGAACTTTCCAGAGACGAAAACGTACCGCCGTTTTTTAATACATATTATATAGAATATCGAGAGTGATGCGCTTAGTATGTCTTGGCTTTTTCTTCCGCCGGCAAGCCGGAAGTTTTTTATGCCTAGGACAATGTGTGAAGTGTGTGTGTGCGGGCGCAGGGGAAAAATTGCGCGATCGGAAGATTCGAGAAGCTGTAATAGTTGAGAAAATGGAACTAACCCTCCTTTAATTCCGAGAAAAAACAAATGAAAATCTAGTCGCGAGGGGCGGTGCCAATTGGTAAGGCCTAATTGCGCTAGAAAAATTTTTGTGAGTCAGATGCTCTGACACCGCGAACTTGTGCGATTGTGAAATCTGTGCATGTTGGTGAAAATAAAGTGATCAATTTGCGGCCTGCCAAAAAAGAAGATTCCTCATTTCAACAATCCTTCATCTTCCAATAATCCAACAATTAACAATTTTATTGGTCAACTAAAAAAGTATCGAGTATGATTATAACTTTAAAGATATACAGTTTAAACTTTTATAAAAAAAAAAAAAAAAAATAACACTAAAAACTTTTTCATTATTGCTATTTAATCAAAAGTATGTTTAATAATTGATTTTAATAGAGAATTCATGGAAATTTGGTACTTCCACAATCAGATACCACTAAATTTATCTTAATTATTCCATTAAACAAAATTATAAATGCAGTCTGTCTGTAGAGTCAAAATATATTGATGTACTTTAATGAAATTTAGATTGATGAATAAATTATGTTTTTGTGATTTCTGTTTCCATATGATATATTCAAATACTGATCATTAAACGAATTAATATAAATATTTTATGGAAAAATATTATAAAATTTTAATTTAATCTTTTTAAAAAATTCATGTTTCAACTTTCATTGCGCATTTAATATTTTAAGTAATTTAAAGTAAACTTAGCGTTTTAATAAAGTTACATTCAGCAACAGATTTCATTGCTGTATAACTGAAGCCAATGTTTAATCAGGTATTAAATGTTAATTTAATCTGCAAAGTTTACAGGAAAATTCAAAACTCTCGAATAAAATAAATAAATTTACCAAACGTATAATATGATTTCTTTATAACTTTTAAATTGTTAAATCAAAGAGAAATGAAGTCGTATTGTCTAAAATACAAAAATATATCTGCTGACACTACAATACTAACAACATTTTTCAAATTACTTTTACTTCGAAATGCAATCTTTTATCATTATTTACTTTGCTTTAATACATTGAGCACATATATTTATGTAGTAATTTTATCTATATCGAATATATTGTGTTATAAAGAATATTTTCATCTCGTATCTTTTGGTATTATAATGTAATATTACTTTAACGACTAAAAATCTAAGTCTAAAGATTAATATATCAAGGTATAGAACTCTTTAAATGTGCTAAGCTAAAATCGAAAATTAATGAACTTTATGTCCTTGTCGATGTAATAATTTATCA
The DNA here is from genome assembly GCA_018907245.1 of Eupristina koningsbergeri. Lineage (NCBI taxonomy): Eukaryota > Metazoa > Arthropoda > Insecta > Hymenoptera > Agaonidae > Eupristina > Eupristina koningsbergeri. The sequence goes on from JACCHV010000096.1 coordinate 1,906,362, forward strand.
AAATAATTTAAAAAAGCTATATGATTATCCACAGGTCGATAATTTTAACAATGTAATTTAGTTACAAAAAATTAAATAATTTGTATTACAGTGTTGACAGAAAATAATACCGCTATAATCTATCGATAGTGAGCTTATAACTATTGAAAAAGTGAGTATTATAAGTTATGTTTTTGAGTGCTAAAAGATTATATTAAAATTTATTAAAACCATATTTAAGATATTTATTATATTAAAATAAATTATCGGTTTTATTCTTATTTAATTAATTTTTTAAATTAAAAGTTGATATATTATTTGTTTAAAAATAATTGAAATTTCTTGTAATTAAAATTGAATATAAAGAAACAATCACGTACGCAATGACCATAAATTAGCAAATTTTAATTTTTTAAAAATTATGAATATTATTGTAAATATTAGTATCATAATGCTAATAATAATTTTAATTAATTAAACTAACTGAGACCATAAGTGTATTGTTTTTTATAAAATACCGGTATAAAAATTTCAAGTTTAATATAGAGTAATCATTCGATTAGACCTATAATTGAAACTTTGTTTTGTTTATTATAAGCATATGCATAATAATATGTAAGAATAATATTAGTATGTATTTTTATTTAAAACAATAACCAATTAATAAATTACAGACTATTATAATAAAATCAATAAATAATTTGCTGGTCTGGTCTAGTGATTCTTTTGTTGAGGTCATGGAATTGTAATGACGATACTTTTGTCTTTGTTTCTGTTTATCTATCTTTTATCTCTCTTTGAGCTGTTTATGTCTTTATCATAAATTATTCGTTGTGTTTATTATGATACCTACAATAGACGTCATAAACAGGAGATGATGTATACTAATGGACAAACAGTATGAAAAAGAAAATGAATATGTCGTTGCATATAAAGGTATCCCTCATTATGGAAGGGATAAAGTATATTTTCAATTTTAATTAAATTTTAAAAAGTTATCAGATATATGTTTAGTATTTAAAATAAATTTTAAGTCAATTAGAAAAATATTTATTTTATAAAATACATTATAAAATATTTCCAAATTAATAATAATAATTTTTTTTGTTGTAAATGATTAATTATTGAATAGAATAAATTAAAATTCTTTTCTTCAATAAAGACAAATTTTTTTATAGATTTTTAATTTAATAAGTATGAAAGAATTTTATTTCTGATATTAATTTATTTTTATATATAACCAGAGGCGAACGGGAAGATCGTGGATGACCAAATCAGCGATTGTACTACTATAGCTTTGCTGATTTTTATGAAGTAATTTTTAATTTAAAAAAGATATAAAAGGCTAAAAAAGGAGAATTGAGCGACATGTTAAATTATATTAGTATTTGCTTTCTCGGTTAGTCTGGTTAAGAATGAATTCAGATAATAATTCCTGAGGTTTAGGTGACATAAATGCTTAATATTATATATGTGTGCCCTCCGTTCATCTCCGATATAACTTGTGATGACATACCCTCTACAGTGAGTATTAATTTCAATGTTTTCGTGCAAATTATTAAACTAAGTTGTATGGTATTGAATTTTATAATTAATTTAATTTAGATATATTCACGTTAAAAAAATTTTATCTAGGCTTATTTTATCAACGACTATATTTTTCTTCTTTGAATATGAGAAATACATGTTTATTCGTTTTTTCTTTAAGATAAAAACTGCATGGATATAAATCACATATACATTAACTTTTATTATAACGTCATGGTTCAAATTTGGGTGACTCTGAATTGCATCAATCATGCAAATTGTTCAAATGATATCCAATCATCACGAATGGTTATGATTTGCATGAACAAGTGTATGTTTGATTTATTTAAGCCATCGCGATTTCATTCCAAACATATATTTCATCTCATGATATTCATTGTATTGTTATGACCAAAACGAAAAAACAGTGCTCGACGAAGTCTTTGATCTGTTTTTTTTTGGTTGACATTGATAAGCAGTATTTATTCGTCCTATTAGGTAAAGTATCTCAAAGTTATTAATAATATGTACACCGAATAGCTGAGATTCACTATTTCCCATAACTTTTGAATTATACTCTGCTGATTTGCAGTTTTCATATATATTATACATATAATCATCCAAATAATTTTTATTATTTCATCAATTGAAAGTACATAAGATAACACGATGCAGTTTCAATGATTCTTCATATATTCATCATTGAAATAATCGTAGAAAATAAGATCTAAATTCTTAATGATGTTTACAGATTGATGAGCAGTATGGCTTATCACGTATAACTCACATTTACCATCATTACGATATTATCTGTTAACATTTCATAACTATGTTATCACATAATCGATTGATGCTTCTTGATCAGTGAACTTAATTATTATTTGATTATGCATAAGTTAATTTCATTATTATGATATGGTACATTCCAACTAGTAGTATTCCATGGTATTCATACAAGAACTTCATAAAGAAAACAAAAAGATTAATGTGTCTTGAGTACAAAGCTACAAATTTGGTAGTGGCAGAACGTATCGATAATTATAAACAGCAAAAATATGTCCTACGTTGGTAATCTGAAAAATATTTATTTAGAAAGTGTTGATTTACCTTTATGACTTTTTATATTTTATTTTTTATTAACTTTATGCGCTTATACATATTTTAATCTCTTCACTCTTCGTGAATCTTTCTCTAGTGTTCAACTATTCGGGTGGGGGAAGATATAATAAATTCAAGGGTCTCAATACATCGAGCTAATTATGTAACGATTGCGAACGAAAAGAAATTCATTATAAATTATAATACTCATTATATTATTTTAATATTTATATTTTGTAATGAAATTTTATCTCTTTAATCAGGTAAAGAGAACCTCGCTGCCTCAGCCTTGTATATTTTTCATACCTGTGCTAATTAATTATTGTAGTTATCTATTTTTGACGAGTAGGGTACTTTAGAAATAAAAGTGGTGCGAGTCAAGGAATTTGTAAATGTACAGAAGAAAAGAAAAAAAAAAAAAGAAAAAAAATAAAGAAAAAACATAATGAAGAAGCCCTCGGAAAAAATTTTATAAGGACATTAGAGAGTTTTATGCCGAAGTTTGTGCATGAAATTTATTTCAATAATCTTACATCTTAAAGTAATGGAAGTACTTTTAAGTATTGATTATAACTTTTTGATGCTCATATTATTTTTATAATTATTTTTTTACTTCTTATTACTCTGTAATAAATCGTAATTATCTTAACTATCCTATGACTCATACTTATGATTTTGTACAGGTTTTTTGGTGATTTAGATACATCCTGTGTAAATTGATTTTTGCGTGCTCAGTGAATTAAACGAAGATAAGCACACGGTATATCATGAAGTAAAATAATTATAGATTAATCATGTGCATAATTCAGAGAAAAAGGACAAGGTGTACTTATTGTAACAAGGAAATTTATTTTGTAATTTTAAAATATCAAAGTTGTTTAATATTTGGATAGAAACTTGGAATGTTTTTTTATTTATTCATTATGTTTTATATGCGTTTGAATTATATTTTGAATAGATATTACTAAAATCTTAGAGATTTGAATATTTGTATTTAAAAATGAGATTATATTGTAATATTTGTATTGCATAATGTATGAACAAAAAATAAATTTTTCCGATTAAATAAACATAATCATAAAATCGTATATTTAACTAATTCAGATTTTTTAAATACATCTAAAGAAATTATAATTATATTTTATTATTCACATTTTTATTTATATTCTACGGTGTAAATAAAAGACCAATGCTAAAAAAGTAAAAATTATAGTAAAAATTTAACTACCATGAATAAAAAATGAGTATTTTATAAGAATAATTTTATCTTTATATTTTGTTAAATTTACAATTTATCATTAAGAATACTTATAAATTTTAGTTACATTAAAAATGAATAAAAGTCTAATTTGTACTCGATTTAAGATAATCAAGACGTTCAGATTTATGTAGTTTTTGTAATTTCAGAAAATAGTTCATTACCGTTTTATGACACGTGCATAAATTGATGAAAGTTATTTATCTATCAATGAAGCATTAATTCCATATTCAATTATCTTCTTTTTCTTCTTTAATTCTCTGTATTTTAATCGAATAATTTGGAAAAACCACTCATAAAGGAGAAAAGAAATCATATTCATATTTTACACTCACATTTATCTTTTTTTATCTCTGTAAATTATTCTTTTTTTCTTTTTCATCTTCTTTTTCTATCATTATTCTTCATCTTTTTCATATTTTTTCATTTTATTATGAACTAATACTGTAAATTTTGTTTTCTAAATTTTAAATACAAATTGAAAATAAAAAAATAGTTGATGATATTTGTTTACTTATTTCTTATGTCCTAATGATAATATCTTCATGATAATAATATATCTACATAATATTAATTCTTAATATTTGCTGCTATATTTTTTTGCATATAATCCAGTTATTCTAATCAATGCATTTTAAATGACAAAATAAATAAATTTTAGTCCTTCTCTTATATAAAATATAAAAATGAAAACTATGTGTTGTAGCTAATTCATATGATTTCCCGTGACAGCAACTGCATTTAGTGACAATATAAAGAAATAAATGTATTTGAGGCTCTGCTATAAAGTAATATCAAGCTGAAACTGTCTGTATAACAAGCTCATTCATTTTTTTAGTGCGTTGCAATGATGTGGACAAGCATGAAATTTAATTATAAAATGATTGATTGAATTTGTCAATATCGAGTAAAATTTTGAAATGTGATTGCATTTAGATAATATATAACATAGATGCTCGAGTACTCTTAAATCTGATGAAGCAATAAATTTATGCAATCTATTAATTAATTTCTAAATCAATAATAACTAAATTTTAAAGACTTTGGCTTTAAATTATTTAAAAATATCAAAAATATAAATTAATTTTATCACGAAACTAAATTTATGGATACCGCAATTGAATCAATAAGATTAAAGATTAAATAGTACAAAAATAAATATATTAATATTTAACACACAGTAAAAGGAGTTAATGCTAATATTTTGTATGAAAAATTTTATTGAAATGCAATACTACCTCAATCATTTAGGATAAAAATTTTTTTCAATTCACATTTCATTTTCAATTAATTATTGCAAATCAGAATTTTTTATCAGAACATATTTACTTTGAGCTAATTAAAGATTTTTATTTTGGTTAAAAAAAAAAAATTATGAATTCTCATAATTATTAATCTACGAGTCAATCATTTTAATGTATAATTCATATAATAGTTAATAAAACTTCAGATACGATCAAATTATAGTTATACCAGCTTACTTCAAGAAACGTGTCTTCATTCTTTGAATATAAGACTAAGGGTTAAAAACTGAAAATTTAACCAAGAGCTTGGAAAAATAATGATAGATAAGACTCGTTGTATCAAGATTGAAAATTTAATGAAAAAGTGAATATTTTTATAAAGATAGCTTTAAACTGAAATGTAAATGTATAGGTAGACTATGTTTTATAATTAAGAAAGGTAATTAAAAAAACATAAACTAGTTCTATTGTGTATAAAAATGTTCACACTAAGAAATATTGTATACTATTAGGTATAAAAATTAAGATTGGTTTTCATGAATGCGGTGATAAAGAAATAAAAATTTAGTTGATAAAATAATTTCTCCGTTACGTCTGATACAGATAAAATTATGGTTCTATTTGAATAATTTTTACTGTGCGAGATATTTATAAAAATTATTCTATTGTTTACAATATTTATTGAAAAAATATTATAAAATTTGGTTGTATGAATTTTATTTTAATATTTTGTTAAAATTCTACAAATTAGTTTTATTATTTTATGCTTCTCTTATGTATCAATTTATCTTCATATATCTAAAGATTCAATATCTTAATTTAACATTCATATGGTCAAATGGCTTTAATACTACGTAAAATAAATGACTACGTTGGCAAGATAAACTTTTAAAAAAAAAATCTGTCATTAAATGTTATACTGTACCAATATATCTCAAATTATTTTATATATTTTTGTCGTATTTTATACCATTGAGGCCTGTCATCCCGTCGATGTCTGACGCCACATTTTGAAATTCATGCGATAACCATTGATCGAACTTGTCACTTCGAATAGCAGAGACAGCAACTTAAGAGCATGAATGGATATATCAGATGATATAGAATCGAAATAGGTGATACTAAAAAAGCAACGTAATACACTATAAATTGAAAAAAATGACTTACTGTTTGAAATGAAGCAAGCGAGAATCGAAAGGGTCTCATGTTCAGGACCATCATATTCAATATCCATAGGAGGAAAATTTCTCAAAACTCTTGTTTACGTTTTCAATTGTTTTAGTTTCAGATTTTTTGTTTAAGCTCTTTTTATTACATTAATTATTAATAATTTCGTAAAATAAATACATCTTGCTTTTCAAATGATCAATGCAATTTATTTTTCATCTATTTAGTTTTCGGACTTAGCACTTGCATAACATAATTTTGAGCCTTAATTTTGTTTGCGATAATATCATTATTAAATATTAAATAATAAAATAATGAATAATAAAATATTAAAATAATAATAACAAAATATTAAATAATAAAATAATAGTAGAAACAAAAAGTTTTAAGAGTTAACTATAATTTTTTTAAATTTAATTTTATACATTATTTGGAGATTGTTTTTATCGTAATAATTACGTTCCATTTAGTATAACTTGTAATGAGACTCCGCAATTCGTGTTCACTTTAATTGAGGTCTAAATTTTTTCATTTCATTCCGAATTTCGGCTTTTCGTTGTAGACACTATACTAATAAATAGTGTTGATTCAAAAGTAACACATTTACCTGAACTACTGCGAAGAAACTGGTCCAGCCCTGTTCTGGCACCTGGAGATAGGATGTGTAATTCAATTTCCGAGAGAATAATCTCAAGTGCGGATGATCCAATGAGACGCAAGTACGAGCACAATACACGACACCTCGAATATAGCAGAGCATCGACATAACAAATACATAAGCTGAAAGTTGCGATATGACAAGTAGATATTGAAGTTTTTGGTCTCCGATCTAGTGCGATTTCATGTTAATTAGTGATTGATTTCAACTCCCTCACCCGCTCCCAAAGACGTTGGACTTTGCGAACTTAGTTGGCGACCTGTAGTCTAACTAATCCTTCATTGAATGAAAACTATGTTCTTCGGCTTTTAAAGTGAATTTAATTATTTACACTAGGATCTTTTTTATACATTGTAAATAAAAATTTATAGAAAATGTGGAACGTTTCTCGAATAATATTAACTTTTCAGTAATAAAATTCTAAATGTGTACATTATTTTCATCAAAGGTATTTTATTACAAAGAGATATAAAGTTTTTCTACGTATTTTGATGCTGATGTCTATAATGAATTTTTAACATGTAACTATTTTTATATGGTATCATATTTCAATGAAGTGTGATGGGAATTTTTGTTTTTTAAAATATTTGCTATAATAAAACAAAATTAATAAATAAAATGAATTTTAAATAAATTTTACAACTTCTTCTTTATTTTTAATATGGTGAAGTCATCTGCTTTTTATTATTAAAATAAATTCAATATATAAAAATATCGATTACAAAAGTTTAAAACAATAATGTTTTAGTGTTATGAATAATTAATTTAAAATATAGTAAAATTGTTCTTTTACTAAGAAAATATATTAGTATTTAAATATAATTTGTCTAATCAACAAAAGATTTATAAAACGCGAATTATTTCATAAATTGTACTGATTAATTATGTATATATATATATATATATATATATATATATATATATAACGATAAGTATAATTGCGAGATTTTATTTCTCTTAAAATAAAATTTTTTTGCAGTAGTCTCAGATAAAAATTCCATAAACTTCTAAATTAGGGCTTCTTGTTTCAGAGAAATCTGTGTGATTCTCTAAATTTCTCTTCTCGTATAATTTCATTGTATTTACTTAGTTCTATTTTAATAAGTTATATCTAGTTACGCGATGCTTCATACAGATTCATCAAGTGATTCTTGTTTTTTATCTATGCTGCGTTCATACATATCCACATAGCAAATTTTTCCAAGATATTCTTGTTTCAGTATATTTGGTATTTAACCATAACATACCCGTTTCCTATATTGACTACGTTTGTCTGGATTTACAAAACAAACTCAACAAAAATCATCGAATATTAATTTCTATTAATATATTCATTATAGTTTTCATGTACTTGATTATTATATCGAATGTACATGGATACATTTTCAATTATCTGAAACCTTACATATAAATGAATCTTCGAGACTTGAATTTTTAGCCTCTATAAAAAATAGTAACAATATAAATTACATATCTATTATAAAGATCAATTTTTAAAATAAAAAATTGTATATTCAGAAGGAAGGATGAAGATATACATTATTTATAAATTGACATTTTGATTTTTGAGATATGGATTTTAATTTGAAATCGATGAGTATTTCCTATTGTTTATAAATAAATTCATGTAATCATAGTTTTTATTTATTTATTATCATAATATGATATATATATATATATAATATATATTTATACATATTTCTTTATGTATACAAATTTCTGATACTTATCATTTTCGATTTTTATGAAAATCTAAAATTAAACTGCTCTAACTATAAAACTCAATTTCAGTTAATTAATTTTATTTAAAGTATTTTTTTTTTCATTAGAATTTTTAAGATTTTTAATCAATATAGATAAAACAGACTTATTTTAATATGAACAAAGATTAAAATACATTTAATAATTGATAATTAGAGCACTTTAATTTTGTACTTTTAGAACGAAACTTAACTGTACATGCAATAAAAAAAATGATTTTCTTAAAAAAAATATTGTTTATAATTAAATTTTTATAAATTCTATTCGATCATCAGTTATAAAGCACCTTTATCTAAGTAATAAAAAAAAATTAAATTACTTTTTACGGATATTGTTCAATAAGTAAATTAATTAATTAAAGGTATTATTAAATAATAAATAATCATTTTTTAATTCAATTGTCATGTTTTTTTTATGCTGTATCCTTTGTTTCAAAATTGTTTATAAATGTAAAATATATTGCTTTTTGGCAAAATAGATATTATTAAAATTAAATTTTGTAGAAATTTGAAATCTTTTGTAGGTCTGGAATTTATATTAACAAACAATTGCATAATATAATTATAAAATATTCTGCCACGTTATGGCTAATATTTATTTGCTGAATTTATTACTTTTTTCAAATTTTTTTAATAATGTAAAGTATTTTGCTTTTTGACGAAACACATTTTATTAAAATTAAATTTTCCGGCAACTCGCAACCTTGTTAAAAGTCTGGAATTTATATGAATAAATAATTGCATAATGCAATTATAAAATATTTCGCCACGATAGGACTGTGTCAAAAAAATGAATTTCCAAGAGTTATCGAGCGAGTTGCATTTTTCAGGGAACAGCAATAAGCGTCATCTTATTTCTCCGAGAGATTTGAAGTAATTTTGATCCTGTAGAGTAAATTTTTGCATGGAACTGTGTCGCTTATATCATCAGTGCCTGCGTTATAAACATGACTGGAGCTCTTCATCATTGAAAAGGCAACGGCTTATAAATAAATAACGGAATGAGCACATAGCAGTCAATTTTTCGTTGCGTCCAGCATCCAAGACACGTAGATCTATAGTGGAAATGCAGAATCCAGGGATGAAAGAAGTGTGAACCAGTCCACTGTCACACTTTTCCTGCCAGCAATTAATTTCAGCACACGAAATTCCGTTCCATCGTTTCATCGTCTGGGGCAGAATAAATACGCGCTTGCACTCGGGCGCGAATTTTTCAATTATGAGCATTTCAATCCTCGGCGTCGTGGAGCACCGGGAGATGTGGGTCGAGGGAAAGAGACGGAGAAAGGATCGAAGCGAGACGAAGGCTATCGTTTCGTCGCTAACAGGCTAGCGGGTAAAAAGGGACGGGAAGTGCAAAATAGGGGGTGTTTGGGGCGGGGTTGGTTACAGCTGGAAGGGGGGGGCGGGGAGGGGGAGGGGTAGGCTTTGAGGGCACCGACCAACGGTGAGACAATGGTACGTGGACAAAAACTTGATATACGGCCACCCGGCGAGCGCCGGTATTAAAATCATATTTTTAAACTCCATCCCCGTTATATACTTCGTGCTCCTGGGAGAGTTTCGGTTTCTCTTTCGTTCTCAGCTTTCATAAATGCGGTGTTATTCGACTACCTCCACTGATTTGTCATTTTAATTTTACGTCTCATTTTTATATACTTTTCAACTTTCAAGAGAACTATTTCCATTGAACAGAATGGCTTGCCTCGCCGCATGATACATACAAAGAAAAGGGACGGATGAAATTTTCAGTCCATTATTTTCAACCAATGTCGCTTTTAATTCTGAAATTTTAATAATGCACAATAGGTTAAAGATTAAAATAATTTATATCCGATTCAGGGTTAATCTCTGTGCTTCTTATAATGATGATTCCCATATAGTTGGAGGGGGGGGGTAATTTTGTAATCTTTATTTAAAAGAATTTCCTGATAGGATTCTAAGAGTAGACGTAAAATCATATTCCATAATGCTGCAAAATAATAACAACTGAATTTACATGTGCAGTAATTAATTATTATAAATACAATTATTTTATATTCCATTAAATCGACTGCTTTAAGAATCATAAATATTCGAAATATAATCGATTATTATTGTCTTTCGATTATTTTTAGTTATTAGATATTAACATAATCGTGATTTATTGCCAATAAATTGAGAATAATTTGTATGAATATATACACGTGTCTAAAATTTATAATATGATATTCTTTACTACTCAAAACTTTAATTTAAATACAAAAATTAAGAATCTTACTGAAATCTACTTAATCTACTCACATAAGTACTCTTGAAAGAAAAAATTTATTTTAAATCAACATCAATTAAGTTTAAATTGATAGATTTGAACAAATTGAATAAAAGTTTTTGTTATAATACTTTGAATATATGTGATACAAAAATTTCTTTGTGTTTGTTTGTTCCTTTTAAATGTAAATCCACGTATCAGATTCTCGTATATAATCTAAAATCTATAATATTTTCCTTATATTTACATTTAGATTGCATATATGATTCTTTCTGTTGTTCTTTTTTTTTTTTTTTTTTTTTAATTTCTTTCCTCTTTCATTCATTCTGTTTTATGTATTTCCCACAATCTCTCCATAACAGCATTATAATCTCTTTTTACGCTTTATGACACAAACAATCGAGTATACCTAGTTTTATAATACATTCTGATACTGTCGGTGATAATTACATTTGTTAAAGATAATTATTTACGTTGTTTGCGGATGACACTTTGATGCATTATTTAATAATATGACACGAGATAATTTATAGGTATTTGCATTAACGATTCAATGGGTTTTTAATTTTCAACTTATGACATGCAAGAAATAAAAAATTTATAATTTTTAAATTCAAATAAATTATTTATATTTTTAAACATAAAATGATTTATTTGAAAATATAAAATATCCTATAAAAACTTAATAGCTTAAACATATTTTAAATATTAAATAATTTTGCCAGAAAAAATTTAAATTGATTTATTTTGATTAATTTATTACCTATCTAAAACTAATAAATTACACGGAGAGAAAAATTTGTTCATTGCTACAAATTTGTAAGCAATACAAAAAAGTTAATTATAAAATAAAATTGGAAATAAATGATAACAGAATATCTCGTTATAGATAGTATATCCCTGGTATATTGTATAATGATATTAAATCTTTTAAAAATCATTGGGTGAAGTATGTAATTCTTGCTGTTTAAAATTCTTTAATCGTTGATCAGATCTTATATCGTTTATAAGCAGTTGAAGTTATGATGTGATTGTGATCACCATTTCTACAAATTGCACATTTTTCTGTTTTAAATTGAAATAATAAAATTTTAGTATTAAAAATACTGTAGTTCTTAATAGAATTCTCGATAAAAAATATTGTACACCATTGAAAAATATTATTTCAATATCTCAGCAATACATTTACTTTATAGGTGAACTTCCTGTTTATATGTATTATTGTTTGTATTATGTGTTTTATGTTTTATTTAAATGACTTTTAATATTTTTATCGATACGTTTTAATCGATTACAGTTGTAAGTAATTACACAAAATGTACATTATATGATAAGAAAAAATTTTAACAAAACTTTACTTACCTTTTTTTATCTTATCCACACAATATTAATTTTCAATTTTTAACATAGTAAAAATTTAACACAATTTAAAGCATATCTTTTTTGACCAAAAGCTACGATAATACAAGAGGAGATAAAAGTTGAAAATAAATATGGAATAATAGTCAAAAGAATATGTGGAATCGATCGGAAAATGAGTGGCTGGATATTGAGAACTAAGAGTCAGTTTTAAATTCAAGAGAGAAACTGTCCCCCCACGGGAATGCAGTTCTATTTATTTAAATGCTATCTCAAATGCAAGCTCGTGCGCGAAAGAATCATGTGGGATATCGATCGCCAGAAATCCTCCGCTATTTCTCGCATTTCTAAAATTTGAAGAAATCAGCCATCAATTTTTAAAGGATTTATTTTAAAGATTTACGGAAATATTTTTTACATAAAGGTGGAGACTGCAATATTCTTATTTCACATTCATTATTCAAAATTGCATTTGATACAGATAAATATAAAATGATTCAAAATTTTTTTTAACTTTTATCGACTTTTTTTCGATATATATATATATATATTAAAGCATTAAGTTTTTCGCGTACAATTAAGAAGTTCATACAACGTATTTTACGTAAAAATTTAATCCACCAAATGATTTATAACGCTTTAAACATATACCAGACAATAAACCCCAACTTAAATAAATCATATTTGATTATTTTGAAGTATAGCATATTAAAGTATTATACTGTTTTAAATATGAATTAAAATAATTTTTTCTTAAAAAATTTTCTTCTATCGCATATTTTTATAAAAAATTAAGCTACTTAAAAGTATCGAATTCAATTACGATTTTCGGAGAATTAAAATTTTTATTTCATGTGTTTGTTATTTTGGTATCAGATTTTTTAAAACGATGTTAAATTTTATATATTTTTTTTATAATAATTTGTATAGTATTTATTAATTTAGTAAGTTCTTATGAACATTTTTTCCAAGCAATCCAATAACTCTTAAAATTTTTAATATTAAATAACCTTTGTAAGTAAATTCTTTTCCTTTTAATATACATTTTTATTAATTGTAGTATAATTGTTAACTGATTGAAAATTAAATACATGAATTTTGTAAATTTATTTATTATTTCAATTCTGTTAAATTTTAATTAGCTAAACGAATAATTATTTTATAATTGATTATTTATTAATTTAAAAAATATTAATAAATAACGTGATTTTTAATTTAATTAATTCAAATATATATTTTTCCATGAATTTTGAGAACATATTCAAAATAAAATATCTTTTTATTGTATAAATATTAATGATTGCAAACGTATATATTTGCGCGTGCGCGTGTGTTTGTGTGATAACAGACGTGTCTGGTCAGCTAAATCTTGTATGCGCATGTATTTTCTTACTCTTTTTATCTATTGTTTCTCTTTCTACTCTTCTTAATATAATTTTGTTCTATATCGAATTTGCAACGAAATCTACGTTGCGGGTTTTACCTAATTTTCAATTTATTACTCTGAATGATATGAATACTAGAATAATTAGGAATAGTGGAAGCTTGAATTCTTTGATCTCTTGTAAATAAATACATCATCACGTGTATCATAGATTATATTAATAGTTTTATCTACGTGCAATAAATATATATACCGAATATGAGGTTGGTATATTTTATAATTTGTTTATCAATTGAGTCGAAAATTTATTTTAGTGAAATTGTCACCGATTGTGAATTTGACTAATATGCCGCAAGTAAATTATTGAAATTTCATTTATTTACGTATGAATCTTAAATTAAAAAGCATAAAAAATAATTAAATTATGATTTTTTTGCTTATTTCAGATAAAAAATTGAAATATCTAAACTAGTTATGGATGGACAATTATTAATTTAAAAATATTATGAAGTATATTGGTGTATTTATTGGTAAGACAATATGGTTTGATTTTTATTCACTGACTAATATTATTTTTATCACACTACTATTAGCACTTTTCATTCATAAACTTAAAAACTATTTAAAAAGTAGTCGTCTAATATTATTTTACTAGATCAGTTTATATTTAAAAAATGAAACTTTATTTGTAATTCCAAAGTCGAAAATTATATGTTTTAATTTCATGCATTGTGAAAAAAATATAATAAAGCCATAAATTGATAAAAATAATTGAAGATTAGGTTTTTCCATAGACAAAAAAGTTATTTAACTTTAGTCCTAAAGGAATAAATGATAAACAGTCGTAAAATTAAATTTATAGTTTGAGAACTAGATACAATCTCCAGTGGTATATTTATTTTGACTTACTTAACTAAATTTTTCCTCTTAATATTCCCTCTTGTCGCTCTTGAATTTATTAAATCGCATACTTGCATAAAAATTAAATCTCAGTGCTTAATCATGTAGAGAGATCTTGACCACTCGGCGCAGCTTTTTAAATAATTTAAATAATTCTACTATATTCATTTCTTGGTTTTTCATTACTTTTGATCCACAATTAGGCCACTTCTCACTTTTGCTTGCTGTACCAACATTTGATTAGATACCATTATGATCAAACAACAAGTTTTGAGAACTTTGCATTTCTTACTGCTCTCGTTACATTCTTGTAACTTATTCGCGCTCGTTAAGCTATGCATGTAATGCAAGTTTTCGCCCTAAAGAAATGCCTTCCACAGTGTTATGTTGTTAATGTTTCAGGTAACTCCTTGAGTATATTTGATAATAAATATATTTAAATTTATTGCATATATTCGCGGACAAAAATAATCGTACATACGACAATAATTGTTGGCAAAAATTTTTTCTCAAATACAACAGTAGAAATTAAATTTTATTTAAATTAAATTATCTCCTTATAAATGCATAATTAATATAGGTTTTTTATCAAAAGTAATTTTACAATTATAATTATCCTATTATCCTAATAAATATTGACGACCTTATAAATATATTATAATTCTCTTTTTGCTACGCGACTATATCAAAATATTATTTCGATTAAATAGATTAATGCAATGTAAATTTTCAAAACATATTTAATAATCTTATATTTACTTCTTCTTTGAATTCACTATAGTTAAAATGTTAAATTGTACAGCTACTATCAAAACATGATTTTTTATACATCTTAAACAATAAATAAAAGTAGAAAGAAAATCTCTATAAATGATAATTAATATAGATTAATTTAAATTACAGTATTTTAAAGCAAATTTATGAATGGTATGTCAAATATATATCAATGCCACAAAAGTTGTTTCATGCATATTTTCTTACGCTTTTATACTGTATATAAGAAGATCCATGCGAATAAGAATATTATAAAGAAATTGTTATACGTGAGTTTCTATATTAAAAAATAACGGCTTTAAGAATAATTCCGTCCTCCAGTTTTATGATAAAAGTGGAAAAAGTGTGTCCTTGACGTTAGCTAGTTTTATTATGCTAGTATAGGCATCAAAATAATATTTATACTGCACGTGCGCGTGTTAGGTCCTAGACCTAAAATTTGGATCAGTTAATTTTTCTAAATCTCTTTGGTTTTTACGAAAAATTTAATAAATAATATATTTCATTTCAAAAAATACAATTATTCCAAATTCTAACGTTTAATAAACATTAAAGTATATAAAATAAAATCTTCCTATATATTTTTTTGTTAATCATGCAAAAGAACTGAATAGAATATTAAAGGATTATTTGGTTGAATTTTTCCAGCAAGGTATGTATTTTTAAAGTTTGAAAAATAATATGTTTAAAAGAATATTAAAATATAACCTAGTTCTACGTCTAAATCAAGTATATGCAGATATAAATTCTTTAGGCTCATTGAAAGTGAATAATAGGTCGTAGTTTGAGTTTGTTAAAGAATTTAGTTTGTTTTATTTAAACTATTATTTTTTTATATGATTAATATTTCTTATTAATCTTATTTTTCATCCTGTGCTACGTTGGTACGTAAAATTAAAATGCATTTCTCCTATATTGTTAAGATTAAAACAAAAATATATGTAAGGACATGGGCCGTAACAGTATATTGTGGTTAGGTCGGCTTTCTCCATCTATTTATCTTTCTCCCTCTCTTTTTTTCTCTCTTCGGCTCTTGCATACATTTTGTAATTAGTCAAAAAGCTGCGCTTGCATTTATACTATAAAGATTTTAAAAAGTTGTTAATAATGATTAAGTCTTTATTTTTTTATTCATATTGTATTTTTGGTACATTTAATTTTCAGTATTATAAAATGGAATTAAAAACAATAAAAACCAGTCCAATTGTAAAAGAAAAAAGATATCATGTAGTATCGAGAAATAATCAATCGATACAAATTATATATTTTGTGAATGAATTTTATAAGGCCACAGTATTCTTTTTAAGTTAAGATAATCCAGTATGTTGGAGAGTTAGATGTTACTTTAGTATGTAAATTACTTTTTTATCAATCAAGAGTTAGAGGGAACAATTTTTTAATGTTAAAGAAACAACTTTATGAAAAACAACTAAATAGAATTTTAAGTTTAAAATTAAGAATCAATTTATAGTAAAAATAATTATTTATAAAAATCACTTAAATGAAAATTCGTGAATATAATCTGTTATTAGAATGTGTCAAAATTTACAAATAATTTTATTATTTACAAATACTTTTCCCAGCGAATGTTTTTTTTTCAATGGTTTTTTATTTCCTAAATTTTAAAGTTTGTATTTATTTATTCAAATGAATTTCTTTTAATTTCTATTTCAATATTAATTTTAAAAATTAAATTTCAACTTTTTTAAAAAATTTAGTTTTCACCATCGATTACATAAAGGTTATATAATTTGAAATTTCATTAAATTTTTTTTATAGAATAATTGAGTATATTTGAAAGTTACATTGATACATTCATTTCTATATTCAAAATATTTATTTTATACAACCCAAAATTTATTGATGTACATTATTTTAATGATATGCAAATTAACATTCATACATGAATTGCATCATTAAAATTCAACATTAATGTAGTCTTTTTTAAATTTATATGTATAGTTACACTAATTTAATTTATTAGTTTTTTAATTTATTAATTAATTTATTAGTTCTATTCGAAACAATATTTATACATTATATGAATTATGTTTATATAAATTGTTTAGTTTTAATATCAGTGTCAACAAATTTTGTTTACTATAATCGTAAAAGTAATTATCAAGTACTCGTTTTCTAAATATTCTACATTATATAAAATTCTTATTCTTATTCATATTAATGTTGAGTTTTTATTTATTTATTTTTCTTTTTTCTTTCTTTTGACAATATAATAATAATTTTTTGAATATATAACATATGGGTTAAAATTTTATGTACCTCTAAACTCCATCAAAAGCAATTCTTATATCATTTGAAGTTAAGCTACAAAAAACTTGTTAAAAAAAGAGAAAAGATTATTTCATTTTTTTGGGGGAGCTATTACAGTTCCTTTGTACTTTTTAAATACTCTGGAATTTTTTAAAAAGACTGGTTGCTTATTCGTATGGAATCAAAGGATACGAACAATCGAGTTAAGTACTGGTGCATATTAAATGTTTCATGTACTCGTACATGTATATAGTTTCAGGTGGCAATAGTTTCTAGCCACTAAATTTTACCTGAGGAACGATTCACGTTTTCCCTTATTAGTCATCCATTAAATTTCTCTTGTTACGAAATTTTACACTTTATCATATTCTCTTTTCATTTTCCGTTCTTACACAATTTATCTTCATGAAAAATTTGTTAAACATTATTTAAAAAGATAATGAATACATTCTTGGGTGTATTTATGAAATAAAATATATAAGCTAGAAATTCTTGTCAAAAGCAAATTTAACATTTTTAATTTAAATTTTATGATGTTTGATTTCATCTATGACCTTTTTTTTAAAATTACTAATAAATACCATTGAAAGTACAATTCAAAATTATACATAATTTTCAACATTATGAACATTAGTATTAATTAACTAGGAGATAACTTCTATGTATTACTAGAAATGTGCCAGTGCTAGGAATAGTAGCGTGTAATAGAAGAAAAATTTTATATATAATAGTAGAAATTTTAATTTTATTTATAGTAACATTTAATTGTAACAGTAATTCTCGTATTAACATAAAAATAGACAATATTTAAAATTTCGTATTTCCTGCGTTATTTGTAATATTTCATTCTAGTTCGCATTTGTAATTTTTCTCTTGAAACTCACCATTCAAAATGAATATTCGATATTTGAGTTTTATTTTCTTGTAATTTGCAAACTGTTAATGGCTATAAGGTACTCAAAATTTTTGATCGTTGCATCAAATGGTTATATTTTAAAACTTTTTTTTTGAAAGTGTTAAAAAAACGAGAATCGAAATATTTACATTTAACTAATTTATCTTAATAATAATAATAATACAATTTATATTTTTTAGTAATACTTTTTCCATTTATAAATTCTATTTTAATCCTTACTTTTTTTTGGCCTATTTATAAATATCATTACACTATCAGAATACTTTAAAAATCTGTTTTGTGAATTTACAGAAGTTGCATTGAAGTGATTCAATTTTATGTAGACCACGATACATATACCGTGTATTACAAATCTAAATTACAAAAACAAAAAATAAAAAATAATTTTCGCTTAAAAAATCTCACTTTTATGGTGCATAAAAACCAAAAACAATTTCCATGTAAATATACTAGCCGAAAATCATCCGGGAATATCAAGGAGGTTCCGGTATTTTAATTATGTCACAAGTGCGTTGCGAATTTTTAATAGAGGGAAAAGAATAGGCCTCGTCGTTTACGGACTCGGCAGTGCGCATTTTAGATCGAACCACGAATGAATGTGACGTCACTAACATAGCACCCCGCGGAAGTCGAAAGGTTATAAAAACGACGGAAACCAATTTTTTCATTATTGGTTTTGAGAAATTAGTTATTGATAATCTTTCGGCTCTCTCGAGTTTATCATAATGATGTGGTTACTTTAATTTCTGCCAATTCATCTATCCTCATTTATCTTTTTAGTTAGCTGCCGCTGGATCGATTGTTCCTTCAAATTTACATATATATGTTCTACTTTCTCTTCAATAATATAACAGGTAAATTTCTCATTTTTAATTAGGCTTCTAATATTCATAACTTCTAAACCACGCGCAGCAAATTTTTCGAGTAAAGGGCTCTTCAACGGAAAAAGACACTCGGGATTTCGACAAATATTTTTTAGAACATTATTATTATTTTTCTGAAAACTGAATCCTTTACTTAAAAAAAGGCACATAATTAAAAATAGAGCATTTATATTACAAACATAACTTTATTTTACTTTAAATCAATTAGTATCTCATTGCAATGTATACTGTTTGAAAACATAACCTTTTATTTAATAATATAAACTATTTTTCATATTTTTCATAATTTTTTATTAGGAATTAATTATTTTTATTTCTAGTGTTATTATAGAGTAAATAAATATTGAATACTATAAATCTATGTAAATACTTATTTATATCAACATTTAAATTTAAATATAGTTCTTAATATGATTTTTCAATAAATAAATAATGAATTAAATATAATATTTTATTGTACTAATCATTAAATTTTTTTTGTGCAATATTATTATAAAAAAACTAATATCTTTATAGAATTTGTAAAAAATTTATAGAATTGAATTTTTACAATACAAATTACATGTTATAATTTAAAAATCAACAGAGTTGACAATTAAAATATTTAAAAAAATATATAGATCTACATGTAACTACATATTTAACATTTTAGTATTTGATTTTAGTATTTTTTTTATTTTTTTTTTTTTTTATGTGAAGATAAACACAATCTAAAGAATCGATTATGTATTGAAGTATGAGTAGAAAACATAAACGTAATCAATAAATCTATTTGGAGTAAACTTCATTTTATAGTGTAATTACATGTAATTAAGTGCGTAAACAGAATTTTTTGATAAAATTTATGGTGTAATGTGTGTATAAAGAGAGCAGTGAAAAATCTTAAATACAAAATTTTCATGTTACGAATTCAAATCGTGTCACAGTCGAGTGTTAAACATGTTCCAGTTTATGGTACAAGTGTTGGTTCGGCCAAATTATGGCATGCATATATGGATGAATTCGAGAAGGAATGTTCAAACAGTTGTTAAAACGATTAATCTTGCTGAATCAAAGAGCTGCGAGGTTCCACAGCCGATAAAGAAACTTGAGACCATTCGAATGCCAGATCCGTGTCCAAAGCCAAAAACAGAAAGTACTTCAACAACGTATCAGACACCGAAAATTGTGGCCATTCGAATTTGTTCGCGGGAAGACTACCAGCGGACTTGTGCAATGAAGGTATTTATAACCTTTATCTTTTATTATGGTTATCCATATTTTATTTAGCTTTTCAAAATGTTCTACTGCTAGGTCATTAACTCTTCATTTGTAATTTTTTATGCGTAACTGCATTGATTTGATATGGATATTAATTATTACCCAATCCATGATATGGGAAAGAATAAATTTATATCGAATTGTTTATATTTTAACCATTTATCAATGTTGAATTTTATTGATTCTTCTCAGTAAATAATTTTGTTTTTATCAATTAATTAAATTTATCCTTTTTAAAATAATTGTCAAATTTATACGAAAACATAATTAATAAATTATCGTGCAAAATGAATGTGATCTTTCAGTATTTTATTATATTTTTTACATTATTTAATGATTTTAAATATATAATCATAGTATTTATGTACACGGTATAACTAATTTAAAAAAAAGTAAATTTAATTAAAAAAGATTTTACCCATATTTAATAATAATACATTAGTATTATTGATTAAACTTTTTGCTTTTTTAATTTATTTATATTATGATTATCAATTTTAAAATATTTTATAATTTTATACATTATATATAAAAAAAATTTTAACAAAAACTTTTTTAAAAGCGAATAACAAAACTTATTCATAAATACAGATTGTTTAATGTATTTAAATTATTGTATATTTTATGGTTGTCATATTTTTCTTTTAAACAGTACATTTATTCATGTAACATTAAATTTCAATGAAAAATGAATTTTTTTTTAAAAAAGTTCGAATATCATCACATGAATGAAGCGATATTCTAATTTCAACATTTTATTAAGAGAGAGTACTATTAAATTTCATAATTTTTAAAATTATTCCTGAATCTAACTAGTATACCAATTTACAGCATGAAATTTAAAATTATTTTTTAAACCTCGATACCCACCTACGAGAAATAATAAATTTGTAATTTAACTCAATAGAATAAATAAAATGATTAATATTCTAACAAACATATGCACATTGCATAAAAATGTAAAAATATACTGTGGAAAGATTGAATTGAAAAAAGCCCTCGCTTTGCCATTTCCAATGACGAATGGCTGTGTGATAGAGGTTCTCCTTTATGAAAATAAGTTTATTATTACATGAAAAACAAATAATAAAATACACATAACTACTCACGATGTGTATAAAAAACATGGAGCTCAATTCCATTCAAAAAATAATTGCATAAGTTTACTTATGAAACGTTGTCCAACGATCGACACAATATATAACCCTCTTCATCCTAAGTATATGCTGTAATCGATTGGTATCATTTACTCACTTGCTCACACTACATTTTTTTGTCCACTTGTTTTAGGCCTTCTACAATTTGTATCTATTTATTTTTTTCAAATCTCTTCCTCGGCTGCTGTTACAGCCGAGTACATAGAGTTAAATCTTGAAATTCACGTGCCACAAATGCAAAGCGGAAATACTATCGGAAGAACCAACTGTATTCTTTACGAGTGGATTCAATTTGCCAGCTGTTGCAGAGGTGAACTGCACTTTCCTCCGCTAAGAAATACGAGGGTTAGGGGAAATCGCGACCGCCAAAAAATGAGGTCGATGACTCGTTACAAGTAAAAGTTGATATAATAAAAAGGGGAATGATATTAGTATTTAGATAATAGAATCCTTTGAAAGATCATGGAAAGAGTGTGAAAGATTGTGGATCAGTGATGATGCGAGTATGATTAGAAAGAAAAATATAGAACGCATTTTAATTATAACCAATATATTCGGTATAGAACGGATATATGCAATTCCATATTAAGTTGATAATAAGTTCGTTCTTATTTAAAAAAAAGCGATCATTTATTCAACATATTAACACTACAGCTAAGAATATAAAAAAAAAAAAGAATTTAGAGTTTGATAATTTCAATAAGATTTTGATTTATTATGCAGAGTTAAAAACATTTTTGTCTTTGAGAAATCCATTTATTTCTTGAAATAATTACCTTGAAAAATAAAAATGGAAAAAATTGTTTTTATTTACAAGGTTATCTCAATATATTTTGAGGCTGTTAGCTTTAGGAACATCGGTCAAAATTTTTAATTCTTAATATTTATATCGAACGAAGGAATAGATTTAGCCTTTATTCTCTTATTGTCGACGAACAGCGTTGAAGAATTATGAGTAAAAATATAGATAAGTGAGAAGTTTATGCTAAAAGTACTCGTGATGCTTATAATTCACAACGCATAATTTTACTTTGTAATTTTAATACATAAGAATTTATACAAATACACCTCACTAAATTTGATTGATCTCAAGGATATTAAAAAAGTAGAATTTATGTTGGACATATTATGTTTGGTAAGACATAGTGTCCACAGGAGATATTGAGAGTATAAATAGCGATTGTGTTATACTTCGGGGTAACACAAAGTTTAACTAATTTAATGAGAATACTACTTCAGAATAGATAAAAGAGAAAAATTTTTTAAACCTCTTCGTGATTTAAGAAATATAAAACATGATCTAGAAAGAATAGAGAGCAGATATTAACAACATACATAAAGAGGAAAAGGGAAGGAAAAATTTACGATCTATTATATTAAAAGTATTAGAGAAGAAATCTTACAAAAAGAGGAGATTGTATATTTTTTCAATCAAGATATGATAATCAACAAATATATTACGGACGCATTTTTAAGAGTTAAAACAACAAATCCTACGGTACACAAACAGATTATTCAAGTATTCTTGATTGAATGTTAAATATTTTTTTGATAAATGATATTACAAATAATGCATTATATTTAGGATTTCTTAATCGATTCCACATTAACAATATTACTAAGACTATAAAGAATTTTATAAACTAATGCATAGGTGCTATAAAGTACCTTCACTATATAAATTGCTAGTTTAGTTGTGACTATCAAGCATATTAGGTAATAAAAAAATATTCACATTGGTAGATTATTTATTTCATAAAAAGATCATAATTTCAAAATATTCACTAGACTAACATTAATGGATTTGCTACTATTTTATTTATTTGTTTTATTTTGGTGATAATTTTTTTAAAGAAAGTAGATAAGAAGCATGTTTTAATAACATTATCAAAATATAATGACTTAAAATGATTTACATGTAGCCGAAAATATTAAAAAAAATGCAATTAACAAAAATGTTCCTTTAAAAAAAGAAGAATGTTGAATTAGGAATTTGTATAAAGCTCTATATAATCACTAGTATGAGAAAATTTGATTACTGTAAAAAGTATGTATAAATTTAAAAATAAACTTTTTGCATAAATTATATTTAAAGATATTAATGTAGAAAATTCGATTTCTAATATTTTAAAAATATTTTTACCATAATATTTCTATACGTATGTTCCGTTTTCTATAGCTTTCATTCCACTGTCACGTAAATTTTTAATATGTAACTGAATTCAAATAATTTAAAACAAATTTTTGTCATGATTCAGTTATATTAATCTATTTTATATAATTACAAAGGAATTATCTTTTATTGAAATTAATTATACCAATGGGTTCATTGAAACATTTTGTTTACAAAAAATCTTATACTAATTATGTAATTTTATTTTATGAAATATATTAATCGTGGCAAGATTTGATCAAAGTATTAATGGCCTCATAAACTATTAACTGAGAACTACAATAACAATAAATCAAGGCTTGTATAAAATTTATTTCATTGTAAATAATGCTTGTACATAAAATTAAAATTTTGATTACAATAAATTTTCTGCAATCTTATTATTATTATTATTATTTTATAATTTTTGATTATATTTTTTTATAATGAAAAAACTAAGAACTATATATTCATATGAATGTTTAGTTATACATATAAGAAAACAGCAAAGTACTTGTTTAATAATTAACATCAATTAAGAAGTAATAATTTTATACAGAATAATAATAAGTGTTGTTTAAAATATTATCGATTTTATTCATAATATCGTTTTAAAATCGGTAGGTACATTTATATTTATATTTATTTATATTTATAAGTATTATAAAATTGTAAACTTTATAATTATAATAGTATTAATTTTAAGTCAGTTATGTTAAAAAGTAAAATGAGATGAAAGTTCAGGTATTTAATCTATTTATACTGATAAAGATGAATAAAATGTATTTTTAATTATTTATCATACAGTAGTCAGTCATTAACATAACCATTCTTTGAATATACGTAATTAATAAGTTATAAATTATTGTTTACTAAAGTGAACGAACATGTGCGTGCATGCCGGTGCCCATGTATATTTTAATAAATATGCATAATAGGTTATATTCGTACATTTATTTTATTTAATTATAATTTAAAAAAATAAATAAATATAATAATAAATTATGGACACTTTGCGTGTAATGAGAGACGCATGAAATTATAAACAATAAATAAATAATAATTATATTAATAAAGCCTCACCTTCGTTTAATTAATTGAAAAAAGAGTATAACACCAGGAGAATGGAATTATTTTTTAAATTTACAGTACAGTTGCTGGCGTAAAAAAAAGATAAAAATAATCAAAATGAGTCGTATTGGAATTGCTCTAAATGTAATCTCTTTCGAAATATATTGTTTTCCGAAATTTTAACGATCGTAAACACACACATATAAAAGTAAACATATACGTTACAATTGCTTGACAACACATGCAGTTAAGTGAATCTCTATGCACATGTACACATATATACATTGCAGGCGTATCGATAAACTCTAATTTCGCGAATTTGAATTCTGTGCTTAGCCGGAGATAAAATTCAATTAAAGTCTACGGGTCGGAGCGGGGGGGGGGAGTTGAAGAGCTAGAGATTTCGGCGTCTCTCTTTTTCTCTGGAGTGGACTGTCTCACTCGTTTCAGCCATCGATCGTTCTCCAGGTTCGCTATAGAAGCGTCGGCTTCATTTGCACGTGTTGTTTGACTGTGTCGGCACTCGGTTCGGAATCTCTCGGAGATAACTTTGACCATTTGAACCAGAAGGAAGGCTGGATGGCAATCGCGACCGATGGCATTTCATTTTCAATGGATATAGCCTTACAATCACTGGAAATTAGCTCGGCACTCGGAGAGAAATTCAATGCAATCGTTGTTCTTTCTTTTCATCCTATATCTGCTAAGCAGGGGAGTAATTTAAATCAAGACTCTAATGCAAAAGAACGATCTGCTATCCATTGGATTCAGTTTTTCACTTGTACTTGTCTCGAACACGCTCAAACCGACTGAACTTTTCTATGCGCAAAGTTTAAATGCGACAGGTGACAGGACGATGACGATTGTGTTTGTGTGTAAATAAGAGGAAAAGAAAGGGTATACGCTAATTAATAATTAATCTACACTGTATCAGTTATCACTATGATTGAACACTCTGTTACTGACTTATGATCCGTACTCACAGGTAACTTCATAAAAGAGAAAATACAGTGAGGAGAATGAGAAAATTTTAATTAAACTCCGTCGAGAAACCAGGGCACAAGTTTGTACGGGCATTTTATAAGTTCGTTGTGGCTTTATTAGTTTTGCTTCCTTATATGCACGGAAAGTTACACAGGTGACGATACTCATGATTTAATATTTGTTTATTTATCACAGTATGTAGACAATGATGTTCGTTTTTCTAAAGTGTATTACACAATAATAGTAGCTAATTACTGATGTACTTTTAAAATGATTTTTTTTTTAAATATTATTTCGTGTCTTTGTGATTTATTTTACATTAATTATCTATTAACGCGAATAGAATTTTTGAATCACATTAAAAAAGAATAATTTATAAATGCATATTTATATAAGAACCTTATAGAGTGGTGATTTCTATTTATACATTAAATTTTATGTACAGATGCAATAAAGTATTCCTTTTATTAAAAAAATATTTAAAATCTTTAAGAAGGTATTATGAATAAGTAAAGAAAATAATGCATAAATGTTCTAGGTAAAAGAATATTTTTAATTTATGCATAATTCATACAATTTTTTAGTGAAAATATTTAGAGACTACAGTTTATTAAATTATCTTTATTGTGAATTTTTTTACTACACTTATAAATTAAGTATTTTTAAAAAACCTTTTTATATGGAATGATATATTTTCAAAATAGTACTTTATAATATACATATAAATATATATATATACATTTTATTTATATAAATATATATATATAAATTTTATTGAATATGTAAAATAATAAAAAAATTACATTAAAATATCAATGCTAATAAAAATATTAAATAAGTAAAACAATTTATTACATGAAAGTAATGTATGAAAAAATACAATTTTTTATTTACATTTAAATACTCCTGTTTTATGTTGGCCTTATGTGTTTATTATTATTATTATTGATTTATTATTATTATTATTATTATTATTATTATTATTATTATTATTGTTGTTGTTGTTGTTGTTGTTGTTGTTGTTATTGTTGTTGTTATTGCTATTATTATATTTTAAAACTTTTTATTATTTTTATATATTTTTGATTATATAGTTTTGTGAATGTAAACCAGCTCCACCTCCTTTATCGATGAAAGAACAAATATGCAAATGGACAATTTTTGGTTTTAAGATTGTGTTGGTAACTGGTGTTATTTATTGGACTACAACACTTGGAGTTTGGGGTGATGGTAAACAGTCTGAAGATTTTTATGTAGGAGTTCGAAATGTTTTATTAAGCAGTACGAAAATGGAAAGCGTAAGTATTTGGTATTTAGTGTATTGAATAAATAAATTACGCGAAGAATCAACTAAAATTTTTTGTGTAATTCTAAAGTGACTCATTATTTTTTTGTATAAAGCAATTTATATAAATATTAACCTTCAATCTGTTGCATTATAAATTTTGTATTATAAATTTAAAAAGATTATTATATGAATTTTAATAAAATTTATAAATAGAAATTAATGTTTGCGAAGATACAAACTTTTTGTAATATTGAAAATATTTTCCAATAAATATTTATATTATATAATTTATTTTTATATTAATCTGCTTATATTCTTTTGATATTCATATATTATTAAAATACTGATCACTGTTTTAATTTTAAATATAATTTAAAATTTTAAAACATGATTACTTACAAATATCTATTGAAGAATATATTTCTTATTTAAGTAATTTGAAATAATGTGTCTTTAATATTTACATAACAGGGTGTAATAGAGAGACTTGCACATTTTAAGTATCAAATAATAGATTTGTATAATCAGGGTGTACATATACTTATGAAAACAATTGTTGGTGTACCGTTAATGATACATAACAAAATAATGGATATTATAAATGGACCCGAAGATGAATGCGAAAAACACAATAAGAATAAGAAAAACAATAATAAAGATACAAAAAATATAATAGAGTAAAATGAAAAAATCATATAAGTTTAAAGCATTTATAGACACTGTGATTTTTTTCTTAAATTAATATATTTAAAGGAAAAATTTTTTTACTACTACAATTTTTATGTATTGTCTTATTATAATTTATTATAAAAAATATAATATGATTAAATATAATAACATTTGTTAATTTAATTAATTTTCATTAAGATTAATTCATCAATTTAAATCACGTGTGAAATACTTTTTTTTTAAACATCATAAGAGATTCTGTGGACAAATGGATAATATCTCCATTGTCGGTTGCTCTAAGCGTTAATGCACGGAGCTCATGAATAGGAAAAACTATAAAAGGGCTTGAATTGTTTAAATAAATTGTCACTCTTTATCACCAACTAACCTTCCGCTGATAAACACGGATTTGTTGATTATCCGTTTCCCCGAGAAAAGCACTTGTGGTGTATGTGTATTTGTAACCACTCCAACCATCTTCGCAGCATATATATGGTTTCTCCGTATGTCTAAAAAACAGCGCATCTTCTCACCGTTTACTTACACTTGTTCCACACAAATACAAATTTCCTCGAACACATCTCCCTTATATTACGTGTTAGTGTGTGTTGGTGAATTTAATCTTACGCTTTGCATGCATACACCTCGCATTATTGTACGTAAACTCTACACTTACATTTGCACATATATTTACATAACTACTCGCGTACTGTGTATAAATTCCGAGCACCATTTATTTCAATCACACTCACATACGTATAAATTCACAGACACACAAGCGCATACGTATTCGCATTTCACGCATTAAAATGAGTTCACGAATAGCTCCTTATGCTAACAAATCATAAATAAAATCTTATAAATAATGCGTGCTAATCGTATACTTATAAATACTATATTTATTATTTTTAAGTCAGAAATATTCTTCTCCGCATCATAGAATTATTGACTAAAACAGTGGGAAGGATCATTTGAAAATAATAACAAATATTAATTAATCAATTAAATTTATTGTAAATTATTAATACAAATAATATATAAGTATATTATTCCATAGAATGAACTATTAGGAGATCAGCAAAAAAAAAAAAAAAAATAAGAAAAATGTGTAAAAACACCTTTTTTGGTATTTTTCAACATTTATTTAATGCTAATAAGGTCATGTTTAACTCTAAATTCTTTTATTGGAATTAACAAAACGTTTTAAACATCCAAATTGTTTCAATGCACATACATCAATCATTACCGAGGTACAGTTGTACGAATTCTCTAATATAAAATTTTACATTTCTATTTCATTTTTGCAGGTATGAGTTTGATAACGAATTTTATGGACAGATTTCAAAATTCTGGATAGCCAGTTATTTACATAGGTTTGTGGAAATAAGCAAATGTGGTAACTTCTTTATCAGTAAAAGAATTGTTTTGTAAATTGAACATTTTATTCATTCTTAATTAACTAAAAATAATTTTATATGAATAAACCGACTCAAAAAATATTTATAAAAAAAAGTATTATTTCAGTAAATGAAAATTTTGCAATTCTACATTATTTGTAATATAGTTTTATTTTATTTTCTTCATGTCATTTTTCTATTTACTACGAACATATTGTTTTTCAAACGCTTTGTTTCTTTCACTTTTAGTTTCTTTTAAATACTTTTTTTCGAATTCTGTTGCTTATTTAAGCTACCAATTAAAAAAGAAAATGTAAAACAAACTGAAGTATTGAATAAACAAAACATAATTAGGAGTAATTATAGAATTGCTGAATTAAAACTGGGCACCAATGAAAAAAGTTCATTACAATTTAAAAAATAGTAAATATTTATGTATTGAGTACGGACTAATAAGTCCCTAAATTGATTATGGAAAAAAATAATTACGATAATTCAGAAAACGTCAATCTTTAATCAATCAGAAGCGATATCAAGTAATTGTAACAGTATATAATTATAGAGAACTCAAATTTGTAACATTTTACGTACATTAATTCATTATGGATATAGGAAAGAAATTAATCGCCAAGAAATCTTGAGTCAACGTGAGCAGGACATGGTCATTTATAATATAAATGGTCGGAGAGCTAAATAAAGAGAGAGATAGATAGATACAGAGAGAGAGAGAGAGAGAGAAAACGCATAAGCAGATATCAAAGATATCTGTTGGAATAATCTTAGTTTTTGCACTGCCTTGTTTGTTTTTCTTTATTTTTTGGTGCTACTGCTACTATTGCTAAAGACTTTCAAAGTCATTTATCAGCTGTTGACCAAAAAAGATCTCATTTCTCATTTATCATTAAATACAAATTACGAATTAAAACTTAATTTTATATTTTCTATGATGTTGCACAAATGTTTGGAATACTGAAATAGCTTCTAAATTGCTATTGGTTAAAGCTACGTTAAGTCGGAATTTCTTACTTTTGAGTTCGTTTTTTTCCATTTAGAAATATAATAAATTACAGTAAATTAAAGAAAGTAGGTGTAAAATATTTTCTCTAAAAATCTAATAATTATATTATGACAAAGTTTTACAAATTTTTCATTCGATTTTGATACATTATATGAACGATATACAATGGTAGCTTAAATATAAAATTCATTTGATATGATATTATAACTATGAAGTTTGCTATATGTAAAAAATGTAATGTATAAATTAATAGATGATGCATATTGATTAAAAGAAAAGATGAAAAGTAAATACATTATAATTTTTAATTTCTTGTTCTGTACTAATAATTACTACTAATGTATATTATATAAATTTGTATATTTAATTTATTTTTTAAAACGCGAGATAAGATATGTATGCGATCGACTGTTGTTGAAACACCATTAACATATTTATAATTTAAGTTTTTTAATATATTAATAAATATCGGTTTAACGTTTAAAAGTAACAGCAAATAAAAATAAAATTATATAAAAATATTGAACAAATTGTTAAGAAACTTAAAGAATGCAATTATATTTAAAAAATTTATACAAAGTGAAAAAGTATTGTAAGCGACGATTTTCGCAAGATCGTTTCAAGGGGTTGTAACTTTAAGGAGCAGTCCGAAAAGAGAAAGTTCAGCATCCGTGGGTCGGATGACCCGGTCGGTCGACCCCGATGGGCCGGGGCGAGGGGGGGGGGAAGAGAGAAGGCGATTCAGTTATTCTCTTGTCGTCGGCATCGATACTTGTCTACAGAGGAAATATTTAATAAAGGCTTTTGCCTGCATTGTTATGTTAATTCTGGCGTGTACTATTGCGTTACTCTGTCCAAATAATCGCCGTGAGTGTAATTGCTACGAGGGTTTTTACGCGTTTCTTACGGCACATAAAGAGAGAATTTTATGAATAAATGATTTTATTATTCTTATATAGGGCTTAACTTACCGACGAAGAAAAGGAATGAATCAATAATAACTTAATTCTATGGAATTTGTTGACAATGGTCCACGCTTATTTGAATTGTAGAAATTTCTTCACAAATTTTCATTGACAATAGTTTAATAGCAAAGATCGAAAGAAAAGCAAGAATTTCTTTTCGTGCTCAAGCTTTTTTTCATATTCGCACCAACTTACCTCTTTTTATGTTATTTGCATATTATTTTGCAAAAACCTCTGGGAAAGATACAACTGTTGAAGTCTTAACGATATTCAGCTTACATATTGTTCTTATTATACGCATTATTATTTATTACTGAGGCTAATTATTTATTAAGAATGAAACATATTATTATCAAAAACTTAAAAATGAAGATAATTTTAACAATGGCCATATTTACATAGGTAAAAATGGTAAGAAGTTTAATATTTATTAATAATTAAAGAAAGAAATATTAATTAAAATGTATCTTTAATCTTTTTAAACATTATAAAAATTACATACGATTAAGTAGGAACTTTTCAATAATTTTTATAGAATAGAGTAATTTTTTACATTTTTTTAACTAATTAAGGTACAAGGTAAAAAATAGTAAATTATAATTAAATACAACATTTGACAGGTAAACATTTTATTAAGATCAAATTTGCACATAATATATACATAAGAATTATTAAACGATATAAATAATTGATATGAATTGTTTTTTTTGCGTGAAATTGTTTTCATTCATACTAATTTATAAATTTTAATCACAATTTTTATAAACTTTTCTGGTACTTGAAAAGTTTTCGACGATATGTACAATGACATGAACGATAATAAGTTTAATTGATATTAACATTATTGTTTTTTCTCTTTTTTATTTATTAGGTTATAATTATAATCATTTTGTGAGATGACTACCACGGGTATATAATAGCAGTAATAACTTATGTAATAATATTAAAGGAAATTTTAGTAGTGATCCAAGATATTCAATGATGGCACTTTCATTTCATACATTAAAAATTTTATATCATTCATTCCAAAACATTCTTTCTGCTCGATATGTTATTTAGTAATTTATGATATGTATAGAAACAAAAACATTTGACTTGTTTCAAAACAATATTAATAATTGTTTACTTGTAATTTATTTTTTTAATTATTAATAGATTTGTATATTTTTTTTTCATAGTTATTATAAATATTATTATAAATGAAATATAAAATTTCTACTTTTCAAAAATAAAGAATTGGACACATTTTAACTATTTAGCCGTAAGGTTCAATAACTTTAGTGCAAAATTATTAATAATTATTTTAATAAACTTATTTAAACACCATTTACAAAATAGTAGTATTATTGTTCATAGTGCAACATGCTTAAATTAAAATTTTCTCTTTGATTATAATAGATTTATTATAATTTTCAAAAATAATCTGCATTTTGTAAGTACAATGCATGAATATAAATGCTATTATATTTAAATTCAATATATTAAGTTTTAAACTTTAAACTTTCTAAAATGGAACGCAGATAAAACACCAAGTATTGTTTATATAATGAATACGCCGTAGTAATATAAATATTTTTTATCTTTGGTGTAAAATGTTACATTAATTTCGTCCAAAAAAGTCCAAAAAAGTCCAAAAAAGTCCAAAAAACCATTTCATGGATTTTCATTTATAATCTACCTAATTCTTCACCTTTTCTAATAAAATGTACGATCAAATCTAAACGCTTGTGCTTTACTTTACGCTGTCCTCCGCTTTTATTGTGAGAGCATGAAATGTACAACGGAAAAATTAAAGAACAAAGGTAAAATGATGGAAGGTGAATCCCATAAGTCTCTAATGGAAAAAAAGGTGAGGATGGTTTCTTGAGGTAGGTGCGTCTTTTGAACGACGTTAAAAGTTGCTGAGCCCATACGTGTTGCTCTATTGCTAAATCGTTATCTGCTTTCCGTTAAATTTCTACGACAAGCTTAACATTTCAAATTATTTTTATTGGCCTCTAGCATTCTTCGCTTTCTTCTAAATCGATAACTCAATTTTTTATTTCCATTTTCTGTTTTCTCGCATTTCCAAAAACAAAAGAACTACTATTCCATTGCTGTTTGTAAATTAATTTTTCATTTCATTAATCTACAACACATGTTTATCTTCAAATAACACTTTTGTAATTTTCCTCTTTTTATATTTTTTGAATAATAACAATAGTAATAATAATAAAAATAACAACATCAACAAGGATAATATTTTAATGTGAATAATATATTGTGATAACGCTATATTTGTAATGCCTTATTCGCCATTTTGACTCAACACATCATTTGTTTAAAAATCTATTTTTTAAAAAAACCTTGTAAATTTATAATAAAAAATGACTACTGTAAAAATATCTTAATTAGACGTGATTTTTGCATTGTTTATTACGAAAAAACTATTATATTTTTTGCTGAATCACGACACAGATTTTAATTTAATAAAAAAATATTTTTCTATTTAAATATTAACCGAGTGAAATAAATATCAGTTAAATCAAATTAATAATATTCTTAAAATAACTCTTAAAAATGATAAATCACAAACATGTTTCAAATAAATAAAATTAGTGTACTTGAATTTTTTTTTTTTTACAAACAGAATTTGGAAACGAAGATTTTTTTGGTATCTAAATATTATTTTATAAAAGAAAAAAATTTCAAACTTTTTAATTCTTTTGTAAATACGTTAATAAAAATATACGATTATTTATATTGTATTTTTTAAAAAATATGTTTAGTAAAATATTCAACAAAAATCAATAAGAGAAAACATGAATTATAAAAAGAATTTGATATACATATGATATATACAATATAAAATATGTTTTTTAATATTCTATGTATATGTTACATGTATACATAACATAAATCCGTTATTGAAAACGAAGGAATAGTGAAATTCAATAATAATAAAATGAAAATCTTAAATATGGCTAATGGCATTGTTTCCTAGACTTTAAAATATGATATTTACCATGATATCAGGAATTATAAAGATTTTTTACCTACGTAGTTTATATAACTTACCAAAATTAATTGATAAAAATACAAAATCATTTAAATAGTATCTAAATTTACATTGATCAATGAAAAGTACAAAATTAGGGACAACTAAATTTTTTTTCATCCCAATACAAGTTTTATATTTAATTTCATAACCACTTAGCTCCTGCCTTTTTATCCACTCCACTACACATTAGCCTCTTCATTTTTTTTTCTCTCTCGATGCTTGGACGTTTCCTTATTCATCTTTATTGGGAATTCGACAGAAAAGCATACCAGTTCTTTATCTTTTTATGACAGTGTTACTGCTTCAAGTGTAGACAATTTTTTGGCCTTTTTTCACCATTTTATTGTATAAAACACACAAGAAATTTATATACGAGACATGTGAAGCATAAATCTAAAGGATGTGTTATACACGCAATTTATGAAAAAAAAACAAGCGATTTACCGAAATCGACAAATCTTATAACTTAAAGCTTTATTTTATCTCCTATTGATTCATACACGGTATATAGGTTGTATAATTTATTAAAGCATTAACAAGCAAAGGAAACAACAATTAAATGGTACGCCATCACGATATGATTTTTATAAAATGTTTATAAAATTTTATAAAATTGTCTTACACGGTTAAGTATTTCTTATAGAATTAAATCCTATTATCTATATTCTAAATAATGAAAAGTTACAATTCAAAAAGTATATTTGATAACAAGCTAAGAAACACAATGTATTAATTTTTTATATAATTAAATACTTTTATTTATTTTAATGCAATTTAGTATAAATTATAAGTAAATTTTTACATGTTATATTTAAATAATCAATAATTGATAATATCGTTGCTAATTTTATGTAAAAAACTAAAAATAATAATCATTGATATATTCATTATTTATATTTAGTTTAAATATTAAATAATTCAAATTGTATGGAATTATTTGTTTTTAGAATAATTTTTTTCTTTTTTTTATTAAAATTATGATGAATTATAAGTTATTTAATCAGAGAAAAATATAATTCCATATTAAAAAGTATTGCATACAATTTCAAACTTTTTAAATTACTTTATTAAGAAAATTAAATATATAATTTATAATAATTAATAATTTAATAAAATATAAAAATTTTTAAACTATAATAAAAATATAATTATATGTATTATATTTAATAAAGTTGGAGGAATATATTTAAACTTAGCTTACACTATGTAAGCTATAATTGATTCAATAATCGTATTATAGTTGATGAATTTTACCTTTTTTATTGACTAATGCTTGATATCATATAGAAATATTATTAATTTATAATATATTTTAGTATTTAGTACTGTCATAAATTTGATTAACTTTGCTGAATAGTTTATTATTTTCAGTATATTATTAAGTTATACTTTGAGAATTATTTAATAAACATTTCTCATCGATTTATTTTAAAAATTATTTCGTTAAAAAATTTTACCAAAAATTTTTGACTTTTTTTTATTCATAAATTTTTATTTTAAATTATATATACTAAAAATAAATTTATATGATTAATTTATAAATATATATATTTACAATATTTATTTCATATAAATTTTTTTAAAATATATACTTAAAAATCCAAGAATTGATATATTTAAAAATATTCATAAATATTTGTAATTAATAATTTTTATAAAAAGTACGTATGTTGTTTAATACACAAAAAAAAAATATTGATACCGAAATTATAAATCTAAAATTTATAATTGAATACTGATTAACATGAATTTTCGAATTTTATCCGGACAAAGTAAAAATATACAAATTTGAAGTTTAAGAATGTTGAAAATATAAATCAGAATTAAAAATCAGGAAAATAGAAATCTGATTTAATTTGGTGCTATATCAACAATTTGTTTTGCATGAGTTATTCTTAATGTGTAAGATTTAAATTTATATATACCTGTTTTACTCACATCAAATAAAATCAATTATTTTTCTTTTTTTTTCTTAAGTGTTGCGTGTTTATTAGTGATTACATAGAAATATAATGTTAAAGCCAAGCAAGTAAAATGTATAATAAGTATATGCACATTTATTTGTGAAATTATTGAAAGTGAAAATCTCCTCGTATAATATTTCTTAGCTTAATATATACATGTACAAATATTTACATAAACGTATACATACATATTGGCACGAGGCGAGAATTTAAAATTCCCCCGACGAATAAATGGAGCTCCATGAGCAGTTGAAACTAATATTAATTAACCCGTATTGAACTCTCTTGAAAGATATGCATGAAAGTCTTGGGTATGCAATGCAAGCATATTTTCTTTTCAATTATATGTTTTTTGCTAAATTCTAGGCATTTTTCTCGTAGAGTAATGTAAACAGCTTCCACAGGTTCAGTGAAGACGAGAAGTAAAATTCTATTTAATAAATAAAGCCTACGTTTTTTATTATTAAAAAATTAGTTAACATACACCTACGCAGAGTGGACCATAAGATCAATCGACTATCAACTACTCATATTAAATGTATTAAGCAATTGAGTAAAAGAAATTGGAATCTTTAAAAATGCAGAAATGGTAAACACTCCACTCTTGGAAATCCGCATAATTTGTAACTGTAATTTTTATTATTAATTGGATACTGTACATTCTAGGAATACGCGGTGTAGTATATTTATTGTTGTTTATACGTTTTCATTATATATTATTTAATTTTAATTATTTGGGTGAAATATAATTTTTTAAATAATTGTAATCGATTTCGGTGAAGTCAATCATCAGCGTTAATACACAATGTAATATTATTCTTGCTTTCTATTAAATTAATTTGAAATTCTCACCTGTAAACATTAATTTGGAATGTAATGTATTTCACGTAATCAGGCGGCTAATAAATACTAGCACAGACAAGTGTTTAATATAATAAAAGGATGAACACAATAGCTTCAATTGTTAAGAAGTAAAAAAGCAATAGAGCTTGCGGAGTCTTTGCTCCAATATCAAAGTTTATGATTATTTGTGAGCTCTACATTCAAGAGGAGCTACCGAAATCTTTTACACGCGATAATCAACGCTAATATTCTCGCTGTCGTATTGCACCAATGAAAAACTCAGTTGCACATTGAATAAAGCCTACACATGAATAAATCAGTCACAAGAATCTGTTTTTAGCAGTTTCCGTAAATTTGAATCACGCATTTAAAAATCATTGCTTGTTGGTAAAACCGCGACCAACCGCGCATCCTCGAAATATTTCGCAACGAGAAAACCTCTGGATGAAAGATGACATTAATCTCCTTTTTTTTTGCTATCGCTAAAAGAAATCTGTGGATTCGGAAGAAAGTTACGACACTGGAATAATCTCTATACGCAGCTTTCGGGAAGTCTGTTGGCCATGAGTCGGCGCTTTATTGCCTCGCCGTCGAGGCACTCGCCCCCGATGACAATACAGGGTCCCGGACCCAGGATCACCCCCTTATTCTTCACCGTAATCCCGCCTCCGTACTCGTGGGACCCACTCATGTTCAGACCCGTAGTGATGGGTAACCTCAGTTCCGTTGGTCGTCCAGCAAACTTGTGACAGAGCTCGTCTATGCTTGGCGTCGGTCCAGGTGTCACCCACTGTGCAGGTGAGTAGCTGCCCGGGTAACTGGGTGGACTTACCTCAATGAGATTTCCCTCTAAAAACGGAAAATCAGATTTTCAAATGCTTCGATATAAGTTTTTCAGCATAAACGTTAATAAATATAATTGTTCACTATTATTAATGATGTAACATTTTATTAGAGAGGTTCATGGAGCTTCAAAACTATTATTATTGTTACAATTCTAGTCAAGAAATTATAATTGATAAACATATACTGTCATTATAAAAATATATTATTCATCATATGGAAATGATTTTACTTTAATTTATTATTAAGTGTAATTTGCAAATAATAGCGTAAAAAATAATATAGATAAAATATTTAAAAGGCATTACTGGGGGAGGGGGGTTGCCTTCATTATAGCATAATATTAGATTCTACGTTTCCATAGCTATAGGCTATTAATTATGTAATTACAGGACAGAAAATAGCTTTTGTCAATTTTGAAAATTACTTTGCACGTTACAGGCACGTATTAAATACAATCATTATTACATGTAATTTTTTAATTTTTTTTGTTTTTTATTGATATTAAATATGTTAGTCAAACAGAATAAATTAAAATAAAAAGACACTGACTAATGTTAAAATCATTTAATAATTTTTTGTTTTATTGTTATAAATATTTGAAATTTTTCCTTAATTTTTAATAATTTTATACAACTATTTAAGGTTTATGCGTAGTATTAATTACACCGTGAACATATTACTCTGGGAAATGTAACGAATGATTATAACAACGCAAGATAATTGCAAGGGCCAAGACGAACTTATATTGCTTCTCATAAAGTCTGCGTTTCATTATGGTTGGAGTAGAAAGTGCCAAATACATTAACAAAAAAATGTTTTAAATCCTCTTAATGAGATTTTTAGAAAACAAACAGAATAAAAATGCAGGTTAAAATATTTTTATTAAAATACTTAAACTATAAGAGTTAATAAAACAAATTTCCAATGAAATGAAAAATATCATAGCTATTTTTTTAATAGAATATACATAGTGCAAAGTAATTATTGTAAAGTTTGACTTAAGAATGAAATTTAAGTAAAAAATTTTGTAAGTAATTATGTTAAAACATAAACAAAAATAATGCTTTAAAGAACATTAGTATTGAATGTAAAATGATAAGTTATACTATTATTCAACTTGTTATTAGTTCCAACTTTTTGAATGCAGGATTTGTAAATTTCGTGTAAATAATTTTACCCTATTATTTATGGAAACTTTTGCGTTACCGTTTAGAATGAAAATTCCCGAATTTCTGTTTTATTCAATGCAATAGTTTTTAATGCAAATTAACGGTCGAATTGAATAATAGTAGAGAATGATATAGAACGTCGAGGATGGAGGTGAGTTATTTATCAAAATATAAGGTTAACTTAGTAGACAAAAATGAGGTCCTAAGGGATGCTACTCCAACGAGATTCGAGGGGATAGAAACTCACAATAACCAGCTTCGGAAAGTCTCGGTCTCGTGGGAGGACTTACCAAACTTGTTCGGAATAACGTCGGGATCGGTCTCGACGGCCTGTTCGAGGTTCTGGAGGGGATACTGCTGGAGGGGCACTTCGCTCATCTCCACGGGTTTCTCGTGGCGGGGCTTCGAGGCTACCCGCTCGTGCCTCGCCCGGACGACTAGCGCCAGCACGACGAAGCCGAGGGTCACCAGAGTTCCCGTCAACACCCCGATGAGCGGCGACAGACCCATGCCGGCGTCTTGACCTATGAATGAAATCCGACTTTGGTTACACATGCAGTTGCCACTACTGACCTATTCACCTGACTTCCTTTCAATAAGTCAATAGGCCGTCCATTCAAAATATCCATCTTACACGAGTTTTTCATTAGAAAAGTTATTATTTTAAATTTAAGCGATTCAGTACTCATCTACATTATTTGTCCGTCTTTATAAATTTTTTAAAATTATGCGGGTGATTGTAAAACAATTATAAAACAATTATTATTACTTGATGAAATAATTATATTGAAATGAGGGTGAATAGTATCGATTCAAGGGCTAATGACAATATTCTTGAATTGAATTTAGCTAAAATTATTGCATTGTAGAACTTTATATCATATATAACTCTATAATATGTATGCTAACAAACATATGAATTAAAAACACTTATGTATATTCGATATATACCATTTATAAGCAAAACCTAGTTGCTTATCATAACTATTAGAAATTTAATAAAAATTCAATAATTTTTTATTATATAATATTACATTATTGTTAAAAAATAATAATATTGGATTAATAATAATATTAAGTAATGTAAAATAATACTATAGTGTATCTCAGTACATTGACAGTAGAAGAGAACGTCTAGTTTTTACAAATGAAATACTGGGAGTTTTCTAAAATACCTTAAAACTGTTGAATTTAATATACTCTAGGAATCTTGAAATATTCACAAAAATTCTTAAAAATAAATATAGACTTCGTTTTTATTATGTAACTCTAAGTATGAACTTTTACATGCAAAGTGCCTAGATAAATTAAAAATTCAAACAAATATATTTTGTCGTTTCTTCCGGATTTTGAATTTTGAATTTAAAATAGTTTGTGTGTAAAAGTTACTAACCACAAGCCACACGCCAAGATCAAGCATATATTTGATTTTTGAAAATTTTTACGAATGCTTGGAAGCACTCGAAGAATCATAAGTTTGAAAAATTTTTTGAGCATTTCTGAAATTTTACGATATTTTATCCGTTGTAGAAACTTGTTTCTTTCTATTATTAATAATAGAAATTATTATGTAATAATAACATTGATTTCGGTAATAACTTTATTTTCTATAAATTAAACTATTATTATCGTTAAATATATAGATTATTAATACCTTAAATATTATGTAAAGTAGAAAATTTTTTTTTTAATTCTGAAGAATTTTATATATTTATAATGTATGTGAAATTCAAGAATTGAGCAATTTATATATATATATATATATATATATATGTCAGTTAATACGAACAATATTAGCATCAATAGAATTTTAAAAATTGTATCAGACCGAATTCTATTTAGAATTTAAAATATACTATAGTTTTCGCTTAATATTAGATTTAAAAATTTATCATTAGACAAATTGAATTATTTGCTTTAAATATTATCTCTTTAAGATTATTTTTTATATAGATAAATAATTTATACTCAATTAATGAAAACAAAAATGGTAACGATATAAACTTTTTGGCGTAAAATATGAATCAAGTAATTTTCTTTGAGGTGTAATATTTGGTAGTTTAATTATGTAGAATAGGAAAGAAAAACACAGTTTGTTAACTTCGATTACATTGTAATACACTAAATTAACCCAGCAGCAATATCAAAGCAAACCCTGTAGCTTCTTGTTTTTGTTAAAATAATTAACAAATTATTTTTTTGTAAACGCGAGGAATTGTATCTCTCTCTTCGTTTGCATATTCATTTTATTAGTTCTTTTCTTCCTGATACACTTACTTGAATGGTGGTAAATACGGCATAACATAATACTAAGTATAAGCTTTCAAAGTGCAATTACATTGCATTATTTTACTTTATTTTCTGTACACAATTTTAAGCTTAGAAAATGAGATAAAATAAAAAAAAGGAATAAAAATTTAGACTAATTGTAAGTAACAAAATATAAAATGAGCAGGGTAGTAATAGTATAATTAAGTAATAGATGACGAATCACAAAATGTCGTGTGCCATTAATGAAATTAAGACATTTTTTAAAATACAAACATACTTGCAGAAGGATTTTAATTATAAACTCTTTAAATAGTTCTTTAAGATGCGGAAATTGAAATAAATGATATGTTTCTAAGCATATAAATATATGTGGAATGAGAGAGCAAGAGAGACGTGAATGGCAAGACTTTGAATTTAATATTAAATTTCTAAAATTATTAAATAAGTATTCATTTTCTGGAATTTTCGAATGAGCTTGGGTGTAAAAGTTGCGCAGCAAGTGCTGCATTTTCGTCTACATAATCAGATATCTTCCGAAGCATTTTATGAAGCTGTATAAGTTAATATTTAATATTGTATGTAATATATATTATGTACTTGTTATCTATGCAGGCAGCTCTAAGATTTTTATTCACACTAAATGGATGAATGTGCGCGGGTAGATGTAAATGAGGAAAGTGATTCGTCGAGAAAAATAAAATATTCCTAAAGCTTAAATTTAACGAATGAAATTTCCTGAAAATGAATTAACATATCTATGAATATCTCCAAATACAGTTGTGTCGTAAAGAAAGTCTAAAGTTTTACGTAGAGTGACATTTTATTTTTAACGGGCTACCAATACAAAATTCTCATTTAATTTACATTTTGCTTCTTCCCGTTAGCTATTAGTCGGTTTCAAAGTTCATCTAAATTTAAAGTTTTTGCTTGATAAAAATAAAATAAAAAAAAAAAAAAAAATTCATGCTTGACTCGAAGCAACGGATTTGATTTTTAAATTCTTATTCACAAAGTTATAGCATATACAAATAAAAAATGAAGCTTTTTTCAATGTTATTAAGTAATCTAATTATATGGATTACAATTTTTTTATTTATTTTTTATAATACATAATTCATTTTTTATTAATTGTGGATTAATATTGTTCAGTCTTTATTAATTAATTAAAACTATATTGAAATTAATCAATATATTAATTAAACGATTCTGATTATTCTATATGAAAAAAGACTTCCACATATATAAAGTTATAAATTCATATCATTAAAGTTTCTATTAAAAGAAATTTTAATTTTAAATAAATGATAACGTAAAAGGAAAGTGTAATTTTGGAAAATTTTCATTTTAATCAATCGCAAGGTAGTCTGTATTCGTACTACACGTCTGGCCGGAATTGCCCAGAAACTTCTGTCATATGGTAAACTACTGGTTGTACATTTTACCCCTAGTGTATTCATGTATGTGTGACTTACAGTGTACATATGATCTAGAGAGAGAAAGAGAGAGCACGAGGATTTGCGGGGAAAACTGCCGTGGCCTTAAAAGCATCACGTAGTCGAACTGCGAGACTCGAATATCCCCATGCGTCCTTGGGAGTATCGCCAAAGAAAAGATTTTTCATCTACGCATGTGTAATTGCGTGATGTGAGGGTGAACGTCAGCAGGGATAATTGCCTCCACCAGGTAATTGGAGCTCCTGTAGGAGAGTTTTGATTCTACTGATGATTTGCTTTGTGACGTCGAGCACAAAATCACAGGTCTAATCAACGAGCACCACAAGTGACCGATCAGTCTGCTCACCTGTGAGCATCCTCAATTTTTAAGTACGAGTAAAACTAATCCACTCGTGATATACGGTGTCTGATAAGTGACAAACATATACTGCAATTTAATTAATACGAAACATTTCTATGATTTTGTCGATATTTTAAATTGTTCTTGTTAAAAATTTATTTTCATTAACATTTCATTTTATCCTTTCATTTGCATATTACTTCTTAATTTAATAGTTTCTATAATAATAATAATAGTATACTTTCATTTACCATATGTGTAATAGTAATTAAAAAATAAGAAAAAAAAATTATTAAAGATAATTTTCTTAATATTTTTTTAGTACTATTTATGCTTCTTATAAACATTTATTCTTGGCGATAAAAAATATTTTAAATTGAATTATTATTAATTTATAAGAATCAAGTTTAATATTTTCAGATTAAACTAATTGTTAAAACATGGATTTTTTATTTTTACAAATCTTTCGTCAGATTACACCACTCAAGATTATATGATAAAGTTAAATTTAAAATCCGGTCGAATGAGGTTAACATACACTAGCAAGCAGATTTTAAATACATATAGTAATAGTAATCTCGATATATTCCTAAAAAAATATCTTAATTATAGGAAACTATATTCATA
This sequence comes from Eupristina koningsbergeri, assembly GCA_018907245.1. NCBI lineage: Eukaryota > Metazoa > Arthropoda > Insecta > Hymenoptera > Agaonidae > Eupristina > Eupristina koningsbergeri. The sequence goes on from JACCHV010000096.1 coordinate 1,950,307, forward strand.
GATTTTTAATTTATAGTAAATCATATTCAAAAATCTTTTCGAAGTCTAATATTTATTTTGTTAGTATTTAATTTTTTTTTAATAAAATTTTTATTAGTTTTATATCATATATAAATATCAATCATTAATAATGAAGTTTATTATTAAAAATATAACAACATTTTACTATAAGAAAAATATTATTTGAAAAAGAGAATTTCTAATTTATTTATAAAACAGGATTTTTAAAGAAATTTCTTTAATAATTTTTTTATAAATCATTTATTTATACAATATCCAGATTACGTTAGAGTTCGAGAAAAAAAGGATAAATGCTTTGGGCTGAATCGAGGAATAAGAGGCACGGCTTATTGTATATAAACATGTATTCACAATATAGTAAAAAACAAAAATTTTTTCATATGAACGAAACAGTACTACTGTATAAAAATTTCTCGTTGACAACAGTTTAATACGAGTGTAATAAGTTATTTTCAAAAATGTAATAAAAAAATATAACAATAATAAAATTTAATATAATTGTAACAGATTGTTTGAAGCCGTGTAAAGAAAAATAAAAACTCAGTTTCACTCCAAACGGTGGGACAATATACGTATTGGAAAAACTACTACACGCGTGTGTTACAATGCTTAACATATGTAATAATGTAATTATTTTTCTTAAAACTAAATCATTGATAACAAACCATGTGATATCGCTGATGATTCTAAAAAACTTTGATATGCAGAAATTATAGAGTAGAGTACCCACATTACATGCCTTCAAAATATATCTGCCCACAAAAGGCAATTTTGAATTTTACGGCCTTTAGTTATAACCTCTAATAGATTTTTCTTATTAAGGTGGGATGCGTCCTCTAGCGTTCAAGTTTATAGTTAAGGCTCTATGCATATGCCCTTGCAGTAAAGTTTGTATCTAAAAGAACTTTAATAAAACTATATGTTGAACAATGTTACTTTACAATTAAAAGCATTAAATATACATGCACATAATAATATGCGATGAATAATTTAGAGACGAGATTAATAAAAATCTACAATAAAAAAAAAAACATGATAAATTAAAGACTGACCATAATAAAAGACAATCATCCAGGAGGGCAAACAACTGGAAAGTTTACAACAGTACCTTTGGGTATACCGGAAGGCAAGCTAGAAATGAACAGATACGATACTGAGTAGCAAAACAAGAAAGTAACAGGAAGAGACGCGTGTGAGAGAAAAAGATTTGGAGACAGAGATAGATAGAGAGAGAGAGAGAGAGAGAGAGAGAGAGACAGTCGAGGGCGTAAAGAGAAACGCAGCTAGAAGAGAGTTCTGCTTTAGATTCTGAAGTTGTGTTCAGGGTTTTCTGTGATTGTAAGCTAAGATAAATATCTTGGCTAATTCAGTAAGGTTTCCGCAACTGGAGTTTCATTCAATTCTCTGCAACTAAACTTGGAACTATGGAATAGATTTGAATTGAACTTTAAATTAAATATTGTTCGATTTCGTTGGTGTGTAAATACACTCGTTTTTTTTTATAATAACCAAAGTGCTTTGCTTTTTCATTTATGTCTCAATTTAGTAAAATAAAAGTCGTTTAAATAAAAGTCATAAAAAAAATTTTTGTTATTTCAAATTTTTATTAACAAATTAATTTGAAGTACTTTCAAGAAATCAAGTCAAACATAAAAAATAAAAAACAATAAAATTATTTAACTGATTAAAAGGTTGACAATTAGTTATTGAAAGAAATATCTTAATTTTGACTTGATTTGTTATTTTTATATTTATTTATAATTTGCTATTTTAAAATATCTTATACATTTAATTTAATTATTATTATTATTATATAATTATTAAGTAATAATAATATTATGGTTATTATTTCATTTTACTTAATTTCTAATATGTAGTCAATTAAAATTAAATATCATTTTCTTCATGTAATAAAAACAATTGAATACTTTAAGTGAAAATTTTATTAATTACCAATACGTATCAATTTATTATTTCTTCAACTTATTAAATGATCAGAAAAAAAGCTCCAATTGTTTTTTGATATTTTTCCATCAATAACTTAGTAAATCTTTAGCTATATATACTTATTTTATTGCTTGTTTTAATTATCATATTCATCTGCCATTGAAATTTTATAATATTCGAAATTAACTTATTTATACATTATATAAAAATAATATTCTATTACTAAACAACGTAATAAATTATCTCGTAGTCGGATTTCTCGAACTCAAGGAATATATTTGCAATTTAATTGATTTTGTGAAACTAGTTACTAAGGATGAAGCTTAGGGGAAACATGGTTTTAGGAGACCTCAAAATTATAGAAATTCTACTTGAGAAGGATTTGAAATACACATTTACTTTACTTGTATTAATTTCATTATAAATAGCCAAAATTGAATGCTTATGAAGTATTATGCATATGATCTATTAAAATCTGCTTTACTTCAATTATTTACTTTAATGCATTACATAATAAGTAAAAATTTATTTGATGATATTAGAATATTTTACTTTAAATTTATGTAGTTTATTTTAATAAAAAATGTATAATTATAGTTATTGAAGTAATTTTGTTTTTCAAAAAAATAAAAAATTATGAGAACATTATTTCTGTATAGAAACCCCATTGTATCTTTATACTTAAACTTAAGTACATTTCAATGTTCAAAATATTTTATAGTAGATAACCAATAAATTTGTGATTATTATTTTTGCTTAATGTATTCATTAATAAAGTTATTTATGCAGCATTACTAGTAATTAATGTTATATTACAATTTAACTTGTAGTATTAAAATTATTTCAGATTTTATAGATATAAATTATAAAAATATCATATATAAGTTTTAAGAGCTGATAATGTACTTGTAGTTATTTTGGTGATAATTCTCATTACTTATAACTATAATACTATTATAGAAAATAGGAATTACAGTCTATATACCTTTGGGAATGAGTTAAACTACCAAACATTACTCGACACTCCTATTCATATAAAACATTGTCATTGTAGTATTGCATCATTATAATAAATAAATATTATTTATTATTTATTTCATAAATAAATTTAACAATAGAAGCGTAAAATATTTTATTTACTTCCATCTTTGTAATTTGTACTGATAAAATCTGAATCATCATGATCATATGAAATAAGTATTTTGATTCATTTACAATGTGATAAGTTGTGTTATTTGAACGTATTTAGTATATTTCATGATTAGAATATTCCACACTCATATATAGATTTAAATTCAATAACTTAATAAAATATCAAAATGAAATATCAAAATATCAAATGATTCTGATATTTATAGCAAAAATATTATTTCAACATACGTGATTGAAACGTTGATCTTCTTTATCAAATATTGCAGACTAAATTATTCTAGCACAGAGATCTGAGCTATTCCTTAAAATAAAACTATTTTAGTCGAAGCTATAAATAAAGAATTAATAATCTACTTAATTTACGGGATATTTAAGAAGCTTGTATGTTTTAATGGACGTGCTGATTAAGGTTGACTCTTAAATCGCACTGGCGATGAGAGTGAAATTGATTATTTGTACAGTGAGCAATCCTTTGCATTTTCCCATTTTCCAGCAGCAGTCACATATTGAATCTGGCCCCAGTGTCCGGTTCAAAACAACAGCGATTGATGTTAAATCTATGCAAATCAAGTCCAACGTACTTTTGCATAATTAGCTGCACTTGTATCTGCGGTCCCGTGCAATAATGAACGGGGTTCAATCAAGAAAACAACATCGGTACATACTCGCCATAACCGAGCGCAATTACTTCCCTATCCGTGCAGTGCGGCTCATCATTTTCTTTCTCCATCGGGGAAATCGAATTTCCTCGGCTGTGTGCAATGATCAACGATACGCGGTTATCGCTTGGGCCGCGTTCGCTCAAATAAACCTCCGAGAAGGATTTACTCACCGCGTGACCGAGGCCTTCGACTCCTGTCCAATTCTGTATTTATTTGCTACAACCTCTAGTGCCCCCCCCCTTCAATCGTATTCTGTTCGATCTGATCAGTAGTGCAATGTTTTTTGAGGACTCCTTCGGTTGATTAGTTGATGTGATCACCATTGTCACTTTGCACTGACGCCGATACATTTAGTCTCAAACCTTAAACCCCTTTTTACTTTTTACTTTTTACTTTTTACTTTTTACTCACAGCTCCTCAATTTTATTTCTAATACATTTAATTCTGTTAGTAATACTCCAATTCTCAAATGCACGTAACCATTGAAAATCTATGACAATGTGTGTGTATTGATTACTCATTAGCAGTGGCGTACATGTTTAAACAGTTTCTTGCGCTGTGTTTCCATGGCTGCCAGAAATTTCTTTACATTATAATTATGAGACACTATTTTTTTTAAATAATAATTATAATACAACATAAAATAATCAAATACGATTAAAATTTTATTTCATTATTCATTATTTAATTCATTTCCTTTCGAAATAAAAAAAACTGCTTATCTATTAAATAGAGCCACATTTCGATATTTTTAATTTTATTCCATTTTATCACTCTTGCAACTTATTATAAATGTATTTAATGATCAGCTCCTAAGTACAGACTGCGAATAATTGAATATTTAACAAGATAAATTACCATAAAAATATGAATGAGAAAAGAGTAACATCATTGTACCATAAATATAAACCATATGTTTTTAAGGATGTGAATGAATTATTGATTTGTTTCCAAATCAAATTAACACGCAACCCTCGATAAATAATATTTCTCATACTAATAATAACAGTATCATAAAACACATCAGATACTTAAAACTTAATTAATTTGAAAAAATAAATTATTAACAGTAATTTTTAAATATTTACTTTTCGCTTTAAATATTCATGTATTCAAAAACTTTATTAATTTATTTACTTGTTTATTTTTTAAATAACTTCTACATTATTTTTGCTGGATAGATGCTTCTTTATATAACGATCAGAATACATTGAATAAATAGTAAAAAATCTTTAGCCATGAGATTAAATATTTATATAATTTTCAATTTTAAGAAAAATAGTTAATTGGTTTCATTAATTAATCCGTATATTACTCAAAGCAACAGAAGTTAAAATATTAAATAGACCAGACTGTAAATAATAGCTTAAGTTTAGTTTGTAATGAGTTTAATTTAGTTTTATACTGTGTGTTGTTGAATATTTAAACATTACATTTTAACATTATTAAAAATATTTAATTTTATACCAAAGATTTAATAAAATACTTTAAATCAAAAGCATGCTTATGGTTTTAATTATATAAATATTTAAAATTATATTGATTCATAATTGAAGAACATTGTATATTTACAAACATAGATATACAATTGAATTTATTGTGCACATTAAAATTTATCAGATATTTAATTTGAAATTGATTAAGTCATTAAATTATTAACAGAATTAAATATGGTAAATTCTTCATTAAACTTGGTATTGATAAAATAGAAATTTTAATTAATATTCCGTCAATAGAATATAAAACAATTCCTGATATTTCGGAAGCCTGTGAAGTCCATAATATCGGAGTATAGATTGATTTTATGTTTTACATTAGTAACAATATTTTTTAAATGAATAAATCGTTAAAAATCCATTTAAAAATGGATTTATTTTTTAGGGAGATTATTCATTGCAGCAATAAATACTTTATGATTAAATCTTGAGGTTACACGTGCCCTTTTGATAACTTTAACATTATTAAAGAATGGTAATTTTTCTTATGATATTGACTGTTAGCATTATTTTTTCAATTTCATAAATACAAATCAATGTATTCTAGTTTATGATGCAGTTAAATGTCACATCCTTGTTACGTAAAACATAAAACAGAGACATAAAAAAAAAAAAATGTAACAATTACATTTGAAAAGATCGACTGTTTGATATGCTTCGTCATTGGAAGCATCTTTGAAGTGGGGGATAGAAAGCTTAAGTAAATCACCAGGTTATATTAACGAATCCCCGTAAATACAAATCTCGGATATAACTTTGGTTAAGATAATCCGCTTATCTAAGCCGCTCGATTACTGGTCTAAGCGCTCGCTGATGATTGAAGGGGAACACACCTCGGGGCTCGACTGAGCGATAGGACATATTGGAAGTAAGATATGTGACCTCAATGACATTCCCATCCTTTCCTCCTCCTCCTCCTCCTCCTCATCATCATCCTTTTTACGAGGCTACTATGATTACTATAAAATTAACATTAAGACCCCTGTTTTTAAGTGCCACCCCCCGTTATCTCTTATCAGCCGCTTTTAATCTCCTAAATAAAAATCCAGCCATCGACAAGGACAGAGACTCGACTTTTCGTCTTAATTTAGATTTCCGTGGGGCATCGTTGCCGAAAGTATTTGTATTTTAAATTCTGCGAATTGCGAGTACTACGCCGTGAACTATAAACGAGACCGGGTCTCGAGTTCTGGTGCACTGGATTTTCGACTAGTATGCATTGCTCTCACTCTCTATCTATCCTTTTCTATCTACGTCGACACACACTTTACCCTCTTTGCTTGCATGCTCGGGATGTTTTTCACCATATACGATTTTTTTTACATGCTGAATATTCTGAGCCTCGTACTTAATCTTCTTTTATGCATTTTTATGCATTTTCTCCCAATTTAAAGCCTTTAAAATCTTTGCAATAATGAACGAACACAATTTCCCTCACATAATTAATTTTCATTTGAATATTAATGAGTGTAGTTATAATTTTTTAATATGACAAGACTTGTTATAAAATGTAAATATAAAATTAAAATTTTTTGTGACAGTGCTGTAAAAAATTTAACATGTTCACCTGTTGAAGTTAATTATATTTTCTTAAATAAATTATTATTAACGGAATTTCATTATGTACTAGTCACAAGATACAAAGTGAGCCCAGGTATGCAAGGATTCGATAATTGATTATTTAAGAAATATATATGTTTGTATTATTTATTCTTTATACTCACGATAGAAAAGTTGTGGGGATTTATAAATAATTATAACGAATGTCAGTCGTTTGGATTTTGATATATCTATAGCTATGAAACGTGTTCCATGGTCACATTCTTTATTTAAATACGTACATTAAAGCAATTTTAATCTATAAAAGTAGTTTTGCAGTGCTTATCTTGAACGTCTCTACATTTGCGAAATCTTGAAAAGTTAGTATTTGCTTTTTTCTCTCCTTTTATACCAAAAATTCGCTTTGAACAAAAACAGTGAAATCGATGAATTGTAAAAAATCGTAATTAATCGTAAAAAAAGGTACAAAGATATAAGGAAAGTAAAAATACAAAGTGTTGCAGAGACAAAAACTCAATGAAAGAAAGGACGTGATGATGGCACTTTGGAAAACATAGGAATACTAAAGCAGAAAAGCAAATTCTCATTGAAATATAATATAGCAGAAGCAGTCAGCACTAGTGCTCCTTTCGTGCTTGACTCTTATGGTTTCTATGTTTATTTAAAAATTATTTCAGTGACTTTCTCTCGGAAGAAAAAGAAAGAAAAGTGGATAATTTAATTGAAACAAATTGAATAAAGATCTGAATGATAAAATGAGAAAATGATAAAAGCAGAAAACCGCAGCTTGCGTTTAGAGAGAATTATGATGCACCGAATTTACGAATTTTTATGCTTTTCAATAGGTATATTAAGTTCATAAATATAAAGTATAAAATACTTACATCAACTCTTAATTTTATGAATATCAGTTTATTGAATTTTTTATTATGTACATTGCAGGATATGGATTATTTGAATATATTTTTGACTGTATTTACTTTTCAATTCTGATATTTATTATGTACACATTACACGTGAGAGAGTGATAAAATATTCCATTTGATCTTGTTTGTATTATTCAATAATACAATACAGATATCTCTCTGCAATTGTTATATTTATTATTTAAAAGAGTAAAGAAAGTGCTAGTGTTTATTATTATAAAATCATTATGTTATTTTATGTTTGGGGGTATGTGTATCTTACTAGTAGCACGTGGTGCTCAAAAGCGGCAGTTGTTTGCAGTCACTAAACCATTAAATACATATATCCTTATATTTAACATCAGCCTGGAAATATTATGTTTATTACTTCACACTCGCTGGCTGTTTTTTATATCAAATAAATGCAAGCATTCTTCTCTTATTTTAATACTTCATTCTAGTTTATACCTTTCGTGTAATGTATTCAGAAGAATTTAAAGATTATATTAATGAATAAATTAAATTTTAAAATAAAAATTGTATGTGAAATAATTGAATTTATTATTGTTATTGTGGTTGTTACTATTATGATTATTATTAAATCATATGCATTTGTTAAGTAAGGAATAGCTCAAATATTAAAAAGTTAAAAATATATAGAATTAGGAATTGACTATTGCAATATGATACTTTCTTATTTCAATTAGATGTGTAATAGTTTAAAAAAATTCTATAAAAAGTGAAATTATCCATCTATAAATAATACATAATAGAATATTCTATTAGATATACTAAGCTAATGCTTAAACGAGGCAAAACCAATTAAATTTTTGTTTTTATACTTGTATTTCAAAGAACTTGTGTATAATTATTAAATTTTTATAATTAAATTGATCATATGATTTTTAAATTTTAAAAATACTATATCTAATATTTTGTTCTTATGTAAAAGTAAAATATAGAGTAAATAATTACCAAATAGTAGTTTTTTATTTAACATGTACAACAAAAAAAGTGAAACAAGTAATTATTGGAGTTTGATATTTTTCAGTAAATATTATTATAGATAAAACATGAAATTTTACTATATATATTGTTTATGTACACAATCCAAGCTATTAATACACTTGTTGTGTATGTGGTCGTGATTCTAGTTAAATTATTTATCTAAATTTAATATGTATTATTTTCTAATTATAATGCTTTATTTATAGTTTCTAAATAAGTTTAGGGGGGTTAATAATTTCTATTAAGTAAGTAAAATTCTAATTTTTTTAGCACTTTTCAATTTGTCCTTTCTAATTATTTGATAATTCTGAAACGTTGACAATTTCCGTGAGAGACGCGTTTAATTTAATGTCACAGGAAACTGGTCAATCGAGTATTGATTGTACTCTAGATTTTAGCTGCAGTTTCTCCCCTGACTGACAAACCAATTAGAAGTAATTTCTAACTGGTATACGTTTTACTTCTTTCAATCCAATTATATATAATACCGTATGTTGTTCGCGTAGCAATTGAGACTATTTTTTTAAAATTTAAGTTTTATATTACTTACCATGTATATATGTATATCGTAGACAACTTTAAACTGTTAGTGATTAATATGTTGCGTATAGAAATTAAACGACATAGTATTGATATTTTTTTAATAGCTTTTACTATTCTTTCTTTTTCATTGTAATAAAAAGATGTATATCTGATATGAAACCAAAATTTTTTTATAGGAAATGTATAATTCAATACAAGTATTATTTATTACTTATATATTTTTCGTGTCTCACTGACAATTTATAAATACCATTTCAAAAAAAAGGTACTGTTTTACGAAAAACTGTTTGTCAGGCCATTTTCTTAAATTTTCATAGGAAATGAAGCGTTCCACGACTAATACCCTTTCTATTGATGCAAACAATTGGTAGTTTGACGGAGTTTGGTGAATAAAACGAGTACGAATTTCGCAATTACATGTTCAGTCATTTTTTGAATTGATTTTTTTTTATGAACGACAATAAATTGCTAAGAATTTCTTAGCATTTTCTTTTCTAACATTACGATTTTTTTCTTAAACAATACTTTATTTAAAGCAGTTAGGTGTCTTCGATTGTATTTGAAATTCGTGATTTCACTAAATTTTAGATGCTTATAACAAATAGCTGTTTTAATATCCTCTAAAAACAGAACAAACACCCCTAAACATTGTTTCTTTGTCATAGGAGTTTATGCTTGCAATTATCCATGATTTACCATTGAAATAACCCATAATCTTTTATATTTATGATTTCCAAAATATATACACGTTTTATTGCCTCTTTTAATTTAATAGATATGACTTTCTTTTCTACTTCATAAATTACATTTGGACTATTATTTTTTGATTTTCTGTCTGTATTCTTTTTTATTAATGTATAATTCAGTTTCTTATGTAAAAAATCTTTTTCTGAACTTTAAAAGTTATGAAGTTAGATTTTTATGTTAAATTGAATTTTTCCTTTTTTTCATTCATATTGGAATTGAGTGTCATTATCATTCAAACAATCTTGTAATTCAATATTATAAAACTTTTTCAATAGCATTTTAAGTTTCTCATTTTTCATGAAAAAAATACCAATCAAAAATTTTTTAAATTCTAAATTATAATTTTTTGAATTACTCAAATCACATTCATTTACTAAAAATCTATTTATGGTGAATTTCAACAACCATTTAACGTGATTTTGTGCATGTTCTCTTTAAATGATATGTATCAAATGAAACATACACGCTAACCAAAGTTTTATGGTATAAAAATCCATATATTTAACTTTATTAAAATTACATTGTTGAATAAAATATGTATTATTGAGAAATTAAATATTTTAAATATTTTGCCAGTTATTAAAAATAAAAACTGGTGGAACTAATCTCTAAATAAATTGACAATTAAAAATATCTATGTTAATATTAAGATTTCATTTTTGTACATTTAATACTTATTTCAACCAACTAAAATTTTATTTTAATGGTCTATACTATATAAGAGAAAATAAAGTTATATATTTAATAAATCGTAATTAATATTTCATCTACAAATAAATTAAAAATTTATGTTTAGTTAATTAAAACGTAATGAAGAAATCCTTTAATTGATAAAAAAACGTATAAATAATATCAATTCAGTTTTAAAATTTAATTTAAATTCATAATTAAAACATTTTAATACTTTACATAGTTAAAAAAATCCATGGTTTTATAATTATACTGAAACAGAGTAATCATATAAATCCTTCGAATACTGTTTATATAATCTTATCTTCATTAATAATGTATTGAAACAATACTAATATATAATATTTTACAAGAATATAACAAAATAACAATTATTACTTAGTAAAAATTAGTTAAAAATATTTTTCAATAATTTATTAATAAATAGCTGTTTTTTGGTTACATTATTTTAATATTTTTTTAAAACTATATTATTAATTTAGTAAAATATAATAATTACTTTTCCTTGAGAAAATTAAATATCTTAATAAAGGGAAAATGTGAATAGAGAATCTCTTTAAGATTCTTATCATCAAATTGATAAACGCAAGAGGTGTAAAAGACAATTAGGAGCTCTTACTGCATTTAGTTAAATACATGTTGTATAATTATATAATTCTTTAATTAAAACACGTCATCTTCATGAAAAATGTATTTGCATGATTAAAAGTGTCGCTTATGAAAGTGGAGAAAAAGGTGACGTAGCGTAGAGCGTCGTGCTTGTGAGAAAGTGCGACCTAAGAGAAAAAGAAACCAAAATGAAGGAATGAAGACGCAGCAAGATAGTTAATCCGAAAAATAAAAGAGATATCGAATTATTAAGACCGTGAGAAAGTAGGAGGGTATAAATATATATACATAAACAAGCAAATATATGTACAGATAATCAAAGTTTGCCTGTATAGATGACTGCGCTTATACAGGGTAAAACCTAGAGGCAAGTCCGTAGAAAATTTATAATCTTTTTTTTTTCAAAAGAAATCATTGATAATGATTTTAAATTAATGCTGAGTGTGTCGTTCGAGACTGGAATAACAGAGATATCTGAGAAATTGAAATTCAGCCTAAGGTTTAAGGATAACAAAGTACTCTGAATTAAAATTTTTTTCAATTCAGAATATTTTACAAATAAAGCAGGATAATACCGTAATCATTCCCTGATAAGTTTTTCTTCCCTGATAATTAATTTTTCTTAAAAATAAAATCTATTGTAAGTATTATTCTTGAATTAGCTTGATTTATTTTTAAAATAGTTTATGTTTAATTTAAATTCATTTAAATTCAATGTATATTTAAAAATTGTAAACATCAATTTTAAGTAATATAATTGAAAAATTAATAAGAATTCATGGTAATATTACACTTTAAATAAAGACTATATCTTTAAGAGATAGAAATGTAGAATACATAATGTCTAAATAAGGAGGAATAATAAAAATATTTTTAAGAGAAAAGAATTAAAAAGTTAATACTTAATTAGTTTGAATTTCAGAATGAAAGAGAATTTGTAATTGAAAAGTTATAAGAGTTTAGTGTCAACGGTCATTAAGGAACGGCAACACGTATTTAGTAAATAAATACGACGATACATTTCGTATAATTTCTCTTTCTTTTTAAACATTACCTTGTTTCTATGCTTCCTAATTTTCTTGGCTATATCCTTAAGGTTTGTACTTTTAGTGCACTTTTGAATCTGAAATCGTATCACAGGAGAAATTCTAGTTTAGCTAGCTACCTTATTTTCGTGATTGTACTAGCATTAAATTTATTTAATTTTGATGAGTTTTTTAATCATTTTTATTATTAATGTTTTTTAATTTTAGTTCTTTATTAAATATATGTTGTCATATTATATATAATATAATTTCCATTCACTTTATGCTTTTTCATTGCCACCAGCTTAATTATTTAAATTTTTTGTATTTTCGAACTAACCTATTTATTATTTTAAAAAATTGGTTTGAAAAAGAATGAGAATGAAACACGCTCATAGATAGCCATATAGAATAGATATAATGCGAAAATATTATTATAAATTTCATATAAAGATTTTTAGGTGTTTATATATTTTACAATTAGAAAATGAATAAGAATTAGCGGTATAAAAGAAAATAATTAAACAGAAGTGTATAAAGGTAAATAAACTTAAACGCATTCTTTTTTTTTGAAATTTGAAAACAATGTCACTCGTTTCATTAACTATTAGATGTTTCTTTATATTTTATAATTTTTTTTATTCTTAAAAACCATATACAAGAATAACAATTACATGATTAATATGCATGGTTGATATTGTATTGCATATCTTGAATTCAAATTTTACTTTAATTTAAAAGTGACCTGACTGTATTTGTATGAGGGCATTTACAATTCTTGTACATATAGTAAAGTCTCGTACGATATTTTAATATAAAGAATAAAATGAGAATATTAATGAAATTTTTTAAAATTTCAGAGTTACCATTTGCTAATTTATTTATATATCTAAATTTTCTTTGAATATTTCATAATATTATTTTATACAATTCTTGAAAAATTATAATTCAATCATAATTAATGATACTTTATTTATTTATAAATAAATTACAAATAGCAATCTATTTCATTATAATATAATAATTATTTTTATAAACACTAATTTGTTTATAAGAAAAATGTAATAAAAGGCATATTATAAAACTTATGTCTATGATTTGGAAAGAAACATATGTACATAAACAATAGAAACAAATATGTTCACTTTAGATTTTTTTCCATTTACGATTTGTTGTCTCTGCTTAACAACACAAAACAAAAACAATTTTTTGGTGAATCAATCCGATAAAATTTATAATATGAAAATTTCTATTTATGAACAATAATTATATTTAATGAAATGAAAAAAGAGAGATTTACGTGTGTATTTAGAACTTCGTAACACGAAGACGATCGATAGCTCAGCAAAAAACAAAATAAGGCATTATTTGAAGACTTTTTTAAGATAGTTTTGCAAGATTTTATGCAAATATATTTATTATAAGTATGATTTCCAATTATTATTTTATCAACATAATTATTTTTTACATTTGTATCTAATCATTTATTTTTAATTAGTTTATGTTAGATTAACTGAAAATATTGTTAGAGATTAGCTAACATAATATATAAATAATTTATCAATAACTTTTATAATGTCAGACACGTAATTGCAACGCATGTTTACCTGTCATAATTAGAAAAGTGTAACTATTTTACAAAGTATTGCTGTATTGATGCATATCACATTAATCGTCATACTAATAAGAAAATAGTGCTATATATATTGAATATTATAATATTTAAATGTATATTTCTTTTACAATTTGTAAGCTTTCTTTTAATGTTTAATTTTATATTGGTATCTAGTAAAGGAATATATCATATACATTTATATATATATATATATTATATACACTATTATACATATTTCTTTAAATGTATATAAACATTAAAAATAGTTATAATAATAATAATAATAATAATAATAATAATAATAATAATAATAATAATAATAATAATAATAACAATATTAATAATATTAATTGGATCAAATGAATAAGTTAAGTTCGATCGGAATTTTATGAAGACGTTTTTTTCTTAAGTTTATACATGTAATATTGCTTTTGTTACAACTAGAAATCACTAGGCTTAATACAAAAAATTATAAAGATTCTACGCTTATCGAGCACATATTCTCCATTATTCGTATGTTCAATGTTAAATTTTTAATATTGTTTTATTTTTAGTTTTGGGTAAATGAATGAGAAAAAAGAATTTCTTTTTAGAGATGTAATCTCTCTAAATAATGAACGATGCTTTTTAATATAATTAAGATCTTAATATCATTTAAAGGCAAGTTCGTTTGATAGTATAATTGTATTTTATTCATCTCTTTCTCAAAATTATATTTGTAGGTTTTAACATTAAAAAATATTTTTTTAAATTAATTTTATTGTAATTTTTTTATTATAATGTAATGAATAAAATTAAAATTATTTAACCAAGTTACTCATTTAAAAGTGAGTAATACATTTGTGAATTCATATTCTGATATTACAGATCTATTAAAATGTTTTTGAAAATTTGGGATTTAAAAGACCAATCTCCCATATTGTTCTTAATAATATTTAAATGGACTATTTTAAAGTTTTACGACACTGTTGTGGTAGTATATTTGGCATAATGCCCCGTAAATACATAAATATACCGCTCTTTGTTACGAATTTTACCCAATTGTATTAATTAATTGTAATCCCACAGGTTTTGTTATTTTTGTTTGTTTATTCGTACCATTAATATACATATTGGGTCTCTTTCTTAAATTCTTAATAACATTTAATAAACAAAACAATTATTATATTTTTTCAACAAACTGATAATGCTTGAAATTTATTTGGACCTGATGTTTTTTATTAATCTAGAAATGTTTATGCTTCTATGTTCTTATTTAAGTAATTATATCATATATTTTTTAAATGCTAATGCCTGTACTTTGTAAGCTGTAACTAAGCTTAATAGGGTAGCTATTTTCCCCTTGAATCTCGTAACTTTAAACTATTTAATGTCACTAATCTATTTGGGTTATAAAAACTGTGTCTATTTTCCCTACCAATTCGCAATTACACATTGCGTCATTCATATAATTTGTTTGTATTTTTTGATTGGATAATAATAATAGCATAGTATGTGCTGATACAATCAACATTCTTTTAAAGGAGAAATCTAATGCTTTTCCAAATTTATAATTAAATAATGAATATAAAAGCATACAGTACGGCATAGATCTTAATTCTATTGTGGAAGCGGGTTGAATTTGTAAACAAATCTCACGATTGCAAAGTCATTCATGAAGCTGGACGAATAAACGCGACGTGAAAGTTGATTTTAAAACAATTGCAAACTTATATTTTCGCGGTCCCGAGTTAATTCGACCAATTTCATGGTTGAACAATGAAAAGTGCAACCCCACCTCGAAAGCCCAGTTATGATAATTAGTGTTTTTATAGTTCGAGCCAGCAGCCTGATTTCGTCGATATCATTTGATTTCGTCGGTGTTTTTTCGTCGTCCATTCTTTACCTTTCCGATACAGCTGTCCCGATGTCTCACGTCACCGCTCCCTCCCAGACCTACGTGTAATCCTATTTCATTACTGCTCCACCCACGCAGTGACTAATAGAGGGAAACACTTGTACGAGTGGAACAGTGTGAGCGAGTTGCGACACTTGAAATTTAACAGCGGCTTAACCGCTGTGCAATAATTAAACGAAGATGCTTTACTTGTTGTTGTTGTTGTTGTTGTTGTTGTTGTTTCGGTCATTCTGGTACTCCAATTATACCCTCCATTTTATCTTCATATATCTTCGCAAGTATTGTAAAAAGCATATTGTAACGTGGCAAAAGTCATAAAAGTTTGAGTTTAACTATTTTAGAGTTAATTGCGTTACTAATCGGCATTCAAAAGAAAACAATTTCTTTTCTATTTAATTGTATTCGTATGCGTTGTTAGTTTATTAAAAGCTTCTGATTTTTTTAATTTTTCAAATAAGTTCATGCTAAACTATTTTGGTTTTACCTCTTCTAAGATAAACCAGGTATCATTGCCTAAACAAAAAATTCTCTTAATTTATTTAGACTCTTGAGATGTTAGTAATAATTTTTTTTTCACATAATGTAATTATTTGTTCATTATTTTCATTTTATTAATATTCTCTTTTATAACCACTTCAATTTTTTAAATTTTCATTTTTGAAATAAATCAATTATTTCGATAGTTGAATAAATTTTTAATTTATTGTAAATATTTAATAAATATTTATTTTCAAAACTTTTAAAACCTAAGTTTTCTTCCATAGTGCATTATCAATTTTAAATTCATTTATATTATCTTTATATATATTTCATAATAAATATACATTTATTTATAAAGCCACAATGTTGGTACATTTTTTTTATTGGTATATATGTTGTATAAGCATTGTTATAAAAAATCAATTGTGTTAAAGCCATTGTGTAAATCGCGTAACTTTTTTTTTATCTGTCCTACATACGGATTTTTTAAAATTCCGTTATGCCGAGCAAATTATATAAATATTATTTATTTTTATAGTTACTATGGAAAATATTTAACTTTGTAGACTAACTTCATTAACGATTATTATATTGTATTCATCTTTTTCATCATCATTACATTTTTTTTGTTTTTCTTTATCAATTCATCCAAAACCAATTTTCATTGCTTAAATCTCTATTCAAGTCACAGTGGGCCATTGGATTTATCACGAACTATCTTAAAAGTTACGGAACGCTTCTTTGCTAAAAGGCAGTATCTACGATAAATCTGCGTAAAATATTATTTGCTTTTAAAAATAGTATAGAGAATGTTTCATTGAATTTACGTGTGAATACTAATGAATATATTACGATTATGATTTAAAACTAAAATTTATTTACAATTATATGTCTAAGTAGAGTTAGTTGTGCTGTGAATAAAGTCCGAATTGATTCTGATTTTGATATTTCTTTTTGTTATCTCGTTAACTTTTCATTATCTAATCGAAAAACGAATTGGAACTTGAAAAAGACAAAAAATATTGTTATAGCTATATTGTAAATTACAATTGCTATTAAGAAACTTTGGAAAAAGGGTTTTCCCAAATCAAATTATCCTTACGTTAATTGTTTACCAGGGAAGGTCAGGAGGAATAAATCCTGCTTATCTGTCAACTGCGTGCCGAAGAGTCAGTGTTTCAATATAAGCATAAAAATGAATCTGATCAGTTTCTTTTCAAATTTTCTGAACTTTGAACTGAAATTTTAAACATTTTATTTTGCAAATTAAATATACTTAACTGTCATATTTCAATTTATTCTTCATTCGCTCATTTTCTTTTTCTTATTGTTTTGAAAAAATGTATAGTTAAAAAAAATAGTCTAAAACATTTCAGATCTTTAACGTACTTCTTAATTATGATACTGGAATATAAATACCTGTTAGTGAATGTTATAGAAATTATATAGCCTGCTTAAAATATTGCTTTTTCTAAATTATATGCTATAGATTTTAAAGTATTAGAGCAATTAATTATTAATTATAAATAAATGGTCTTTTAATAAAAAGCATTTTATTTATTTTAAAATCAAATATTATTTTTCAGTTTATTATTGAGCTATTAATACTAATTATTAAAATATTCATAAAAACTCAGAATTTCTTATAATTCAAAACATAATTTAAATAATTTACAAATTTTAATTATTCAATCGTCATAGTGTTCACATGTATTGGTATTTTATTTTGTCAGATAAATTACTGTTGCTGCATTTGGAGGTAATAATGTTACCGTAAATAAACAGCAAGTTTCGTTTGACTTTTCGACTTGATAGTAAAGTTGTATGCTTTAATGCTTCGCTTACAACTAGCGTTGTTTTTTTAATCTTATTTTTTTATTCTAAAAAAATATCTTTAGTTTAAGTAACTATACTATCTTGACTCTGAATAAATAGATTGAATAATATTAACAAAATCAAATCTTATCATCCACTTAGAAGAGAGTAATTTATGAAATAATATTTATGAATCGATCTTAATTTCTGATCCAATTTAAAATGAATATAAACATTATTCATTGTATCTAAAAAAAAACCAAAATGCTAAGGAATACTGTTATTAAAAAAGTTCATACACTTAATGCACGACGTATGTTTTATCATATTTTATTAATAAAAGATACTTAAGGAGCCTGAAAATCGATCTCGTTTGATCTTAATAAATATCATAGGTGATTTTATCTGATTTTCTGAAACTTACGCATTGATGCTTAAAAGTCTCCGATTTCAGCCCTGATGTTTTCTGCGCTTGAAAGGCTGACATCAGGGCTGATCCATGCGTAAGAGTACGGAAGTTCATTGATAATTGTCATCGTCAATGGCGAGTCTATACTTCCGATATTGTAATTGTAATTAAAGTAACCGTTGTAGTGCTTAATATTTTGAAAGCACTCAACTTTACCTAAATTTAATTACAAGATCGGTAATGAAATAAAAATGAATGTTTCTGTTCTCAAATATTGCCCATATTTATAATCTTTTTGATTTTTCCTTTCAAAATATTTCCTTTCTATTGCATTGTTTTAAAATCTTTTACAGAGGTAATTAATATCTTAATTATAAAATGTGTATATTTAAGATTTATAAACGATTTATAAATTTCTCATTAACTCATTCAGAAAAGAGAATTTATCAAAGGAAAACTTTATTCAGTTATTTTACTTCATCTATAAATTACATATTCTAATTTATTAATATTAATTATAATAATAATAATTTGCGTAATATTTTTTGAGTTTTAAATTTTATAAAACAAAGATAGATATTTCTATGATATCAGGATTATATTTCATAATTTTACATTATGTAAAATTAAATTCAACTCAAGGGAATCGATAAGATATATCAGGTTCCTCTCTCTTTCTTCACCAATTGTAAATTAGGAGGCAAATACGGTTTTTTGTCTCGAAACAAGAAACAAGATAGGAAATCGTGAAATAAGGAGAGGAAAAAACTTGCTGCGAGAAATCAAAGATTTAGTTACAAAAACTGCTACTCCGTAATTCTATTACAAAAACATTTAAGTTTAAATCTTTTCTCATAGGTCGACAGTGCAAACAAAAAATATCATTCTTATTACATCCGAAATACATATTATATAAATTATTATACAATTTTAATTAATTTATAGCGGTTTTTACGTCCTCCGGCAAGTCGTAATATTTCTTTTGTAATGAGCTTACGATATACGTGATTAATATGTAATTTATTTTGTATAAAACTACGATAATTAAATGTGATCACTGTATACTATCTAATTATAAAAAACAAAAATAAAAGAGAGAGAGAGAGAGAGAGAGAAAGAGGAAAGGAAGAAGTTTTAATCAAATTAGTAGACGAGTGAGATGGTAAAATGGTCTCCTTCCAACTCACTGTACACATCATTAATTTGTAAAGTTTATAATCAAGAACACTACCACAAAATATAATTTCATTTTGTTTAATTATAAAATCTGCCAAAAAATTACTTTTAAAAAGTTGAATTCTCTATGAATATATTACAAAAAATGAGATTTATTTATTAATATAGTCAACGAAAGAAAAAGTTATACATAAATAATTATAGATTATACAGTGGAAATTATTTATTTATAAATTAAAAAAAATATTTACAAAAATAGAAATAAATTATTTGTATGGAATGGAAGAAGTAGAATTTTATCGGACCAATAACGTGAAAGCAGGTTGAAGTGGTTCAAATAAAAGATTCACTGAAAAGAGATAAATTTTCTTACAGTCGTGAAAGCTCTTCGTGTTCAGCAATTCTTTCGGATGAGTTAGTTCACAACAGAAATTTACGTATAAGCACAAAAACTTTTTGGAATAGATCGAGGAGGGATATACTTGCTGTGGAGATGTTTTGCTTTTATATTTTAATTATAGGCGGGCTTGATGAATTTCAGTTATTTTGGTAAATTACTTCCAGTCAAAATTTTCGTATACATTACTTTTTGACGTGATCAGCAATATTCTTCTCTAGCAAGGTATCGCATCCTTCCACGATCTAGTATATCATTAACGACTTGCAAAACAGAATTTTGCATAAGCTAATTTCACGGTTTTTGCATTAACCAGTTAATTGGGAAAAAAATGTTTAGGGATGTGAAAAATTGTCACAAGGGTGCAATAAAGGACCGTGTTTAATAAATCTCATGAATAATTATTTCATTGTGAAGATTTACATAAAGAAAGTTTTCGTTTTAAATATGATAGAAATATATTTTAATTTTTTTTTTTTAAGATATTATTGACTTGTTGTAATAATTATATTTTATTATATTTACAGTGGGTTTAATTGGAATAAAATACATTGTTAATTTTTATACGACAGCTTTTTCATGTTTTAAACTTTAATATTTGTCAATATTATTTTTAAAAAATTATTATAAATAATATTTTAGATATTCAAATCACAACCTTTATCAAAATTTAAATGTTCATCTTAATACATATTACTTACAAAATTAACTATCAAATTTATACATTATTTTTTGTATAAAAAAGGAGTACGAAAGAATTGAAAAATAAATAATTTGAAAATAATCAAAAGCTTTCACCATAAGCATAAAGAAATTAAACACTTATGTTAACATAGCATAAAAATCTTCCTTCCACAAGTATTTAAACATACTGATAAAATACAAGATACACGATAAGGAAAACGATAGAGATCGAGAGAAAGAAAAATAAAATGATAAAGGAGCTTGAGAGAGACATATACAAACAGTTTTTAAATTAATAACTGCAATTAAATTATCATCTATGTGATAAATCATGTTATGACATTTATTTACACTAGAAGGGAGCAGCTAATTCTTAAGATGCTCATATTTTTTTATGGATAATAAATATTTGAAATTCTCAAGCACATGTTATAAGTATCTTTTTAGTTATAATAATGTAATGCAACAGAAACTATTTTTTACTATGCTTTAATCTTTTCTCTTGTAAAAGATTATAAGTGGGTTCCGAAGGAAAAAACGATTAAAACCATTCGTGTAACACATAACACAACCTTTTATTATTTGAGAAAAATCGTTACACTTCTTGAATATAGTATTTCGATTAATTGTTCAATTTTTTTAAATTAATAATATATTGAAATATAATAGAATTGAAATGACAAAGAGCTCTACTAAAATATAAACTGCTAGCAGAAAAACTACTTTTATCAGAAGACCAATGCTTTTCCAGCAACGCTGCACCTATGGATCTATTGATCCACATGCTAACCGTTGCAGTCAATTTTGACATTCTAGACGGAAATAGAGAGATAGAGGCAACACTACGGCCGTTACCGATGTTATCTATAACTTCAACACTTTTTAATAAATTTTAATTATAGTTTTTTAGATGGGCAGTCCAAGTGTTCTGCCATTGTTTTTGTAATTGTCAATTCATACTCGTGGCAATGTATCATCCAAACAATGAATGCAAACTGATTTGCGAAATGACTCACCAGTTCGTTTTTCAGCGTCGCGA
Source organism: Eupristina koningsbergeri (assembly GCA_018907245.1). Taxonomy (NCBI): domain Eukaryota; kingdom Metazoa; phylum Arthropoda; class Insecta; order Hymenoptera; family Agaonidae; genus Eupristina; species Eupristina koningsbergeri. Next base: position 1,972,184 of record JACCHV010000096.1, read on the forward strand.
AATGTAACCTCTCGAAGGATAACCGGTTGGCTCTTGCCCTTTGCGTTGACCGCGTAAACGACCACGTGAACACCTGCATTAACCGGCGTCTGGATGCCTGACAGTAGAAACACGGGCTCGTTTTTTGTCGAAACATTATACATCGGTCTGATGTCTGCTATTTCCTCCAGGTCGCCATGGTACACCTCCAGAACGAATTCTTGGGGTAGGCCACCATCGTAACCCGCGAAGCACTTGACCTCCACGCTCGTGTATGTTTGATTTGCGAGAGTACAGTTACGCACTGGAAAGGGCTTACCTGTGGAGAAATTCCGCATTATTTGCAACTATCTTCAAATTTTTATGTACATTCAATTTTGAGTGTAATTGAATGAAAGTCGTAAAAAATAAGGGAAGCTCTATCGCTTTGAATGCTACTATGGAAATTTATGTCATAAAACAATTTAAACAACAAGAACTTTTTATTTATAACGTGTAATAAAAGCTTTTAATAACTGGAGATTGATAAATCTTTTTTTTCATTCGGCCTAAGTTACTCACGACCAAAATAAAATACATAATATTTTCACAATAAATTTAATTAGGCATAAAATATTTATTTATGAAATTGGTCTTTTTCTATAAAATAAAATATAATTGTATCCTATGGAGTATAATACAAGCATATAAATTTATATTCTTTACAATTCACAATATTTCACAATAATTTACAGACCTATCGGTTCTCATTCTCAGTTTAATGCTCGATTTTTATTACTTTGAGAAATAGATTCAAAGTAATACACGTTAAAACCAGTGAAATAATTAGTAACTGTGAATGTTACGATTTTGTGCAAATATACAGGGGCATATTACGAAATTTAGTAAAGTTAGTCACGCGTAGTCGATGCAAATACATCTGACGCATCCGTATCTTTCATTTTATACAGCTGCACTCACTGAGGACTATAAGTGCAGTGGAAATGGTATTTTCAATTGCATTTTGTTCTTTGTTAATGAGATTGCAAAAAGTGAATGACTACTCTACAGTTGTACTTCTCGACTCGGAAAAAATTTCGCTAAAACATATAGTTATTTTGGAAAATTGGTTATATTTTCTTTTTTTCATATATTACACACTTTTTAATATAAAGTCTATTTCGATTTGAAGAAGTTATTTTTTGTAATTATATATATATACTATTTTAAAGGTCTGGTAATAGAGATCATATTACAAATACTCTTATTACTTACACTAATCAGAAAGATTTTATTTTTATAAATATTTTAATAGTTATTATTTAGTAAAACTGATTAGTGTAGTCAATAAAACATCTATGGAGCATGGTCATGATAATAAATAGATACCTAAACATTATAAGGACTGTGCTAACCGATAGTAAATAAATTTTTGCTATATCCAACAAATTTAGTGTCTTGACAAAAGCTTATCACAATATTAACAAACAAAAAAATAAGAAAAATAAATTATTGAATATATATAATTATTATTATCAATTAATCTGGATACCATAACAATATCTACATATGTAGAGAACTGGCAACTATTTGTTGGAGTTAATTTTAATTTCTAATAGGAATAGGAGAAAATACATAATATTCGCTACATTACTGTCATGAATGTACATAGATATCAGAATCACTATTCAGAAATTAATTTAGTATTTCATTGAGAGAGATGGTCATTTATTTTGTTGTTTAAATCTAAATTAAATTCATTGTTTAAAAGGTTTAAATCATATTTTTTTTAATCAACATAATATTTTAAATTATTAATTTTTAATATTCATATTATCGCAAGTGCTTTGACATCGGATGCTGGATTATTTATCAGTGTGCTTATTTCAATAGGTTTAAATGAATTTTTTATTATTGCAAACCTTTGTTGGGTATAATTTTGTTACACTAGAATCCTCTGCATTTGATGTAACTATAGTAAGACATGCTACCGACGGCTATAAAACTATCGAAAAAAGATTTATTTATTATTTATTTTCTACTTACATACAACAGCTCTATGTACATTACTTATCGATCAAATAATGTAAATATAAAAAATGTAAAAATAATGGTAAAAAATATACTTAGCAACTATTATTAATATTACAATAAAAATTAATCTATATGTTTTACAGTGGTTTTATAAAGTTTCTCGAAAGAAAACTCAATTTAACCTAACCGCTTTTTATTTTCATCTACGACCAAATATATTGCGCGTTTTTTCCAACTATTTCTTTTTAGTTTATTCTTTTCACTAACTTTTACATATATTATCAGTTTACTTTCATTTATTTTCGAGAATGTTTACCTTGATTCTCTTTGCTTTAATTTCTTTTGTTTAAATATTTATTTATTTTTTCACTTTTGTTTTCAGGTAAGACTTCTTATCTCTTCCTATTTTCATGCATAACTATATGAATAACTGTGTTTGCCTACTCAGTGGATTTTCAACTTATGCAAATTTTTTATCGCATTTTTGCCAAATACGAAATCGAGGTTGCTGTTTGATTTTCGCTGACCTAAATCATTTATCCTTCCACCAAATTTGGATTTTTGCAAAGTGTAAGAATAATAAATATTATTTTAGCTATTCATATTTTTATAATAATATTTTTTTATACATATATATGTTGGTTACAGAATTTTATTTTTATAGAATTTAATTATTTTCTTTTTTTTAAATAATTTTACGCTAGTAACACACATGTGAATACCTGATATAGATTGAAATTAAAAGATCCTTTCTTCGTTATTATACCTATAGTTACTCTTTGATTTTTTCTACTGATGTTAAGTTTTTCAACCCACGCAAATCATACTTATGATGCCTCGATAACGCGATATGAGTAGATTTCAATCAGATAAAAAATTACAGCTTACTTTTTATCAGATTTACGCAAAAAATGTGATGCTAGGAAAAGTAAAATAAAAATAAAAAGCATACAGAAATACAAATCGTTGTACGTATGTATCCTTACTTATCTCATTTCTCCCATTAAATATATTTATTGATTATAAATTAAAAAAAAAGTGCTGCATATTTTTTATGTATGTATATGTGTATAAGTATAATTTAGAATAATTTTTATACTTATGAATCATTTAATATCCAATTAAAGTTATTTTTAAATTACATAAATTTTATCGTTAAAATATATAAACTTTTAATAAATATGAACAAAATTTTTTGATCAGTCATAAAGCATGTTATATTATATTAAAAATGTATTTATTCTATATGTCCAATGTATATATTTAATGTAAACCATTGATTTAATTTTTTTAAATATACGATACCTGAGAAACTGTATATATACTTTTAATTTTTGCAATGAATATTTCAATTTTTTTCAGAGATGGGTAATTAATTTCATAACTTTTAAATATTGATGTGGATTTATACCAAAAGGTCAATCATAATAATTTGAAATAATACTGGTAAAAATGAAACAAGAATTATAAAGAACCGAAAAATTTACCGGCTGTGACTAGTTGGAAGACGCAGGGTCTTGATTGAGTTCCAACAATATTGTCAGCCCAGCAGGATAATGTTCCGTAATCCAATTCAGTATTGGGTATGTAGGTGAGTACACTTACACCATTGGCGGGTTCTACGGAGAAACGCTTGCTGGATACCTCAAGAGTTTCTCCACTGTTGTTGAACTTCCAGCGAAAACTGTGAGCCGGTGGATCAGCCTCGATCCTGCATATGATTTGTAGTGATTCACCCCTAGACGCACCCACCACTATTATTCTGTCGTCTTTGCATACAGGAGCGTCTGGAATGTGTCACGTATTGTAATTTAGCAGCAGGTGTTTAATGGAAATTAAGATTTCAAATAAACATTTTTAATCGACATTTTATCACCCGGATCGCATTTATCAATTAAAGTTGGCTTTTACAAATACTTTTCGATATATTTGGTAAAATAACGAAAGATAGAGTTTAAAGATGGCGGGAGTAGAATTTGATGTTCTGAACAATAATTATGTAATTTAACAGAATTCCACAAGAATATTATATTACTAGTACTACAAAGTACTTAATAATTAATAATACTAATGATACTATAATTTTTTCGCTTATAATGATGGTATTTTTACAATAAATCTTGTTCATTTTACCTACAATAACGATACCCTTTACTTATTGTGATGTTAATACTCGAAAAGTAACGAATACCACTCCAGTTTGGGTGTATCATTTTGTTGTCACGCAACCAAGCATTACACATCCACGAAGAAAGGGAATCGAGAAAAAGTACTACAAAATCCAATAAAAAAGATAAGGAAGTCTACTGTTTACGTAAAAAACAGAATAATGTATAGAATCATCTGTTACTACATTATTTATATCTCCAATTAAAATATTGTTTTTCAAAGACACTCTTATCATCTCATTGAAGTTGGTAAAGTACTGCAATATATAGTGCGCGTGAGAAGTTTCTTGATCTCATAATAATAACTAATCATAATAGGTAATGCCTATTCAGGAAATATATTCTAAGAAAAAATAACAATTTACTCACATTTTACATGGAAGTCAAGTGGTTCACTCCTAGTTTCCTGTATATTATTTGTAGCTGCGCAAACATATAAACCAGCGCTACTTCTGGTTACGCTTTGAAGTACCAAGCTTTGATTGGACCAAATAATCCTGGCTGATGTATTATGAGTAAGAACTATATCCTAAAATTAAAAAAAAATGCATTTATAATCAAACCATAATCATTATTGGATATTATCTACGTATTATGTATCAGGCTGATGTAGACACCCAAAGGGTGTCAGAACTTGTAATGATGACGCCCGCGAGTAGTCGGGCACGCGCTAAGATCCGACACGCATGTGCTGGGGTTCAAAAATCCTTAATATTGTTTGGAGGATATTCCAATATGTGGTCACAAAAATATCTGTTACTGTTGCAAATACTGTCCTCGAATCAAAGTAGTTTTTAATATTCATAATTCAAGTTACAATTAAGGGAGATTTGCCATAGCAAAGTGTAAGGCGTGATTTTTTTTAATGTAATTTTTCTTTCACAGATCTATATATATAGATTTGCATATGTTTATGCATTATTTTATATTGCTTCATTTATCGCGGTATGAATAATTGGCGCCCCCCCCCAAAGAGTGACAGCACCGGCATTACGATTACGTTTTTTTGAAATTTGTAAAGGAAATTTTAGTAGTCTATTTGTTTTATAATCAAGAATTGTAAAATATACTTAAAATGTTGATTTCATAGTAATAATTCCAAAGTTACAATAAAAGTAAATGTACATAGTTTTATTGTGAAAAGAATTATATAATTAACATACGTATGATAAAGATCTAGAATTTTCTACCAAATACAATCATGCAAATTTATGCAATATGCGCAACTTATCTCAGAGCAAGAAAGACAAATTGTACTGAAACAACGGGTATTATTCTGAACAACTAAACCTATTTTCGGTAGATTAAAATAAATTGTATTTGTATTTATGCGCTTTTTGTAATCGTGCAAGTCGCTTGACTTTGTAAATTTTAGTTATTTAATAAATTAGTGTCGCTAATCTAGTCTTTCTTTAGGTCTTTGTTTCTCAATATAAAGCGAACGACGCAGACTTTTTGTCGTTTCTCCTTTGATCTTTCGTAGTTGTACGGTTTTCTCCAACCCCGACGTGAACAATGAAAGTAGTAAAGTAGTGGTTGATCTTCAGCTGTGGACTGGCGGGGGATATATGGATAATTAAAATAGTATACAAATATTATTATTGTAAGAGGATGAGACATATAATATGAAACGATTGAAAATACAGAAGAAAAACATATGTTGTAATAGGTTACATATGTATATATACGTTTATACAACCGCAAAAATGCTAAAGTATTTATTTCAAGCTATATGTGTGTACGTTTGTTTATGACTATCCGTACTTAAATCGTTTTTAAACTAACGTGTTTGCAAGTTAATTAAAGAAAACACTAAAATCAATTGAAATGATTGTAACCCAACATTAATTTAATATTAAAATCGATTTTAAATTTTTAGTATTCATTAGAAAATTATGTTTTGTGTTCTTCTTATTTTGTTTATTTTACCTAGCTTCGAGACATAATTTTTACTTTGAATATCATGTTTTGATATTATATTAATTTAAATACAATATCAGCACACACATATATATATTAATTTATACATACAATTCAAACTTTTAAAAAGGAACTTCCTTAATTTAAGCCATAATTTCTACTTTGAAAATTTTATTAGAATATTATATCAATTTGAATTCAATATGAGTACATATATATATATATATATGTAAATAAAACTTCTTATAATGGAGTTTACTTACTTTATTTTAAGTTATAAAAATGCTAGTGTTATACATTATTTGATTAATTAAATATATGTACATTAATATTTTTAGTTAAATTTAAAGTATTATTTTACGTTATATATTGAGTTTTTCCATGATATTAAATATGCACATAACATTATAATTGTTTATCGAAAAGGCAGTGCCAATGAAGTTATAATGTTTCCAAGGAGAATAGAACTACTTTATAAGATTTCAAAAAGTTTTGCTATTACTTAGATTTTGAATATTATTTCCCAAAGAACTTCTTACTTTGTTTAATTTAAAAATAAAATATATAATTTATCAGCTCACTAATTTCAATGTTTAAAAGCAATTATGTCAAAAAACATTGTTTTATTATTTTTTTTTGGTAAGTATTTAAATTATATATATCTTAAAAGATTTATTTTTTGATTTACAGATGTTATTAATTTAAATAGAAATAAAATCGTAAAGTTTTTGAAGTGTGAAATAATAAATAACATACAAAATATATTTTATTATAGCTTTATAACTGTATAAATGGAGACAATATTTTTAATATATAATATAAATTTGTTAATGCTATTGTTTTGAAAGATTAAAATAAATTAGCGTTTTCGAAAAACAAAATTATTTTATTATTAAAACTAAAAACTTTGCAGCTGAATATAATTTTGATAAATAAAAAAAAAAATAATAAAAATGCTAAAAAAAATAAAGTAAAAACTATTAAAAAGTATAAGAAAATTTAAAAATAAGATTAGAATTTACAATTCTTTGATACATCTAGTGGAAGTGAAAATGAAGGCATTATTTATTCAGTAACGTCGATAGGCTGACTTTTTTTACTTATTAACAAGACTCGCTCAATTAAACTAAATTGTAATCTATGCAGCTTCCTGGCTTCTGTAATATGGTCAAATCTCCGTAAAGAGGTTTAGTATAGTTAGCTGAGGTTAAGCCTTCATTAAATCATGGGATTTATCTTTGATTAGTTTAGTGCAATAAGAGATAATATAAAAGAAAGAGAAAAGACCTTTTATGTAATCAGGTAATACATACTATAATTGACTTTAAATACCGTGCTATTTCTTTTTTTAGCAATTCTTTTGATATATAACTTAAGCTTTGATGATTTATTTATCTTTCGGTATTTAAATCAAGAGACAAAATTATTCAGAAGATTCTCAGAATAATCAGTAAGAGACCGCAACAGATCATTTGAATTACTATGTTTAAAAAATTTATAAATTTGAGGAATTTTATACATGATGTACAATTGTACTTATGCATATACTACCTCCTTTTCATTACTTTTTTTTTCAAAGTTTTTTATTTATTGCTTAATTGTCATACAAAAAATATTAAGTCCACTTTAATAAGGTTTTTCAAAAACACTTTTATTTCTTTTTGCATTTATATTTTTTATTTTCCAAGCGTCCGGGATCTTCAACTCTGTTCCTTAAGTTCCAGTCAAACTAACATTTCTTTTATATCTTTATTCTTCGTATTCTTTACGAGTTTCACGTATAAAATGTTACTACCGGATGATTACAACGTCGACGAAGACGGTCCCAATATTTTTTAAGGTCACTTTGGGATTACCAAATATGATTACTTTCTTCTATTCTATTCCATTTCAATGTATTTTGCCCTAGAAATACTACTATACTCAATAGTATTACACTCAAATAATTTTTTATGTATATATCTGCGTGTACAAAATGTTATAATATCACTTAATGTTGTAATTATCATTAAATTTTCACATATAAATGTGGGAGCCAACGAGGTTACTCTGTGAATATAACCCTAGGATGCATGGAAAAATTCTATGATTCGACCGAAGCATATGAACTTTGAGATACCATTGTTATAGTCAATTTCTCTAAGGATGATGTTACATACGGTAAGGCGATACACATTTAATGACCTAAAATTATGGATGTTAACGTAGCATCTCCCGATTAAAGGGGGAAATATCTTTGTGTGAATGGATACGGAAACAGTCAGACATGGGTTTCTCCAGATAAATATAATAATTTTTAATTTTGTAATAAAGTAAATTAAAATTAAATTTCTTGTTACAAAATAATTTAAATATATATATATATATATATATATATATATATAGTTAATTAATCACAAATATTTAAGGTTTATTGGTTTTATTTAGTTAGTCCCAATACATATAGTTTTTTAAAATTATGTTTTATTTATTTAATCAATAAAAAATTAATTTGACACATTTAAATACACATTATTCAAGAAATTCTCGAGTTTTAAATAATGTTAAAATTTTTTTAAAATCAGTAAACAATGATCGCAAAAAAATCGAAGGTAATACAAAATAATTACAACTTATAATTAAAACATGGAATTTAATATAATTGAAAAATTACAATAAAATAATTTGATAAATTTGTTGCATGTATTTTTATATTAGAAAGAAGGGTCATAAGATCATACAACAATTGTTCTAAAGAGAAAAAATATTTCTATCGATTCCTGATTCCTGAATTTGTAAATTTTAGCTTTTCATTTTTCTATTCGCTTCAGTTTTTATTGTGATGGTTATTTGATTTCACAAGAAGCCATAAGATCAATCTGGTTTTACAATATATCTAAAGATCTAAATTTTTTTTATTATAATTTAAGTGCATTTAAATAAATAACAAAATATGTTTTTAAATAAATACCATTTAAATTATTAGAATTTACATACAATTACTATAAAATGATTAAAGTCAATATAAAGTTATTTTTTTTTTATATTTTAATACTCACGTTATGAATCCATGTCAATTTCGACCATGGGGGGTTTGCTTTTATTTGACATTCAAAGTAAACGTCGTCTCCTTCCTTAATATCTTCTGCATTCAGCGTTGAACCCAATCGTAAGGATACTATAGGAGCATCTGTGTAGATATATTTAAATTCATAATAAATACGATTAAATACAAACATTTAAAAGAATATGATTATCTATTTTGATAATATTATTAATTAAAATAGAATTTTTTTTTTAAATTAACTTTTTATTGAATAAGTATAATTAAATTTATAATTTATTTGAATCAAATAAAAATATATAGAATATATTTTTATAAAATTTAATTAAATCAAATATTTAATGTAAACTGTTTGAATTTATTAAAATAAATTTTAGGATACTTGTTAAATATAAAAGTCACTAAAATTTTCTACAAAAAAAAAAACATAATTTGAAAATAATGCATCATTTTTTATTTAATTCTATTTTATATGTTATTATACGGATTTATGGATAAAATCTACGCATTCCATTAATTTAAATGATTTCTCCAATTGTTCGAAACATTTATTCTTCGTCATTGAGATATAGATGTACCAGTGTCTCTCAGTATTTCTTCCAGATCGATTAGTTACACTCATTTATTAATAGAATATTTCTTTCTTTTTTTCACTTTATTATTTTATTTAAAATAAAAAAAACTAATATTTTCAATGATGTAGTTTGTTTATATTTCAATTTTTATCATCTACTATTTTTTATTTACGAAGCTTTTGTGATTTAATTATTTTTATTAATACTGATACTAGAAATAACGTTTATTTCTTTTATATTGATTTAAAAGTTCTGGATTTGATATTTGGGTTACCTTTTATAAAAATAAGTCAAAGATAATTCCATCGAAAGCTCCGATTAAGAATAATTAATTACAGTCTACAAGTCACGTATATCAATACCGAAATATAATATTATATAATCAAGTTAAAATAATAAAAACAAAAAAAAAAATGATTAGACTTATAGTTATTTGAATAAATTAAAAAGACAATTGGTGCAAAATTTAAATCTGAATCATAAACTTTGAATTGCTGACACCAAACACTAATTTTTTTTTTGAAAACTAAATTTATTCGAGTTGTCAGAGTCAATGTTCTCGTCTATTTAACGATAGATCCTTTACCCCATATTTTATGAGAAATAAAAATCGACGATCAATCGTGAGTAGCTCTTTGAGACTCATTTTCGGATGTACGTGTGTCAGATACTAAAAAAAAACGATCCGAGCTCTTCTCGAGGATATGAAAGAAGAGTATGAGCATGAGCAAAAGAGAAAAAGAGAGTAAAATGCAAGTGTTGCTATATGAGATAGAAGAACGGGAAATTACTCACACACAACGTTAATACGCCAGGATGTCTCCAAAAACAGTCCGGTCACGTTCGGATTTTCCGCCCTGCAAGTCACCGATTTCCCGTCATCATCTACTCCTGGCACGAACTCTACCCTACTGATCGTGCGATTTTCCATATTGATCATTCCCTTTTCCTCCTGAAAATAGATATATCACTATATAAATGTGTACATAGGTAAATAAATTTTCATATATATTGAATCTCACAAGAAGTAATTTCCAATTAATTCCTTTTTTTATATAAAACATATGCGTGATTTGTACACGTACTTTTATGAATAAATAGTCATATACTGGTGATTGTAAGTCATTCAATAGTTATTCTATGATCCTATCTGAATATATGTAATTCAGTTTAAAGTCAAAACAGTTTATAGAATTGAATTTTAAATTACATTTAAATAAAATTTAATTTAAAAGTATGTAACTTTAGTTTATCCGTTAGTATATAATATAATAAATGAAAAAAATGTGAAAAAGTAATAGTTAGTATTTTGAGAACAGCTAAAGCAATTGAGTCTTATAAATAATCACACAAAGTTATTATTTCATACATAAATTATATTACATAAATTATTTCAACAAAGTTCTCCAATCGTAAAACTATATACTAGTTGAATAGGATTTATGAATTAATGTTTCAGTTTTCGGAGAACACTTTTATTAGTTTATAACTTTATTATTAATGTTTACTTAATTTTTATATATATTATTTGTGTTAAAAATTAATTATATCTCATAATTAATATAAAATTTTAATTTATTTTTAGTCATATAGATTTTAAATTTTCATTATTTGGTCATGAACTAAAGAGATAAAAATAACTATTTTCAGTTCAAATTAATGTTAATATATATTCAAATAACAAAAATTTCTATAAATAACTTTAAAAAATGCCAAATTAAATGAATTATATCGTGTAATATAGAAAGTGTACTAGAATTTAATTTTCTTTAATCGATATATTGTGTTTTTAAACTATTTTTATTATACTCTTGTTATTTCATTCCTCGTGTATATATGCTAATAACACTAAAAATCATTTTTCTATAAATATTAATTAATAATATTCATTAAAAAAAATTATGCAATAAATAAAGTATAGTTTTTATTTTTACAATTCTTAAAATTTTTTTTCTTTAGACAGATGAGAATAAGGCCTTTGTATTGGATTTTTTCCACAGAAAATTTAAAAAATTTTAAGTTATTGAAGGGAAAATATTGGTACATGACTCTACTCGCAGAAAAGAGATGTTGTGTGCTGATAAAAATCGCGAAGAATCTTCCTTCATGTATCAAATGAAATGCATCGGATATTATATTTTCTTCTATCATCCAATATTCTGACACGTTTTAAAATATTTTTATTTTCCACAATTCTGCTTCACATTCCGTGAATCGGTAATTTAATTTTGGTCAGAAGAAGTTCATAGTATAGATATTGTATTTAGTACCCTTATTGCATTGAGTGCCAGGAGGAAAAGTAATACATGGCAAGTGAAAATGAGAAAACAAATATATTTTAAAGGACTTTAGTTAACAAAAGTTTACAAAGAGTATATCCTATTACAAAATATATAAAAATATGGAAATTATTTTAAACGATGTATTAAATTCTCTTAACAAAAACATCATATGTTCGAATATATTCCTAATTTATTATCACATTTTACTCGATAGAAATTTTCGTAACAACTAGAAGAAAGAAGCAAGAAAAAATTAAAAATAAAAATTTATTTCAAGCATATTGTTAGATTAAAGATGTGTTTTTCAGCTTTTCACTTTTTTTTCAAAGCAGATGGTGAAGACTCTTTTGGGGATGAGTACCCTTAGCTTTTCTTTGATTCATTGATACCTGAGATAAGTTCACAAGATAATGGTCGATTTCAATAGGCAATTCGTAGTAAAAGTTCTATGGAAATTGACGGAATAGTTTTTATGATACCTATAATACTTTTCAGAATGTGTCTCTGTAGTTTATTGAATGCATTGAAATTCATTTTGAGGACAGTTGTTGGCCTAAAAGAACAAGACCTTAAAGTAATCTTGATTTTATAATGACTCCACACATCCATCTTAATTTATTTCATTTCAGGTTCTATGAATTTCTGAAGTTTCTTCTGCAAGACTAGTAAATACTAATAATTTATTTTAATATGTCTGCTCTAATTCATGTTTCGATTCCTTATTATTTCAAGGCAGTTAAGCTCACTAACTATTTCAACTACCTACCCATTTGTTTGAAGTTCTGTAATCGGTTTTGTTTTTTACTTTATCACGAATAAGAGGATTTTAATATTTTCAAAGTTGACTGATAGCTAATAGGATCCATGTAGCAAAAAATTTTAAGAATATTTCAGTGCTGACCAAGCGTTAATTCAGTTAGTATGGAAACTCTAGATTAGAAGAATTTAGTTAGATTTATGCGATTTATTCTTTATAAGACTAAGAAGAACGGGTACTTGAAAAGTGAATGCGATTTCAGCTTTATGCAGTTTAGCATGAAATCCGAATTTGAAGAAATGATGTAGAATATTAAAAATATATCTCAGGAAGAAAGTTGAATGAAAAATTTTAAAGTGAACATGATGAAAAAGTAGAAAACGAAGCGCAGTTATATAGAAAAGAGAAGCCAATGTAAATATAGAATTATAAATTTAAATAACATTAATTTGATATACGGGCATCCAAAAGTTTATATTAAAATTATAATATAAATCTAGTAAATATGTTTTACAATTCAATTTACTAATTTTTAAGGTATAAATTATTTTATAAATTATATATTAGTATGCATCGGCGTTCTTTTTATCATAGCAATCTAAGAGATTTTTTGTATTAGTCAATGTTTTGTGATATCCCGTGCAATGTTTTTTCGCGGTATTTTACCGAAAAAATATTATAGTAATAATTCACTAATTAATTACGAACGCAGAATTAAATAAAATGATGTTAAATAAAATGTAACAGTCATAACAATTTTTTCTTTAATATTTTTAAAAATAATATAAATTTTAAAAGTACGCGTGAAAAACTGAAAAATTTTAAAAAAGTTTTCTTTGATCCATGTGTCAGTTAATAAATCTAGTTTTTGATAGTTCTGCGAAATAATTGAGAAATTAGTTTTATAACACCATTTAAATAAACTTTGAAAAATTCGAATAAGATCACTATTTCATTTTATAAAAATATTTTTTATATTTTACACGATATTAATATTTCAAGAAATCAACTTGTTAAGGTAATGGCACAGAGTGAATTACAGACCCATTCCATAACATTTTTGAAAAAATATTTTAATAATAAGAGATAAGACTATATTATTTAAATTTAATAATTTTTATATTTTCAATACAGCTGAAGATAAATATAATTTTTTAAATGTTAAAAAAAGAAAATTATTGATTTATTTATACATAATAGCTATATATAGATAATATAAATATATAGATGGACATTAGTGAACAATGTATGAATGATGTTAATTACCAATTATCTGTAATAATAACGAAAATGTATAGAAGTAACGATGATGAAAAGCCAATAAATTATGCCATGTGTAAGTGACCTGTCGATAACACTAACACCTGTCTATGTTACACATAGATAAATGAATAATAAAAATAGTAAATATAAAGATCAGTCGATTACTGTGACTAAAATTGTTTAAATTATAATGACGAGTACATTTTATAGATGAATTAGTATTTAAACAAGGACATTGACTTTTTTTTATTAATATTTCTATTTTCTGAAATATTGATAAAGAAAATTATATTTCATATGCTCCACTCATAAGAAAATGAATTTACATTGTACAATTTTAGATATGGTTTAGATTATATTATACATAAATTAAATTACCATAATAAATTAAAATATATGGTCAAAACATATATTTTCATTAATAATGAGTATTCATATTTATAACAGTAAGTAGATATGGTTAGATAAAAATTATATGCAATTCTTACTTAAGATATAAAAAAAGATGTATAAAATGTAAGAACTAATAGATAAAATAGTAAGCAGAAAATCGGTGAGAGGATGAGATAGGAGATAAGACATAGTATTTAAAGCTAAGAGGATCTCCCTCAATTTCTCAAGGATTCTCTGTATTTTCTGTGTTCACTAGGATGCCTGTTCATTCTGGAAGCTTGGCACGTATCCTTATCTTGCACATTTCGTTTTTTCGAAAACGAAAGCGTGTCGGATCGTCAAGATAGAAACCTCGTATTCTGCGTAACAAGAAAAGCTAACGACAAATAAAAGTCGTGCACGCAATGAAGTTAATTTTTGCTTTTCTTCTTCGTTGATTCTGCATAGTAAAAGTACTACAAAGGCGGTAAACCAGTTATAGTACGAGTAAAAGATAAATGGAAAGAAAGAATTATGATGTACAAAAGAGTATTTTTGATTCTGGTGTATCGATGAAAAGTTTAATTAATTTTGTGCTTTATCAAGTTTAAAATAAATTCGGGAGAGTTCAAAGGAGTACTTCTATAGAAAGGATACATTTGATAGGAGCAAGTTTATAAAAAAGAGAAATTGAGAAACAATATCGAGACGGTTTAAGACTTTCTTTAAAGGATCTTTCACATTTTCTAATTTTAAAAAAAAACGATTTTTTTAGGTGAATATTGCAGTAATATATTAATCGAAGAATAATATACTAAAGATATAAATCTATATCATAATTATTTTTTATATATGATCTTGAATAAACCGTAGCAAATTCTTGATGAGTCGCGACAAAATTTCAAAATTGGTTAGTTAAATATATTAATCTGCTATATAATCATCGTAAAGGAAATTATAATTAGATATGACATATATATAAATATATATAATCATATATAAATATATATAATCATATATAAATATATATAATCATATATAAAGTTTATAAATAGAAGAAGTAGTTCTGCAAATAATCGATATAAGCTAAGGATGGACCCAAAAATTTTATTACAATAAGACAGATATGAACAAAATTATAAAGAGTTTGACGTACTCGAATGACCTGTTATAATTTTGTTTCATTTATCTTACGCTATAAAGTGAATTGTAAAATATATAGATCATTTCAAAGATTTAGATAAGATAAAGCAATAACCAAAAAAAATGAAATTTAAATCCCTTAAAAAGATTAAGCTGCAGAAGGAGAATACGTCAAAAATTTAAATATTCTGAAAAATTTCATAAAATTAAGATTAATAAATTATTAATATATAAATAATTAATAATTAGAAAATAATTAAGATAATTGAATTTTTTATTCTTTTCAATGTATTTATGATAATTAGTTTTATAATATTTTGATAATATTGCAATTCAAAACATATAAAAATAAAAATTAAAAAACCAAGTTCAACAAGTTTATGTTTTAAGATATTTTTAAATCAAACTTAAGGAAAATGGAATTGATAAATAATTTATTGTGAGAATATTTAACGGTGATCTAAAGTCAATTTTTTCTATGTAATAAAGTGGATCTTAATATTGTTAAATTTACAATTAATTATGAGGTTAACTGTATGGTTCAATAATATTGTAGATGTCCAAGATTTTGTTAGCATAAATTCGCTTATCACCGCACCGCGAGATATCCTTTAAATATTTGGCAACCATGTTACTATAGCCATTATACTTATTATTACTACCTGGTTTATTTTTTGGTAGATAAAATCTCAGAATGCATACATTAACTTAGTCCAGACATATGCAAATTATTGTTATGTCTCAATTTATTATATTCAACGTGAAATCTATAGTAATTCTATTTTATTTCACAACCTGTATTTAGTCTGTCTAATAAACTAAGTTTCTATCCTCGCCCATTTACAGATAGTTCGCTTATTATATTCATGATTATGTCTCAGATGTGTAGATTAAATTTCCCAACTGCACTGACAGCCATGAATTTACATAAAAAAAAAAAAAAAAAAAAAAAAAAAAAATAAAAATAAACTTGTCCGACTATATCGTACTTTTTATTATGTATAATTAAAAAGAAATTTTTGATGTAATAATAATTATAAAAGAAGTAGTTAATAAAAATATATGTATAATTAATTAAAATTAAATAAAAAAATATTACTTCCTAAATAAAATAAATGTAAATATATACATATATATTAGTACCGTCTGTCGAGGAAACTTAAACATTTTTCTAACAACAAATCTTCTAGTAACAAATATATGTAAAGCAAAAAACCAATAAAGAATTTGTAAAATAAAGAGAAAAAATACAGAAAAGTACATATGTCAAGTTAATATACACACATCCGAACATATAAATTCACATAAGATTGAAAGAAAAAGTGTATTCAATATCCAATGAAAGTTCTTTTTACAAAACAAATATTATATTACCGTAATTCTAAATTTAATCTTTTATTTAAAAATCACACATTCTCTAAAAAAAAATTATTCCATTTTCTATCATACGTACCATCATAATATATAAAAATATAATATACCGTGATTCCCTTTTCTTTTTCTAAATGGACATACATATAAAATGGATACTAGAATAAGGATGATGGGATCAAAAATTGCCATCGTAACAAGAGAAAAACAGTAAAGGTAACAACATCATCATATAACAAACTAAAAATTATAGACGTACTACGTTTATAAGTTTTCGAAAGGAAGCCAACAAATCTTATACAACCATCTAAAATGAGCCATCCGACCTAGCTAATAACATTCTTAAAAATATTAAAAAGAAAATGCAACAACAAACTTTAATGAAAGTAAGGAAAATATAAACGAAACACTTAGAAAAAAAATTAATAATTAAATTATTGTCACTTACTTTAGCGTGTTTTAGATGTCTTTTGCCTTTATACCATGTAATCACGGCAGCTGGTCTTGAACCCGAGGACTCGCATTCTAGTTCATAGAGTTCCCCTGCTTTCAATGATGTACTTTCAGTTTCATGACCATTGCGATTTTTTATTGTAACTGTTAAAGGTTTTACTGAAAAATAGTAAATATTACATATGAATCTAAAAAATCGAATATCAAAAAATGCGTTTAAGATAATAGGTAATTTTTAACAATTGAAATCTTTAAATAAAAAATCACTTAAGCTATTTAATGTAGTAATAAATTTAATAATAAATACAAATGAATTTTAAAAAAATCGAAAAATTTTTTAAAAGATACTTTGTTTTTCAAAATAAGACTGAAAACAACTAAAGTACCTTTTAAACTTAGTGAAAGTCGATTATCTGAGAATTTCAAAGTTTGGTTCCTAAATTGCGGTTAACAATATGTTCTATGAAGATATCGATGTACTTAACTAGTATACATACAGTAGTCTATAAGTACACTAGTATACTATTATATAAGTATACTCTATTAGTACACTATATTCAATGACCACAAGTAAATTTTGAACAATTTTAACTTTCATGAATCAAATCGAAAAACTTCAAATGCCTCTATTTCTCCACATTAAGCTTTTCAATGAATCAAAAAAAAAGTCCAATAATCGTCTTTATGGGATTATTATTTAGTAGGTTATATTATTTAAATTATCGAATAATTTACGAGAAATTAAATATACACACCCACGAAATCAAATCTTTAATTTGGACGCTTTATTTTGACTCGCACATACGTTAATTCAAGCATAAAATGGAGCAACGTACTTTTAAGTATGGTAATTATAAGTTGCTTCGCATAAATCTGATGATCAACGAGCGCAAAGAGAGTTTTTTTTTTTTATTGTTGCATGGTTATTGACTCGTATAGTGTAGGAGTTAACGATCGATGATTGAATTTTACTGGTTTTCTGCAGTCTCGATCTCTAATCTTTATTACTAACTATATTCGACTCTTTGCAGATTAATCTATTCGTCTTTTTTTAATTTTTAATCACTTTTTCAATTTTTTTTTTTTTTTTTTTTAATATAACTTTTACGAAGTTGTTTTTCAATCGATAAGTACAGGTAAGACTTTGGTGTACAATTTGTGGTGAAAATAATTTTTTGTTATGGAAAGTTATTTAAAACTATTTATATTATTGAGTAATTAAAATTTTACATATTAGTTTTTAGTTCCACTGATATTTCTTGTTGCATCAGGCATGGCAGATTGTGACGTTATTTTAAACCTTTTGTTTTGGTTTTATTATAATATTAATATTCGGTTGTAAACAGAAATATGCGAATGAATATTCAATATTTAATATTTATTTTTAGAGGCAGTAGGAAAAAGATAATGCGGTTCTTAGAAGGGACTCTATAGAGTTGTCAATATTGTTTATTTTGAAGTGTATTTATGATGAATTTACATGATGTGAACTCGAAGTAAAAATAAAAAAAAAATGTCACTATAAAGGATTTTGATTCATTAACGATATTGTGATTCACGAATATTAGAAGTTTTGTTCGAGAACAAATATAAACTAAATTCAATATTGTTTATTAATACATTGCTTCTAATGCTATCAAGCTTCGACTCCATGATGCCAACAAGAATTTACTTTAACTATTCATTTTCTACCTCCATCTCTTTATTTATGTTATATTTTATTCCGATATAACATGTGTTTTTTTGTTATAAATCCATTTATCACATAAATTATGAAATAATTTTTACTATATAATATTATATAATATTTAAAATAACAAGTTTATTATTCGTTAAATTTATTATTCATGTAAGTTGTGTGAATACATGTGTATTGTAAGTATATTATTGTAATTTATTTTTCTATCAAATCTATATTGTTATATAACATGTTGAAATATCAAAAATATGCATTTTTATTACTTACAATTCAAATCAAGGATGAGAGATACTTTTTTTGGTTCTACAAGATGTGTATTATGTGCTAGACAGGTGAAATTAGAGAACAGGTGAGATCTGCTTAATGACTTTACAGTTAACCTAAAAAATATTTATAAGAAATTAATAAAAAGCAGAGATTACATATACATAATAATTTTAATTTAATATTTTTAATGTAATTATATTTGAAAAGTAGATTTAAATTATGAACATCAACATCATTTTAATATAATTTCAAAATTAAATTTTTTTTATAAAAAAGCTTTCATTTTTAGAATCGAGGAATAATCACAATAAAAATGTTTCTCGAATCTCGAATTCAGTATTTTCTTAAATTATTGTTTTCAATGGTATATTTTTTATCTGAATTTATACCATTGATAAAGACTAAGATAGTTTTCTTACAATATCAATTAAACTTGTGCACATAACCGCTAGGGTGCAGATACTAACACGCACACCTGAGATTAATTATCTTAAATAAGCCATATGATAAATGCATTACGATAAGGGATTATGCCTATTCGCAATACTCTAAACTCGTATACAACATAATTACAACTGCTGCATGTGTAACCTGGGGTTTATACAATGCAGAAAGTGTAACTGGTTTCACGTTGTTTTGAATGATTCCTGCTCAACGTCCATCTTTGACATCCCATCGGCTTATACTTTATCCTTATAAACATAGGATCACTGTCATCCATCTAGTCAGTGAAAAATCCTTAATGTAAACGTCCGCCGGAAAATAATTCTCGTTGTAAAATTGAATCTCTAGATAATCTTTATGCATATATATAATTATTTAGCTATTCATCATTTGCCTTTATCATATCCGCTTTCAAGCTGTCCATCACACATTTTATTATATAAATACTCGTCCTAGTTAGATATGGGATACGTGTCCGTTTTATATCACATACCAACATATTTCGTACGTACTTATTCAATATTATTTATGTATACATTACATACTCATAAAAATTTGTTGCATAGATACTTGTTTCATGTGCAAACATCCTCTATTTTTATTAAAATTCTATATTATAAATCCATGCTCAAGTGTACAGTTTCAGACATAATGCTGTATATTATTATTCATATTTCTATGTATTCAACTTAAGAAAATATAATTTTACTTTTTTTTGAAACACATAAATTTTACATGTACTTTTTTATATAAATAAAGAAATGAATACTATTTTTATTTTCATACATTTACTTGCTTTAATCATTTTTTTACAATTATATTTAACCATTTCAGTCGCATACAGCTCTTAAGCCTACTCAATTAACAAAATTTTCCTAAAATTTAATTTTAATTTAATTATTCTTTTAGATTATTCATATTTAAATGATTATTAAATTAAATTAAATATATTTGGAATTTCATTAATGGTTATGTACAAAGTAAAATTAGTATTAAAATTATTTTTCCTTGAAGATTCTAATTTTTTATTAATCATTACATCTATAATTATGAGTATATAAATAAAAAGTGCCTATTTGAATTTATTTGCCATAAAATTTATAATGGTAGTTTAAATAATTTTTATATCATATATTTTTATTTGACATTTCTAGTTTAATCAATCGCATTTATGTAAGTAAAATAATGAAAAATATACATAAGGCTATAAATTATAATATTCTAAATATGATTATTTAAATTAATTTTCTTACTTTTTCTCGATAATATCTCCAGCTGTAGTCTCATAAGAGTCATCAGGCTTTAATATTCCGTTAACAAACCACCTAACGATAGGTTTAGGACTTCCTGTAAAATAAATAAAGTAATTGGTTATAAAACCAAGCCAAACAATAATTTACAATTACTGTAGGCAACAAAATAAGTTTAAGAAATATGTTAGCAGCTATAAAGTATCCCACCGCGATTATAAAAATTCTATATCGGTTAGATAAGTGACGTTTATCTCTCATCCCATAGAACTCATCACATAAAATAATTAAACCCTAGTTTGTGATTTATAGGAAAGTGACAGTTATTCTCAGTGTTTTAATTTTAAGATATAATACTATATTCGTAAATATAGATAAAGTGATGCATATTTACGCAAACAATACAAACAGAAACAGGTATGAGTAAAAATGACAGAATGTACTTGTGTGTGTATTCGCATAGGTTATCAACTTGTTACATACGTATATATTTGTTAGTAGGTTTGTGAAACGTATGTGCAACATTGATTTATTCAATTGCATGTGAATAAATATTTAATGTGACCATAGGTGAATGTGAATAATTTTTATGTCATATAAAGATATTAATTGTTCTATTATATGTAAACGTGAAAGTATTGATAATATATATGGTATAATATTGATTTTCTCAGCAACTGTTTTAGTCCATCTCAATATTTTTCTAATGTTATAAAGATTTGTTGCTTGTGTATCTGTTTTAAATAATTTCACTTTTCCGTTTGAATTACTCTTTTAATATTGTTATTTTATTTTTTCTTACTATCTCTCTCTCTCTCTCTCTTTCTCTCTCTACACAATTATATATTCTTATTCACTAAATTATTATATCTTATCCTACGTGTATTAATATTATGACTTTCTGGAAATATTCATTAAAAAAACAATGTATATTACGAATAATAGTCTTGTACGCTGGCCTGAGCAATTGTGATTTCAAAGAAAAAAGCAGGATTGTTTACGTCATTGTGTCAGAATGACCTACTAGTTGTTGGTGAGGTATTATGTACTCCACTCATCTGGTACAAAAGTGCATCTAGGATTGAAAGCTTTCTACCTCTTAATAGTATGGGGCTGAAATAGACATAGAAATGAACTAGCATCAAGAACCGTAAAACTAGATATGATGATGGTAAGTACTATTGCATATATGAATATGGCGTTATAGTATAGGTTTGTGTAGACTGATAATACAGAAGAGAATTAAAGGGAAGATACAAAGAAACAGAGAGAGAATTCACATTTCATCCTCGCGATAAACAGTATGGAAATTGATTTTAAATCTAAAAACAACCCTCCGACGAAATCCCCGTCTTTTAAAATTCGCTCAGTAAAAACCATTAAAAAATAAATATAATTGAAGTTATAAAGAACTTCTTTTATTCTAATAAAATATGTTATCGAGGATTTCAGCGATTACTCGATCCCAAATTAAGTAAGACGAATAGAAAACGAATAACGCAAAGAAAAACATTTGCCAAAGGCGTCACAAACCTTCTAACCATCTATTTTTCCTAGTTCGAGAATCATAAAAATTTTAAAATATATAAATATTATAAGATGTCTCATACAACTGCATATAAAAAATGTTGGTTATAATATTTGTCAAAAAATCAATTTATAACGCATGTATTTAAAATTTATAATATATGCGTTGAATACTTGAGTTAAGTGCAAATGATAAAAAAGTTCCAAGGTATAGTAATTGAGGTAAGTTCTGTGTACAAAAAAAATTTAATCACGTTGAACCATGTGAAAGTTGTATAAGAAAAATTATTTGTTTCATAATGTTAATTTTTCTTAAATAAAAACATATCATATATGTACACATATATATAAGTCATAGTTTTTATTTAGATTGAATAATTTAATCTGAAATTATACATATGATTATGCTACGCTTTAAGTATTTTTCATTACAAAATTTAATTAATATTTCAGCAGAAAATACATATACAAAATATATTTCTTGATATGGTTAAATTAATAATGTATGCATATAAAATTTTAAATATGTACGTTAAATTATTTATAATGTGTGAGTTATATCCTTTAAGGTATGCTTTTATGTCTAGTAAGACTTTACTTATGTTCAGTCGTGGAATTATGTGGAGAATGAATGTTTTGTTTCATGTTAATTATCCTTAAATAAATACATATTATATATACAGGAAATTGTCGTTTTTGTTGAAAATGCAGTATTTAAATTCATTGTATATGTACATGTACAAATATGTCTACATTTATATTTTATTACAAAATTAGATAATTTTAAATTAGTTAATATTTTATTTATTATTAATAATTTTAGTAAAAAAATAATGATAAAAAGCAGTTTTTACACAGAAAGTCATCCATATATTACCACAAGTACAAATATTATTTTGAATTTTTCGTGAATTTTGATTTTTACCTTTTATAATGGCATAATTATTTCGAATTTATTAACAAGTTAAATTTTTAACTTTATTAAGAAATTTGCACAGTTTATTTTAATTTATTTCATTATTATTACATCTATGTTTAATAATGAATAAGTACGGATACCTAAAAATGATTATAATATCACTCTCCTCGATTTCAAAATTGCATTCGATATTGCAGAGGCTAAAGACAATGTAAATATGTATAGATAACATTATAGAAAAGAAGCTTAAAGAAGGTGTCTAAAAAGTTGAAAAAGCTAAAATACGATAAAATGTTTTTAAATCGAGTTACAAAAAAAGTTTAGGTTAAAATAAGTCTAATTTATTGGATTTACAAGAGCAGTTTCGATAAATGAAATAAATTATATATTTTGTTATTTAGCAAGCGTTCTCATTTTATGAGATAGAAATATCAAATGTGGGCTAGTGCAACGTTTTTGTTTAGTACTACGAGGATATTTTAATATAAAAAATTATATATGATTATTATTTTAAGCTAGAGCACTTTGAGATTTTATACCAAAAATTATTGTGTTCACAAAAACCCTATGAAATTTATATACTTGAAGGATTTTCAGTAACACTGTAATATTCAATAAAGGATAATAAATTTATTTAATAATGATATTAAATGTTGTGTATATCAATATAGTCAATGTATATATATATACATACCACCTGTAACACGACAATTAAGTGAAAGATTATCGCCCTCTTTATATGGATCAGTTATACCATTCATTGTTCGTCCCCATATATCCAAAATTGATGGTTGTTCTGGTTGAACTATAAATA
Organism: Eupristina koningsbergeri; assembly: GCA_018907245.1. NCBI lineage: Eukaryota > Metazoa > Arthropoda > Insecta > Hymenoptera > Agaonidae > Eupristina > Eupristina koningsbergeri. The sequence continues at coordinate 1,996,443 of JACCHV010000096.1, forward strand.
GAAATAATTATAGTAGCAATGAATTGTTTGTGTAGGAAACTGATTTAATTATTACAATTATTATCACAATTATTATTACAATTATTATTACAATTATTATTATTATTATTAATATTATTATTATTATTATTATTATTATTATTATTATTATTATTATTATTATTATTATTATTATATAAAATGTAAAATTTGTGGGTTGTAGTATATCGTTGATGTTATATTTTTTATTTTATCAGCTTACTTTTATATTAATTAGAAATACGTTGTATATAATTATAAAAATAATGTATGTAAATATCGTGAATCATATGTTTTTCAATTTTTTATGTTATTTGAGCTATTTTAACAACCTATTTATTCGATATGTATTTATTTAAGATATTCAATCATATTCGTCGTAATTAGTAAACGATAATGCTAATGAAGCTGATAAAAAGAGTAATTAGAACTTAAAAAGTTTCAATGAGAAGCTAGAACTGTCGTGAAACGAAACGATGTTTTCCATCTTAAATTATTATACGCTTGCAAAACATAGTTTTATTTAAGACGTGGGCCTCATATGATGTAAAAAATTTCAAGTGCGCTGTAACGAATTACTTCATATATATTTGCTTTGTCCAGTGTGCGCATAAAACTATACGATGGATTGTGTTGAGTCCAATTTAGAGGCATTGATCGTAGGAACTACAGTCGAGATTACTCTCGAGGATATCAGCCTCTTCGTCCGATTTTCAGGATACCGTGACATGGCCGGATTACCTGCTCACGTGCAGGAAGGTGTCACACCGGGTGGACCATTGGGTTATTGTGAGACAATATAATCTATATTAAGTCTAAACTCCTGGTGGATCATCGGCTGGTGAGACAACAATGGTTTTCACTTGACAGGCGTATGTAAAATTGACGTGCTTCAAGTATGAAGCACTTGCTACAACTTAAGAACAGTAATGATGATAGATATGTAGACAGATAAATTATTATCTTTTTACTTTCTACAATATTTTAAGTATAATAAAATACTTAATAGAACAAAATGTAAAATATGTGCATGTGTAATCAATAAAAATAAAATTTAAAAAATAATGGGTAATATTCTTTTGATCAAATTGGATGAAAGTAATGATTTAATATTTTTTAATTTATTAATTCATAGCTAAAAGTTTAAAGTATACTCATTGTATTGATAGTTACGAAAGTGACAATTATAAAACAGGATATAATGGGTAGTTGAACAATGTTATTTTTTGGAGAAAAACATGTTTTGGTATAAACGGGATATTGAATATTACTTATAGCTTATAGGAGTATCCCAAACTAATTTTCATCAAAAGAAAATATATTGCCGTCTACAATGGTCTGTATTCAGAAGAGAGCTGTTGCCTGTCTGAAGAAGAAATAGTGAGTATGAAGAGTAACGGCATCAATAAGAAATTCAATGTGGTTTGTGTGTAGCAATCCGAAAAAATCCATGGATTTATGGTGAAATAATTCAATACTTGCACCACAATAATACGTCTGCTCACATTTCATTTCTAGTTCGTGAGTTATTGATCAAAAATGGCATGGAAATGATAATTTATTCTCTATATTTGCTAGACCTGACAATGTGTTACTTTTTTTTTTTTCGAAGCTGAAGAGAATTTCAGAAAAGCAATGTTTTGTTATTACTGATGAGATAAAGGCAAAAATGCTGAAAGAGCTGAAGATATTACCGAAAATAATTTTTAGATATATTTCAAAAACTGGAAAATCATTGGCAATCGTCTATTGAGTTTAATTAGAAGAATTATCTTTTAACAAGTAACATTGCTATTGGTGAATAAAAAAAAATGATTTAACAAAAATTTCATTTGCTGATACTTTTAATACACTCTTACTTTACTCTTTTTTTTAACTCTTACTGTAACACACAATGTTGCTAAACACTAAATATTATAAAAAAAAACCATAAATTAATATTTCAGATTCTACGTTAGACCTGATTGTTTACAAAATATATTTGCTGACTTTTTAAACATTCAAACATAGTCTGGTGAATTGAAAATATTGAAATAAATATTGCATTTTAACATGGTCTACATGAATAAATATTATATAGTCAGTGTAACATCAAATTAAATTTTTAATATATTCATTAAAACCAAATAAATAGACAAGTAACTCTACATGATAATAATATTCACGAAGGTTGATTTCTTTATCACAATTAATATATATAACTCTTTTTTGAATGCTTATTTTAAATGAAAGAATCTTTATGTTTATAAATTTAATTTACAAGGAATTCAAGCTATATTTTAAGTTGATTTATGATTAGTCAATCCAAGTTGTAAGGGAATGTGCGTCACCGGCCCAGAGCGGGAGGGGGTTGTTTACTACTTGTTGTTGTCACTTCTAGATAGAACGCCGATCCGTCGATTACGTTCATTTTCATTATTTAGTTTTGTTCTTCATCATCTTAGTTTGTTGATTGATATTGTCTAATTGACGCTGGCGTGTCTTCAGTTTACCCGACGGCTCTGAGAGTCCATCACGAGTTCGACACTGCAAGTGAAACGGTTTAGTTAGTTTAAGGTATACATCCTCGAGAAGCACCAGGCGACCCGAGGTCCGTCTCGAGGATTTGACATGAATTTGTCTCCAGTGCATCCACGAGCGTCATCAATTAGAACTAGCAGCGACTCTTTATCCAGGGGAAAACTTTATTTAACTAAAGGAAATCCAGGTGTAATAGCGAGTGTCTGCAATTGAAAGTAACCTTTGAATTCTCCGAATTGTAAATTAAGTGAGCCGTCGCGCTTGACTATAAATTACTTTTTGTGAATAAATTAAGTAGTGCGTTAAATTAATTGAACACGTTTCTTAATCGTTTCCTCTCTATATTTATGTATGGACTTCCCTGCACCCTCTCCAATTTTTGCGGACGTTTGAAGCTAAAATTTTCCGGGTCGTCCTTACCTCGGGGGCACACCTACTTCAGTTGTAACGACCTTAGCTACCTGGAACTAATGAGTCTGCACCAACCGATTTCCTAACAAACATTTATTAATAATTTAAATTTATTTTCACGCGAATTAGCCCGGTTCAAACTTTATCTAATAAAATAATAATAAAATTCTTTTTAAAAATTAAATTATATTATTTATAATAATAATATTAATAATAATAATAACATCATTACAATTTATAATAATTTTTTCATAACAGTTTTATCTAATTAAAATATAATTAATATTGATTAATGAGATGATCAAATACTCATAACTTTCTAAAATTTCATAATTATTCATATATTTAAAGTAGTCTAATTATCATTATATTAAATCAAATCTTCAGCAATATATTTATCATAATTATAGAATAAAATTAACTAGATCAAATTACTACTCAAAATGGGCGAACTTCATTTGTTATGCGTAAATATAACTAATTAGGAAGAAACTATATCTTACATACTATCAATTCTAAACATATTGATGTTACACACTATCGGTCTGATATTTTATCATTTTATTCTGATATTAATATGAGAAAACCTAGTTTGTTCATCTTGCGCAAGTAATATAATATATTATGTTTGATTGAAATTATCTTTAAAATCGTGATTAAAGAAATATAAATAAAAAATTAATAATACCCATATATATTATTTTGGAACAAATTCATAAAAATAATCTTTTTGATTTTCATTTATTTTTAATGCAATACAAAAAATATGTTTTAATAATTCAATAATAGTTAAAGTTCACTTCTAATTTAAATTAACTAATATGAAAAATATAAAAGAAGTTTAAATAGAGCATATGAAAATTATAACAGTTAATCGATGATAATGCCAATAATGATAAATTCAGCAATAATAAGGTTCAAATAATTAATGATTTTATTGAAGATAATTAGTGCTAAACAATATTTGATTTCTCCTATAGAACTCACACAGATGTATTTAATTATAATTATCGTATTTTACAGACACAAAGAAATATACTCTAGAAGAAAGTGTAAAGAAAAATCAAATGCACCTAAGTGCTTTATATGTGAAACTTTACTGTCTAAAAATTTTCGAAGGAATTACATGCAACAATATCGAAGACATTAAGGAAGTTGTACTATACAACACATTTCTAGGGTTTAAATTTTACAAAATACAGTTATTCATTATTACTTATGTCCAACACCGTTTGATTTTTAGCTTTATCTTGGCTTTATAAAATACCTGAACTAAAATTTGAATGAATAATGTAAATTATATCTATTAGTACACGTAAACTTGATATGCATCCGAGTTATATTATTTATTAAAGATTTGACTTTGTAAAGTACATTTGTAAATTTTTGTTAGAATTTTTTTTTAGATTATTTAGATTTATTTACTTTCTTTCATACATGCATTATACTTATTTAGCTAATAGTTTATTTATTAGTTATTTATCTAATAATTTATTTAGAAATATAGAAATATGTACAAATTCTTTACTATAGAATTTTACTAAAAATTATAAATAAATAAAATTTACATTTAAAAAACTAAGAAGTAAAGATGATTTTTATAGAAATAAATCATAGTATTTAAGAAAGTTTATAATTAGGATATAAGGAGTTGAACGCGGACAAGCAATAAAGCCTTCGAGATAGCAAATTTTTTTAGATTATTAATAGGTCCAGTTCTTTTTGTATTATAGAGGATATCTCTAGAGAATGTAATTTATATCTTCATTTTCAGTACTACAAGCACAAAAGGGAGAGTTAATGACATTAAATCTGGCAAATAAAATTCTGAGATTATAGTAATTTTAACGAATACAATTGATTGTTATAAAAAAAGAGATGAATTTTTTATTTTTTAAACTAGTTGTAACGTTTTTTCTGATCAAAATATTCCGAATATAATTTACTTGTAGAGGAATATTATGATACACGGTTGTTTTTTACATAAAAATATATGTAATTTTTAAAAAATTTGTTTAAGTCTCTCAATGGGGTAATTAAGATATTATTATTATTTATTAGATAAACCTATTAAAGTTGCGTTTTAGCTAAGATATAAGTTTGTTTATTTCTCCAGAATTCTTTGTATAATAAAAGTAAAAAACGGGTGATGAATGGATTAAATTTATTTGTGGAGAAAATTATTGTATTTTTACGTCTTTACTCCGTAAACAGAGAGACTTATGCTTTTTTTTTAAGCCTGCATAAGCGTGGACTTGCTTGGAACGAAACTCCTTTAATCCAGTTGGAAAGAGAATTTCGCATTATGGTTTGTTGGATACTGAAGTTTTATTCATAGAAATTTAATGTAAAATAAAGGACATTTACTCTTGGTCTTAAATAATTTTTAAGTTGCACATGAAATATTTCAACGCATTTTATATTTATGTTACTGTTTAATAAATTCTATATTATAATACATTATAATTTATACATATTAAATTTAATTTATTTAAAATTCATAATAAAAATTAATGTTATTACGAATAAATTCAAGAATAATACATCATATAACATTGTTATACAGGTACATGCATTAATACATTTATATAAAGATACAATTTTATAAAAAATTCTTTATTAGATTTATATGATTGTCTTTCTTTTTACTGACAAGGCACTAACAGTTATATTTAATCTATTTTATTTTGCTTATTATTGCCGAGTGTCTGTATTTTTCAATTTTTCTGAATTACAGACAATAAATATTTGTCTGATACATGTATACTTTTTTTTTCTCTCAGTCATTCAAGAGACATAAATTTTTAATGGGATGAGTTGATACTAAGAGTAGAGTTGAATTTTTAGAAAATTATTTTGTATTTATTATTTTTTCAGCCTGGTTATGAGACAATAGCACAGTAAATAAATTCTAATCGCTTGACCTTTCTTTTCGATAAAAATTTTCTTTATCTCAGTAAATTGTAAAATATTGTATATTAAAGAATAAATTGTGACTGAAGAAATGAAAATTCATCCCAAATATAATTTAAGGAGTCATATATAAAATAGAATAGTGATCAGAAAAAAAATTGCAAGACTAATGATCAAATCATAGTATTTGCATTATAAATTTGCATAAGAGAACATCTAATGAACATGCAACTGTATTATAATCATAATATATATAAAGTTATGATTTTTTCTTCATTTTACATTAATAATAATTAATAATTCACAGCTTTTCAACGAAACAAGACGGAGGAAGATATCTTCCACAATAATAATACAATCGAGGATTTACCACAAACTTATGTATACATATATAGATATACTAATTAGAAAAAATCAAATTAATTATTTTAATTTTATATAATAATCTTGCTTTTAAAGTTTTAATCATAAAATTTTAATTGGCTTCTGTAAGCATAGTTAAAAAATTATAAAAAATAATTATAGGTGATTTCTTATTAATATTAACCATTATTACGTACAATATATTAGGATAATCTAATGATAAATCAATTACAATATTACATAACGATATTTTAATTACATTTTTTATGCTTTATAATTTTAAATGAAAATATAGGATTAAAATCAATAAGAAAATAGCATAAGATAAAATTTATATATATATTTTAGTATATAAAAGTATATATTTTCATAAATAATCATATAAATATTCATTTGTACAAAGGAAAAAGTGAGAATACTTGTTATTGCGTTAGCATCACAGTGATGTATTTCAATAAAAACGTCACATTTTATTTTGAAATTGGATTTTATCATCCATTTTTCATTATATTTTTCAACTCTCGGATTATGTTGGGTTGTCACATCTTCTTTACTTTCATTTTCGATACAACTAACATTTCTAAAAGCACAATTTTTTACAGAACAAAGTAACACTGCAAAGATCTTATTACTCGATAGTGTTATTTTTGCTCAATAACAAAAAAGCTATCCCGTATAAGCGACAATAGTTTTTGTACATATAGTTTGATAAGGATTACACATTATGCGTTATATATAATACATTCATCAGAGTAAAGTAATACCGTTAATGACGATAGTAATTATGATTAAATTTTCACGATATTTGGAGAAAATACAATAATTGAATATATGTTTAGTAAACACATTATTCATTATAATTTATAAAATACAAAAAGTAGTATTAATACTTATAATGTATTTATATTGCATATTTTCATCATTTACATGAGTCTATAAATTGTATTTGTTCTATATTTAATACAATAAGTATTACGAAATTTAATATTAAATACAATATTAAATATTTTATGGAGAATCAATAATCTTAATTATTTATAAAAGCTGATTATTAAATTTAGAAAAAACAAAATTAGTATTAAAAATAGTAGAAAAATCATAATATTTGTGGACGTGTATTGCATAAAAAATATTTCATTCATTTTCTTAATGTAACTTTTCAAAAATTCATAGACAGTGAAAAGCATTGCTATCGTTTTAGGATTAGTGTGAATAATTAAACGATATGAAGTAAATGGAAATTTTTAATAATACACATGAATATAAATATATTATTTATTATTATTTTGGTCGTAAGCGATATAGAGGGGATCGATTTATATCAGTGACAATGGTAGGCACAATCGGGAGCTAGAAAAGAGACAGCAAGACCTGGTGGACAGACTTCAGAAATTGATAGAATAGATTGCTTGCGACCTCGATCAAGCTCGGTTCCGATGATTTTGAGATTGAATAACCGTCTCAGGAGCTTTGAGTGCATTCGGCAGAGACGAGAGGCAATTGCGCTCCGGGTCAACCCGGAGAATTGATCTTTCCCCGAGGACGACGACCGCTACTTTTCTGCCTAGGCGGTCACGCAGGATACGAAGTAACGAGTTCACTCATTTTGTAGGAGAGGCAGACGCGAATTTCAACTAAGCCAGCACCAGCTCCTATCTTACTTCCACCCCCCACCCCCGCCCTCTCGTAACCAGGTTTAATTTATACCAATTAATGATTTTGTGTTGATTAGCCATCAGCGTATGCTTTTTTACATTTTCATCTAACAGCTGCATTTTATTGAATAAATGTATCTTTTTGTATGTAATTAATGGGGACAGTGATTTTTCCTTCTTCGCAGATCCAAATTTTATAATGAATATTATAACAATTCACATCTTATTGTATACATATACATGTATATATATATATAATAGATATATATAATAAATACGTTATACATATACGTTTATTAAGGGATGTAATTTTAAATTTTAAATTTTAAATTATTTTATGTAATAATTTTTTCATGTATTATATAAATATGTTTTTTTATAAATATTCAGATACTTTTAATTACATTAATTATTAATTGATTTTAATTATATTTTAAGTTATACATCAACGAATTTGAAAAAGAATTAACTTAAATTATTTATATTTTCTTACTTTATTTTTTATTTCTATGCAATTTACCGTTACTTGAAATTAAAATTAATTATTAAATAAATTTCATAAATTAAAAAAATCAAGGATTTTCATTAAAAGTGAATAATAATGGAACTCTTGACTCTCGAGTAATAATTAAAAATTTTATATTCAGTCAAGAAAAATATGGCTTATTCAGCATTTGAAAGATTTTCATTTTTACAAGTTTCGATATGATGATTGAATATTAGATTCAGCTAGCTGATTTTTCAATTATAAAACTAGAAAAATTTTCAAATGGTGATGAAATACCTAAACAAATTTTTTTTATTAATATTACTTTTTAAAATAATTATCTATATTTTGGATATTTTGGATAATATTATATAAATAATATGAGGATATTTAAAATTGAGAGATAACAGACATAAATTTTGCCTTTATCAATTAAAACGCTTACTCAAAATTGTGCCCTTAATTATCATTTTATCGCCCTATTTAGGCAACTGTTTATAAGTCTGATTACCGCTTTACCGTAATCGGCTTAGTTCTTTTATTAAATTCAAGCGAATTTGTCAGTTTTTACTCTTCCCACTTCCCAAATCCTTTCATCCTAAAACTTATTTGTAACTATTGAAATAATTAATTATTAAAATTAATAGAATTTTTAATGAATATCTTACTTCTACGTAAAAATATTATTAAAAATAATTCTTATTTTTATTTTTGACATATTATACTATAAACTACTATTAAAAACTTCGCTTTCATCTAGTGTTGAATAATTCTTTTCTAAATTCTGATTGAGTTATGATTTAAAAACTAAGTTTGATTTATTTTAGATACTGAGTTCTCAATCACTTATACATCTATTGCGTTCATTCTTGTATCTATCTGTAATCAAATAATTTCTACATTATGAGATTTTGGACCTGATTATTTCAATTCTGCCTGACCTACATGACAATCTCATGTGTTATAATACAGAGGTATTTAACTTTATTATAATTCATAACTGAATTATTCTCACGTAATAACTGTTTTATTTTATTAAATTTTATTGAAATCGGTGGGTTCCTTAGAAGTTATGATATTTTAAAAACTACACGTTCCGTAATATATGTAAGAGCAGAATTTTGTCCTGTATTATTGCTGTATTCTACAAATAAATGTATAATTGTATATAATAAAAATACTATTTTTTAACGAAATTTAACATTTTTTGTAATAGAAATTTTATTATAAATTTATTAATATTATACATTTTAGATAACAACAGTTCCTCCATCCTTGGTGGTGACTCTTCCATCTTTCGCACTCTCTAACTCAAGCACATTTTCTATTTATCGCCAGCTAAAGATAATGCTAATTAGTCTTTAGATCAGTAAACCTCATCTGAAGAGAAGCTGTAAACATTTCCTTACTTTGTTAAAGTCATTGTTTTCCTAGGTCCATTAAGTTGCCATCCCGAATGAAGCGGTACCAGTATAATGTCTCGACAAATAGATGCAAATACCGCTTTATGTGCACAGGTTTAGCGACTTTCAACGTGACTTGATGCTGTCCATAAGATCAACTCAGGATAGGGACCTTTTGTTTTTTGATGGACTAGTTTCTTTAAGCTGCTTATCATCCACTTCCCTAGAAAAGGTATTTTCTAGGTCTCGTTTTCTGTGCTCGAAAAGCTAACCAGTGTCAAAGGAAATACTCTGTCGACTCGCATTCGGCTTCACTGATAAATATATGAGATATTAATGAAAAACAAATTAAATAAAACAAAACCTAATGAAAAAATTATTTTATTGTTTTATTGTTAAATTGTCACTTACGTTGTGTAGTTAAGAAAAGAATCGAATAACATTGTTCAGAATGACTTGTGTTAGGAAAGGATTGGGATTATAAGTCCCAGAAGGCGTCCAGTTTTCAGTTCAGTGTGTCCAGGATTCCGCGGGGACGCCCGCAGTGTTTGGGACTTTTTCAATTGAATGCGCAAGGATTACGGGCACTTGGTTAGGATAAGCAAAGGGCTCGTAGGGACACTCACATAGTCCGGAAAGGGTTCGTGTGAGTGAAACTGCGCGAGAAACGTGTGTGTGTGTGTTAGATCGCGACGGGGCTATAGGAGCCTCCATGTGTTTTCTCCTCTGAGCATATCTGAAGCTTATTTTTTCTCTCTCTCTCTCTCTCTCTATCTCTGTCGCACGAACTCAATGATTCGGGGGTGAAAAAAGCCCAGCGCGTTTTGGAAAAATTATATAGAATCTTCGAGAGTGCGAAATTAGCTAGATTTGTGAAGGATTTTTCTTCTGCGGACAAGGCAGAAGTTTTTTATGCCAGGGCTTAGGCGTAGGAAAATACGTGTGTGGATGAGTGACAAAACGAAAATTTGAGAACTCGGGCGGTTAGTGCGATAAGCGTAATCGTCATTGTTCTATGGAAAAACAAAAGAAAATCGAGAGGCGAAGGGAGGGGCACGCGAGCTTTACGCGTTAATTATAATCGCCAAAAAATCAATTACATTCTTGTTCGGACTTTATACGAGAGCGATCAGATTTTTAATAAAGTGCGAGCTTGCTACGACCAGAGAAGTGTAAATCTTTGATTCAACCCATCACCATCGCAACCTGAATTCTATAATTTACAACTTGTATTTTAAAACTTATAAAGTACATATTTTTTGTAAGTGTACCTATATTCTATAAGTAAGGGTGAACAATGGTCACTTATTACGACAGAATACCATCGAAAGCAATTAACTTTTCGCATAACATTAAAATGATTCAAAATAATGTTCAGTTAGTTGAACTAGACAATCAATGATTTGTTGAGTGTGTATGATTGAATTGGATGGTTAACAAAGCTAAAATGCATAACAAAAATAGATCCTCAATCAATAACAGTCGATCGCATAGCTAAAATGCAAGAATTCCTAGTTGATGAGAGCTCCGAGACACAATTTGATTATTGCGGACATTTGGATGTGTTTCTTATACACGATTCATGAGCAAAATATTTGTCGGAATATTTGGTGAAATTTAATACAGAATACAATTGGTGCTAAAATATGAAATTGATTTGGTTATTGCGAAAATTTTAACTTTATTTGTAGTTTAGGTTGACCTTGTACTAACTTCGTGATAAAATAAGTATTAAAATAATGATCTCTCCAGATACTGAAGAAAATAGATTGATTTATTTCGCAATAGAAGCGTAAAGTACCATCGGTAATGCTTCTAATGTTAAAAGAAGCTGGGCTTTACTATTTAAATTTATTTTTTATTTATTTTAGATACTGTTACACTATAAGAGCGATATTTTAAATATAATGATTGGATGATAATAATAGGATAATATGATATTTTTACCTATGACGGTAAGGTTGTATCGCACAACCCTCGATTGTCCACGGCGAAAATCCACTCTACACCTGTAAACTGAAGCATCGTGTCTTTTGATGTCGTCTAATACTAGTACCGCTGGTTCTTGAATTGATGTCCGAAAGTAGGCTCTTTGTCCAAAAACAGTTGACTGATGTCTTGCTTCAGTAAGAGGTCTTCCACGTACATCAACCCTAGAGTTACATATAGAATTTCTTTTTAGTGAATATTTTACGTTTGCGGAATCTTTTTAGTAGTTTATTACTTTCTTTCATATTTAATCAATAGCACGTAGATAATTTGGGTTGAGATTGTTTTTAGTAATCAATTTATTCCTTTATATCTTTTTAAATACTTCAGTATATTGAAGCATATACAGATATTACAATATAAAGTATAGATTTTATTGATTTTTATTCAATATTTTCAATATTTTCTAAAGTCCACCCAATTAAAATAAGTTTATTTTACAATAAATCAAATTTTATGAAAATGAGAGTATATAATAATATTATTTAATATAACATTAATTATTTTTTTTATTAATATTTATTTAATAAAATTTAGTATTATATAAGTTTAAATGCTAATATAACTATATAATTTCATGATGTTATTGTAATTTAATAGACTTTTATCATTCAATTTATCTTAATGATCATAATTAAGTTTGGCTCTTTTATCATAAATGAATAGTAAAATGATAATTAACATCATATATACACAGTTCAGATATTTATGTATTTTGTTTAAAATAGTATAAAATATTAACAAATTCCGATATATAGTTTTTGAACTAAGTTTACAAATACGTAAATGATTCAATTAGAACTATTTTTAAATTAATTTTTTAAAATTTATTATTTTTTCAAATCTGTACATGCTAATATAAAAAATTAAAATACATTTAATTATTTTATTAATTGATTAACCATTTTTGCAAAAAGAAATATTATATTATGGAAATTGAAAGTTATACACATCAAATATAACTGTATACGTTTACACAATATAATTAGTCAATAGTTGATATTGAGAAAATTCTATTACATATTTTGGTATTAAAATAAGAAATAGACGAAGACTTACTAAAATTATGAAATACTTGTTATGTTAGAGTTATTGGTACAGAAAAAGCTAATTTCTTTTGAGCAAAATACAAATAGTCTTTACAGCTAAAAAACAAATACTTAATAAAAAGTTTTGTTCTATATTGTTGCTTTTAGTTATAATGAAAATATTAATAAGAAAAAAAATATTTTAAAATTTATGGAAACAACCAACATAAAAAAAATTAAATTGATCAAATAGATGTAGAAGATAAAAATTACTTAAGAAATATAAAATATAACATATAATTGATTAAAGTTTATATAAAATTATATTAATTCAAAAAATTATTTTGAAAATATAGATAAAGATGATCGACTTACAATTAAAAGAAATTGTACAACTTGTAAATCATGTATTAAAGTAATGTTTTGAGTATTTTTACTCTATTTTTTGAATTTTTATCCCAAGTTTTTTATTGTTATTGTTTTTATAATTAAATATAAATAAGATATATTTTATATTAAACAACAATAGCATTAAAGAGAATTCTATAAATCAACATCAAATCATGAAATGATATTGTTTCGTAGATCCATAAAAATATTGCATAATACAAATAAATTTAATACTTCCTATAAAATAATTGATCAATTGTAGCATCAGTAAGAAAATTTTCAGATTTGCTAATATAAGCATTTGATCCTGATATAACAACACAGATATCAGTAAATATATTAATACTTTTTTACATTCGTTAATATTGAATTTTCTATTTTTTTACTATTCACAATATTTAAATATTTATAATTTATAAATAAATAAATGTTTGAATTTATAATAATTATTTTAAAGTATATCAATTAAGAATTAAAATTCAAACTATTAATTTTAAATTTTGAAGAAGATAATATAATCAGATAATTATTTTTTTTTTCAGCTATAATTATTGATTAATTTAGAATTAAAACTTTCTTTTTAATTTCATTGCAGACACGAAATAGTAACCCCTTGATAATAGTTATGCGAATTCCATAAACAAATTTTATAATTATTTTTGTTAATTTGTTATTTTCATAAGCTCGAGGGACTAATCACTTATTGCTATAAGACGCTTTATGAGCGAAGATAATAATGAAATATTAATTAATTTTTTAACTATGATATATGTAATGTCCGAATACTTGCGTTAATTCGTCATAAATTAAATTGTTCATTTAAGTTATTTCTTTGATTAAAATTTTACTAAAAAAATAAATAACAATATTTTGAAGACTGTATATTTAGGATAAATATTAATTAATTAAAAATTTATGAATAATTTATACAAGCTCAAAAGTATGTTATCAATTACTATTCAAAACATAAAGAATTGATAGAAAAGAAAAAGTTTTACTAATTAAGAAATTTATGGTACATGAGAATACTTATATTTGTTATAAATATTTTATATAATTGTACAAAAATATATTTTCAAGCGTAATATGTTCTATAACCAAATATCATATATATTTATTTATTATTAAATTTATTATTACAATCTCTAGTTTTCAATATTTAAGTTGGATATCTATTATAAATAGTATTATTAAAAAATCTTTATTTTCATTTTAATTTTTACTTTTAAGTACATAAATTTTCATGAAACTTTTAATTTGAAAATTATAATTTTACAACATGCTTAATTTGATTGGTGTAATTTTACATTACCCTTTTTCAATAGTTGGAATAATTAGTAATGTATTTAATATTCAATACTGTGTATAATTATTAGGAACGAATACGTAAATAAATGTTAAATTGTATACTGCATAAATTACGTACGAGTAAAGGGGAGGGCCCAAGCCATCTTTGAACCAGAATACCATGTCTAGAATGTCATGTCCTGGTGCTGTGATATTACAAGGTAACTCAATAGCCCTGCCTTCCACCCCGCTTACATTTAAAAGTGGTGCTGTAAAAAAAAGAAAAAAAATTAATAAAATTCAATGCACATTAATCATTATTGATCGAGGTATGTTCATTTGAATTTTCTTTAAATCAAATATGGATACGTATTGATTTGTTCAGTTTTGTTTTATTTACAATTATATATTGAATAAAGTTTTATTAACAAATAAAATTTTCGTAAATTTAAGTAAACGAACAGATGGTTTTTTAAATTTACTTGTATTATATTAACATCTTTAATTAAAAAAAATGCAAAATTTAGCAAACAAAATTGCTTACAATATGATGCATTTAAAATAAAAAAAATTCCGTCAATACGTAGGTCTGTCCAGGAGAACATAAATGTCTCTTGATCATTCGGAGATTGTTCAAGTTTATAGATATATTAACATTTCAACATAATATGAAAATAAAAATATCAGATATTTAATATTCTTATGCGAGAGAATTTATAAATCAAAGTCAAAAGCACGAAATATATGCAGTGCGATCATCTGAAAGAAAGTGAATGAGCTGCCAGTAAAAGACGAGTCTTGCGTACGAATGAAAGTACGTTGACTTTCTGGATATTTCTTTTTCTACTTAAACGCGATTATATCTTTCTCTATCCATACCGTTAATCATAAAAACTATATTGTATCTCGTCGTTGAGGATAACCAGAGTTATATGAAATCTGCAAATTATCTAATAAACCGACGTATGAGCAAAAATGTTCCCGCTAATTCAAGTAGATATAAAAATAAAAATAAAATTATATTTATAGCTATCTTTATGTTCAAAACCTTCTTGTTAGAGAATTCGGGAGAGCATAAAGTTGAAAAAAAAAATAATTTTTTTCAAGTGAAATGTTAAATATACAGTTTTCTTCAAAACATCTCTAAAGAAACATTTTATTTCGAGCAATTTAATGTAAGTGTTTAATTCAATTAGATTTATATGTGCGTGATAATTAAGTCTGCATTGGAATATAAATATGGAAAACTTTGAATATATACGGGATAGTATTTAATAAGGCACTACAATGTATCCGTTTCAAGAATCTCAAATTGCTTTAGACATTGTTATTCCATGATGATTAGCCCTGATTATCTGCAGTTGTGAATAAACTCTATTGAATCCACTAAATATTTATGTAACAAATATAACTCTTTAGGTACAAAGGCAAACTTTAAGCAGAAAATTTCTAAATATATTACAGGATATGTTATGTATAACTATGTTTATGCACAAGTTTATATCACACATACTCACTTAATATATGCTTTAGTCTCGTCTCTAGACAAAAACTTTTAAGGGACTTTATAGTGAACGTATTTCCTTAATCCAATATTAGTTGAGTGAGAACTCCAAATATATGAAATATTTGATTTAGCCTTGCAACTAGATATTTCGACTTGGTATTTGGAACAACATTTAGTATCATGTATTAAGTTAATGTGTTAATCTCTGTTGATATGTATTTTTATTTTTCGCCAGTATGAAGGAATTTAGCTGACAAATATATACTATGTAAAATGGTTTTTTTTATTTCTCCAATTTCAACTATGTATTTAATTATATTTCTTAATACGGTTTTCAGAACTCCGATTTATCATCTTTGAATCTTTGAAAAGAGTGATGACTTCTCAAGGATCTCTTTTTTTCGTATAATTCTACAATAGACTTTTATCATTACGGCAAAATTTTGTCATATACATCATTTGAAAAAAAATTCAATCGCTATTTCGTATGACGAATAGTACGCTTCAATTTAACCACGAAATAAAATAAAATTTTTTTCCATATTTAATCCGATATTTTGTAGAAAATATTCGTAATTATACAAAAGTAAAAAAAAGATAACCCACAACATATGAAGAAAGAAAAAAATAAATAATGAACAAAACAATATATAACGTCTAATACCGCAAATATCAATTATGCTCTTTTTGTTCTATGCTTTAACCTCATTAGCATAGGACGGAGCTACGATTAAACATCATATGATATTTTGTAAAGATTATTTATCATATACAATAATTTGTTTTAATATTATATAATAAAATGTAAACTTCTTTATAATCTATAAATAAATTATAATGATAATTAAATTTTTTATCAATACATTACAATATATAATATAAATTATACAAGAAAAATTAAAGAATTCTGGACATGATACCTCTGTCTGCAAATCTGAGAAAGACGTCCCTTGAATTCTACAGAGTTATGGGAAAGTATTTTATAATTTATTTTTATTTATGAATTATTGAGCTGTTAAATATGCACCTAATTTATAATATAAGAATAAATCAAAATAATTTATAGTTATATTTTTTACAATAGGTTTAGTAATACGTTTTCAAATATTTCCAAAAATGTACAGAAAATTATCAAACCTGTTTATAAATTTATATTTTATTAATAATATGATCAATTGATTAATATATTATTAATGTATTAAAAAATAGAAAAATATAAAAAAATTTAAAAATATGATTATAAGAAATTAAAAAACAAATATATCTATAATGAATATATGTAAGAAAAATGAATGGAATTAGATGATACATGTATGTCAATAGATATCGCATTTAACTCACTTATTTTTATATTATTGAATAAAAAGGCTGTACTGTAATAAAGACAATATACTTTAAGAGAAGATTAATGTCCATAAAATTAATTTCCATTCGGAACGTAACGCCCAAGCAACAAATCTGAGTTATTCTTAATTTCCTTCTTTTTTCATTGAAACAAATCGGAATATGATTTTCGTTATTAAAAATTTCTCTTATTCAGTCAGCATTTTTTTTTTTTTTTTTTTAATTATAGTTTCCTTGAAATAAGCAAATTAATTGCTTCATTTATTTTCAAAATTATAATAATATTTTTATCCATAAAAGTTTTACTTTTCAGGGAATGCTTGTTACATTTTATTCTGAAAGCTATAAAAATAGACAAATTTAGTCGCTCACAATAAAGCTGTGCTCGAATAAAGATATTTCTTTAGAACAACTGACAGAAGGTCATTATAAAGATATTATGACAAGTCTGATTAATCATCTTGATTACAGAAAGAGAAAGTAGATAAAAAAGAAGCTTTTGCACGTCTATTAAAAGGTACAAAGTTTAGTTAATCTAATATATATATTCAATTAATTCAAGAGTGTCAGTCGCCTTGCTTCAAAATAAACGGTATATTCATCTCCTATATTTTATAATTCATTTAGTTCTTGTTCTTTATGTAAAATCTTATATTACAGAAAATTAAGTTACCAATATCATAAAAATTTGCAAATAAAAATTTTTTAAAATTTAAAATGAAGCATTTTATAATTTTATAAACCCTTTTGTAAATCAGGGAATATAAAGTAATAAGAAATGTAATTGACTTAAAATTAAATATTATCTTATTCGAGGCTTTTTTTACGGAAAGTGTTTAGTATGTACAGATAGAAAATCAAATAATTTCAGTTTTTTTAATTAATCCATTGCAAGAAAGAATAGTACGGTTTTTTTTCAAAATCTTATTTTTCTTAGGATGTTCAATTTCACTTTTTTTATCCTTATATAGTTGGACGCACACATTGTATATATTATAATAATACACTTATAAATATGATTAAATCCTTACAGCGTTAATAAAAAGTAACTTTTGTTTGTATTTTCCACATTTTTGATTTTTACATTATGTTAAAAAGTTTGAATGTTTTCATGTTATTCCTATATAAGCTACATCAGCAAGCTTAAAAAAATTATTAAAATTAATTTTTTTACAATACATACAAGTTTTAACCGTTTTGAATGATTTTACTATTAAGATATTCTTTTGAAAATTAAGCTTACTCTTATCCCATGAATTTTGATTGACCAATACAAGGATTTTTCTCCTTATTTATCTTGTTGAATTAATTATTTGTAGGACAAAATGAATAAATACAAGGGGTAGGAAAAAAATATTTTGACACCTTGAAAAAGATTTTATAAAGGACTTGATTAATCAATATTATGTAAATAAGAATGTTAGTATGAAAGATATCGATTTTTGTAGGCTTTGTTACTGCGCCACTCAAGACCCCGGATACAAAAGTAATTAGACGTTTTACGATGTAGTTACAGTACATGAGAGGAGGGTCGGGGATACTTGGGCTGCTGCGCATCTTACGTATAGCTGCTCTGCGATGAAACCTAATACTGGCAATAAAGATCGAGCAATTATCGTAAATTTAGATTTCAATCTTGGCAGAAACACGGGAGCAAAAAAAAAAAAATTAGTATATTTCGGGTGTGTGCGTTTGCCTGCGTATGTGAAAATTTTGTTCCAGCTTTCCAAAAATACTTTTATAAAAAGAGTTTTATAAACTTTCTATTCTTTATACTGAAATCGATGACTTTGCCAACAAATTATACGCAGATAAATTCCTAAACACTTTCTTCTACTCTATATTTGTATAAGCTGAAAAAAGACTGGTATAATGTAATTAATTTGTGCATAAATAATTAATTTTTAACGTCGTCTTAATAACGATACGTACGGAAGAAATAAAATTTAATTGTTCCGACGTAAACGATGATTGGGAATAAATATAGTTATGATTTATGTAAATTTTTGTGTTTTTAGGATAATATCATGTGTCGTAATAAGTCTAATTAGTATTTAAATACTTAAAATGAAATATATATTTATATTGAGCGTACGTAAATAGGTACGTAAATGCTGAGGGTGTGATTATGCATTTGAAATAAGTCGACTTATTTTTCAGTTACTATAGAAGAAGAGGTAGGTGGGACGAATGCATAGATGCACATAAATATGTGTGCGTGGCTTGGGCGGGGGGAGGAGGAGGAGGAGGAGGAGGGGAAGCGGGTAAATTGCACCAAATGAAAAGACGAAGTATTTACCTGGAGCGTTATTCGAAGAGCCACGCATGTGCTTCTAATTTAATGTTTCGCGTTGGGGTAGTATCGGGTCGAGGGGTGGTCCGCGCTGTCTTGCCGAGCCCACCGAGGGTGGAATGAGATACGAAGGGGTGAAAAAGCAAGGAGGCTTTGTGCTGCGGGTCGCGTGAGGCTGAATTACGAGCTGTGGAAGGAAGGGCGCCTTCACTTCCTAATGTAATATAGTTTGCATACAATGCCGGCACAAAAGCTGCCACAAGACACCACCGCCACCCAGTTGGCCTTTGACCGAGGATCAAAGTGCTCGTCTAAATACCGAGCCTGCACACGAGTTAGTGACAAGAGATCCCGAGTGCTGACTTCCCATTTCCCTATTCATCTTCCGCGACGGCTATCCTCCGATGCTTAACCGTTTTACGGAGGCTTCGATCATTTGCTCCTGTGAACTGATTTAACTCGGCAACTCATGCGGACATGCGAACGTATCCGATGGTTGAATAAACTGTCGAGACCAAATTTAATTAAGATTTCATTTGATACATTACCCGATTATTTGATATTTCATTGTAATTGCGGTGCTTTAAATTGACGGGCAATTACGATGCACACGTGTACATGATCTGATTAAGATTTTAAATCAAAAAGCTTTCTTATTAACCGAATAAAGTTCCCTGCTCACACTTGCAGTACTCACATCACGTACCACAATTTAATATCGCGTAAATATTAAACAACTCTACGATATAAAGCATTTAAAATAACATGGCTCGTACATTTTAGAGTTTTCCCTCAAAAAACACATGTGCTAATTACACGAAGAGAATTTTTTTATGAGTAATTGCTTGATATTTTTCATGTGTAATTACTCAAGAATATTAATTGACATTAAATTTTCCATCGATATCACATCGACAAATTATTGTTATTTGAATAGGATTCTGCTTATGGTAATCTACATTTTAAATAAAATATACTTTAAATTTAATTTCATTAACCAAGCTTTTTATTCTATTTTATGAGCCTAAAAGTCTTTTTCAATACTAATTTTGATTTTTGATAAATATCACTCTTCTCATATTGTGCATTAATTACTCTAATAATTACAATATCAAAACATTACTACACAATTTTTAATTAAATAAAAATATCATTTATTTCAGCATTAGTTGACAGAAAAAGACGATAAGTTTTATGTTTATATTTAACATTAATGATTATGTTAAGAGTATGAATTAATATTATTTTAATTTCAAACTATTTATTATTTTAAAATTCATTAATTATAGTAAATTAATTTTTTGATTTACATAAATTATTAAAAATCCAACAAGTTTTTTAAAACATTTTACAAACTAGCGTGTATACCAATTTATAGAACGAAATTTAATTAAGATTATATTAAAAAGAACAAATAGTCAATAATAAACAATTAAAAAAGTGGTAAAAGCTTGACAAGGGAAATTAAAAGAAACAAAATAAATAGGAAATATTAATATAAATCCATCAACGCCTCCTACACTATATAAACTTTAAATAACTTTTATAATCGCCATATTAAGTAATTCATCAAAGGAAAGCAAATTAATGAAGTAAGTCCACTTCAACAAACCTGATATCGTATATATAGTATAAAATATTAAGCTTAGGAGAGGACAATCGTCCTGAACTCCTAAATCGAGTTTCCTTTGCCAATTAGAGATTTTCGACGACAGAAAGAAAGTTGTCAAGACTTTGGATAACTTTCTAAAGCATGACTTACTATCTTCACACGAAATTAATACAGTAGAAGAAAATTTAATTCTTACTTTTATCATTCCTTAAATAGAATTTACAAGATAAACGTTGGAACATTAATTTAAAAACTGAATTTATAAAAACGCAACCACCTAGAAAGTTTCACGTTTAAAAATTGAAGCATTAAAATTTTTCTCATCAAAATCAAAACAAAAAATTATAAACAGAAAATATTTTATCTATAAATTTTTTTTCAAAAAAAAGATATAAAAATAATTCAAGTATATATTTAACATATTTTGTTTTTTAAATTTTAAACTTTAATTAATGTTGATAATTGATGTTTGTATCAGTATAGTTATGTGTACGAAATACTTTTTAGTAGTTGTTACCAATAAACCGAATTCAAGGTTTCCATGATGAATCATTATATAAAACGGACCGGACATTACAAATTCTACATGCGTATATAGGAATCGATTATAGAAGATACCTTATTGTATTTAATATTGATTAAAATGTTAATAACTCATCTATATCTGCTTTACAATAATTTGCAGATAGTCTGTAACATCATCATTAGTAGACTGATTTATTAGTACATATATTCTGCTTCCGTAAATCATCATTCAAAATTTTGTGTTTAAGTACGATACTTATGATCTACCAAAATTTCATATTTTATGAAATCTAAAAATATCTAAAATATAATTTTGTTAATTTAATCTTTAACTCTTCATATGAATTTTTTATCTTACTCAGTATTTATATTTTTTTCAGTATTAGAACGAGATAAGTGCTCATAATGTAAATTTAACATCGTACAATTTTATTTTATAATTTTTTATTTTATTTATGAGATGAAATATTTACAAACTATATCATGAAAGAATGTCTAAAAAAATATAAATTCTACTAAAAAATTAACGCGCTATAATTTTGTTATCAGCAATGCAACGTATTCATATATTTATTTAATAGGTAATAAGTTAAATAAATTAAAATTAAATTATAATTTATAAATGTTTATAAGGTTTATTTTAAGAAAATTTATCGTATAAATTACAGTTACAGAAAGATTAAAAATCTGCATAAAATAACAATAATAATGTAATTAACTTGAGAAGAAGTGTTCATTTTCATTACAGCATGATTAACGTGTATCATAAAGTTGAAGAATTCTTTAATAATTACGAAAGTCTTTGAAATTTACGATATGTATTTAATTTTTTTACGAGAAAAATAACTTTAAGCAAAATAGGGCGAATTATTCGAATTAAAAAATTTCTGTATTCGAACATTTATGCATATTTTTATTCAGTAGCTCAACCACTATGTATTATTCTAGAAAACTACTGTTGATAATTGTAATCTATTAAATACGCATTTAGTAGACATGCTTCTCGTATAATTGTTTGTTTTTCCACTAAAATGAATTATATAATAAAATTAATTAAAATTGAAGTTGTAGATAAGTTACCCAAAACTAATAAATTTATAAGTGAGAAAAATTACTTTTAATAAATGTGATTTTTAAATTTCTGTAATCACTTTTGATAAAATTAGGTAAGAGTACTTCTTCTTTATTGTTAGTTATAATTACTTTTTTTCTATTTATATTTTGAAAGCACTATGTAACACATTTACTAACGCATTGATTGACTTTTGTATTAGGAAGGAAATAATGTAATAAGATAATCTTACCACATATTAGGTATAAAAAGTAAAATTAATGAAAGAAATATGAATAATTTCATAAAAAGTAAATTTTTATGTTTTTGTTTATTTAATATTAAATAAAAATTAGATAACAAAAAATTATGCACTTATTTGCTTCATTTATAATCTAGTAATTTCCAAATAATTTAATCTTTAAGCATATAATTGCATTCTTATGATATCAGTATGGCATATTTATTGTATATTCTTAAACGTATAATTGGTTGTATTTTTCTGCATTAAGTTGAAAGATTTACAAATATAAAATAAATTACAATTTATCTATAATAACGAGATTTTTATATCGTTTTTACTGATAAACAGAGAAAATGCAAAAGTTCCCAAAAACGTCCCGTTCACTCGACTTGAAGTCTAGCGCGAGTATTTGTATGTATTTATGTCTCTCATCACAAGTAAACTTTCCATGTTGGCTATTGCAATCACGGAGGCGATGGGATTGAGAAAGAAAATGGATGATCTTCTTGACGAGAACGGGGGATGGTATTTATGATCGTGTCGAGGACCATCAGATTAACTATAATCATTGATGATACCACAAGTCAATAGTTTCCCTTTCACACAGTGAAGATTATTGGGCATCTCTGCTAACGTTGGATAAACTTTATGGTTAAAGACTTACCGATCTCCATATTTCGATGAATGGTCCGTTTTTCTGTTGATTGACGGTGGTTTCTATGGGGTTAGTCAATTACACATAGGTCAAAGCTCATTTTCGAAGTCTAGCCAAACATCGAAAAAGACAGGGTTTTACGAGTCAATCGCTGTTAAGCTTTCGTTAAGTTGTCAACACGTACAAATTTTAAAAAAATTATACAATATTTTTGAAAAAACTCAGATGATTTTTATTTTAACGCAATTCTTTGTGATATTATAAAAAATTGTAGTTATTATTATTGTTCTTATATATATATATATATATATATATATATGTATAATTATTCGTGTCCAACTAATAGAATCCATGGTACTATACCATACCATTGGGTTTTTCCATTATATAAGCTGAGAACAATATTTAATATTCAATATTTAAAGAGAAAAATCTACAATAAATATTTATTTAACGTATTACAATTTAATACAGCTTATTAAACTTATTCATATCTTTAATATTAATATATGTTTCTATATTTTTTTATTTTTATATTAAAAATTATAAAACACCAGTATATACATATGTATTTCTATTTTTAATTTTATATGTGCAGTTATCTTATTCGTATTTAAACAATAATTAAAAAAGAAATAGGATAAAAGTTGATTATTGGATCACGTTTAACTTATTAGTTATTTTTGCTTTATACATATACACATTTTTCAATATATTTTAATGCTATAAAATATTAGATATTTAATGAAGAACTAAGTTTTTTATTGTGTGGGTAAATTCTTAACCGATATTTATATTTTATCATACAATAAAGTATGCATAAATTGAATTCCTGTATATATCTGCTAATTAATAATGCTCATTATAAAAATTTTTTATTTCATAATTTGATTGTGAATGTATATCGCAATATAATTAAAAATTATAATAATTAAATAAATACAAAAATATTCACTTAAATAAATAAAGCGATGAACACCGACTGTAAACGTTTTGTTGGAAATTATGACTAATAAATTATGCTTTATGCAGTATTTAAGTAGTTGTTACGTCGTTAATTCTCAACTATTAATTTTATTAAACTATTAAATACTAAATGGAAAAAATAGAAAATCAATTGATCTAGTACATGATATTATAATAAAAATTATATGTAAATAAATGTAAATATAAATAAAATAGTAGCATATTTGAAATAAATAAACACCGTCTATCTTTTAGAAGTAATGATGATGAATTATTAATATTTGAATATAATAAATAGAATATATCTTTTACAAATGAAGTAGAACATTTAATTTTTAATTAACATGGTGCAATTATCATTATGGTATTGTACTCTATAAACAATTCATACTCACAGATATCGTAGTTTTCACTTTAATTTACACATCCCACTTTTGAACAAGTTTTTGTAAACGTGCGAGTAGAGGAATTGACAAAATAGCCGCAAAGATAAAAATACCTGCTAAAGTTTTGGTAAAGAATATCTTCTACTAACTTATTGTTTTTGCGAATAAAAACCACCTATTCATGGGAAAGTTGTAAAACTAGTCGTCGTTTGTCCGAGTATGGATACGTACTAGTTATGGAAGCTTGTGTGCTATACTAAATTCGCGATAAACTTTGAACAAGTTTTGTAATCTGGAATCGAATGGCATTTGGGGGACTTGGTAGAATGAAAAATCATCGGAAGAAACTTTCGCGATGCTTGCAGATCCATTAGGTGGCTGAACAAGTTCCGTAACACTTGCTCCATTTTCCTTTCCATTTCATTCCATCTTCCTTTTCTCCTTTTTCTAATTCTCCCTCTACCCTTTATTAACCTCTCTCTCTCTCTCTCTCTCTCTCTCTCCTTTTCCGATATTTTTTTAGCCGTACGAATTTTAAATGCCATTGTTGAATTCAATGTCCAACAACCAGCTTGGTGTCTGAAGAAGCTCAAATGTTATGGTATTCCATTAGGTTTACACTTCTCCACAAAATTTACTACACATAAAATTTTACAAAATAATATTTTTCTATGTATTATTATGAAAAAAAAATATTAAAATTTATTTTTTGGAAA
Source organism: Eupristina koningsbergeri (assembly GCA_018907245.1). Taxonomy (NCBI): domain Eukaryota; kingdom Metazoa; phylum Arthropoda; class Insecta; order Hymenoptera; family Agaonidae; genus Eupristina; species Eupristina koningsbergeri. The sequence continues at coordinate 2,022,206 of JACCHV010000096.1, forward strand.
AAGATTTTTTATCAATTGATACTACAGGGAAATGTTGTACCATTATGAATTCAGGTATTACAAGTTTTACGGTCTTGATAATTCATATTTTTGTTATAATAAATATGCAATGATATTACATCGCTTTTGAACTTGCTTTATTGATAAATTTATATACTAAACACTTATATATAGATTTTATCAATAAATTTTAGATAACTACCATTTAAAATACAATGAATTTATACGTAAAAATATAATTGAAGAATATATATTTTTTATTATTACAAACATAAAATTTTGGTATTTGATTTATTAACTTTTTAAATTTTTTTAGTTTTTATAATTTAATAATTCTAACAAATCATGTCTTTAATTATTTTTTGAAATATTTTATAAAAAAAAAAAAAAAATTATTTTATTCTATATTTAGAAAAGGTAATTTGCCAGTAGATTTTGATCTTGAAGTAGTCGGTGTGCTTACCATAGATTTATGAAATATAAAAATTATATACTTCATTTATCACATTAGTATTTTGATTGTGTTAAATATATTACAAAATGCCGTATTACGATTTTATTGTTACAGTAAAATATTGGTACATCAAAATGATAACATTAATTATCAAAAAAAAAATTTACAATAAAACTGCAAATAAAATAATAAAATGAGTTTGAGCATATTCCGTAGAATGGATTTTATCAAAGAACTCTAATGTTTTTATGAACGCTAAATTTTTAAAAAAACATTTTTAAATTACGGCTTTTAGTTGCATTGTACGATAGTCATGAAGTAATAACTTTCTTATACTAACGATGATAACTGTATATTTCATGAATGTCTGGAAAAACGAGGCATAATTAATTACCTTTGTTTGTCGGTAAAGATACCTTTCACGAGGAGTGTAAAAGTTGGTAGCGACAATAGAATATTGAGGTCGCGTAAAAATCCTGATACCTGAGGCGCGCGATATATACGAAGAAAAGTACAGTAACGTAGGGCCATAACTGTCCACATTTATATGAGTGTATTGGAGTGTGTATGTAAGTTGCTCACGCACCTCAAAGTAATCCAGCCAGAGATAATATCACACTTATTTTCAGATTTGCGTTAATATTTTTTTTCGCTTAAAATGATTGTATAATAAAACGAGAAAAGTAATTGAAATACCACGTGTCGATTTATTGACATATCATTTTTACTCGGCAAGATCGAACAAATCTCAATTTAAAGAAAATCAAAACTTGAAAGTACTTTGAAAGTATGAAAGCAATCAATTTTGTCAATTTTATGATCTGTTCTTTACTTTTTTACCTTTAATATTGATTTGTTGTAAGTTGATGGTACAACCATGATTTTGTCAACGATGAGCTAACTTTCTTGTTATCTTCTTTTCTCCTTTCGTTTATCTTTTTTCTTTTTTTATAAAAGTCTTTACTATTCTTTCTATTAACTGCTTCGACTTTCATCCATTGTTTTGCTTTTAAAGATTCGAGTACAAGTAAATGAGACGCATCTTTGTTAGAGAAAAAAATCTTCTAAAAAACAATCTATTCTTCTTTTTTTCTTGAGTCTTTTTGTCTTGTATCCGTTCTAATCTTCAGACGCTTTTATTTTCTCTGTTCACAAATATTCTGTAATCAAGATCTCTTATACTTTAGAGAAGTTTTAATACGAAAATAAATTCCACATTAAGTTCACAAACTTGGGAGTAAAGGGTCATTTTCAAATTATTTTGCAGATAATGATAAAAGAAATTATCTCTGAATTAAACGATGAAAAGATGAGAAGCCTTTTCAAAAAATGAAAAAAGGTTAAAAATGTACTCTATTAAATATTAAGAAAAATTATAACTATATTATTAATATTTATTATATTTAATAATTTTAAACATTTTTGTTAACAGTAATATCGTTTAATCTTGAATTTGTTCTAAATTAAAAGATAAAATAATATAATTTGTTAGTCGATTTCATTATAATTTACAACATCTTGATTTAATAACTGTGCCATTAAATATTAAATCTTAAAATAATTAATCTAATTTAAAATTAATGAAATATAATAATATTTGATAGATTTATTAATTAAATCATTACCAAATAAAATATTTATTTTTATTTAACTTTTATTTATTGTGTAAAGGTATTTCTAGTATTTAATTTCTAATACAGTAATATACAAGATGGGGGAAAAACATTAAAGTTTCAATATCTTTTAAAACATGTTTCTTTCCATAATAATTTATATTAAAGTTAATCAATTTAAGTATTGTATATTTTCAACACAATACTTCAAGCATATAAAAAATTGTGAAGATAAAACCAATGCATGAGCTTTCAACTTTTAAACAAACCTAAGAGTTTAATATAAAAGACAGGGTAACATTCCCTTTTATAAGATAATATTCATAGATAATATCGTAATCCTAGAAAAACTGTAGTATTAAAAGAGAAATAAATTGGTTTATGGGTTTAGTTGGAAGGAAGATTTTTTAATGGAAGAATTTGAATTGACACGTGATAGAGCAAGTTGGCAGCATGAAAATCCGAATAAATATTCATTTATGTATTCACTTAGTAATTTGCAGGAAGAATGGTAAAAGTCATAAGGCAATAAAAGAGGAAGGAAGTTGTGAGAAGGAAGCTGAGTGTAGTTAAAATTTGAAGTATTCAAGCTTTAAAACAGTGGTGCACAAGTGCAGTTATAATTTATCGAAACTTAGGAGAAAGCCGATGGTTCCGCATCAAGGACTGCGGTCAAAGGCCTTATTGATCCCTGCCGAGAACCAAGAACTTCGACCCCTTGCCGCCGAGAACCTCACCGGCAACTTCGTCGTAGTGCAGTCCACCCTCGTCGAAACCTTCTAACCTCCTTCTTTTCCGTCATTCCTTTTTCCTTTTTCTTGCCAACTAATCATTGATAAATGGCATTGCGACTATTATACCCGAGAACCCTTAAAAAATGTTTGATAAACTTCGTGAACTCGTTTCTGCCTTTATGTGAATACATATTTCTCTTTACCAGCAATATATTTACTATTTATCAATAATATTTACCAATAATATTTACCAATATAATTTACCATTTGCTGAATAGTAATTAATTAATGGATCGTTTTTTTTTTATTCATTTTGAAATTGAGAAATAGTGTTATATATTAAAAAATATTCAAGTTTATTTTCCAAGTACGTACATGCCGGCAGCTGAATTTTAGCTCTACTTCTATTTTAGACTCTCATTGAATTTAAAATGTCCAAAGTAACCAATAAATTTTATTTATTGAATCTGCTTATTTTATTGATATTTTAACAAAAGTCCACCTGCGTAGTATAAAATTGAAGAAAGTGCGAAGAATAGCCTGCCGTTTATTCCGGGTAAAATCCGTATTGATTAATTAAATTTTAAAATGGTACCTCCATCAGGCAAGAGATGGGTGTTGAGCATTTGTTCTTAATTAGTCGCTATTCTGGCCTCTCAAATATGAAATACGAATAGCATTCATAATATAGCAAACATAAAAATAAAAGACAGCGTAAATAATTCGCAAGGCTTTGCGAATTATTCGCGTTTATATTTCCAGAGCGATCGATACGAATAAAAATAAAAGTGGAATCGAATACTTTCTTGCCGGTCATTTTTAACAAAGATTTTTAATAAAGACCATGTGTTATCCGGAAAATTCAGTTTAAAGCATACTAGATACACACCTGGTCAGTAAATTTACAGGTGCATGAAACTGTCATTGATATTTTAACGTATAACGATTATGCGATTTTAAATAAATCTCAAATGTTAAATTATGGATTACTTATTTATGCATTTTTTCAATTAAAAAATAATGAAACTACGAACAATAAAGTATAGTTAGAAAAAATAACTAAATAATTTAGTATGTACATATACATAATACATGATGCTCACTTCAAACGTTATTAACTAAATAATTACTTTTTATATTTTTAAACATTAATTATTAGTTTTTTATTTGAATAAATATAATGAATACATATTTATTAATTGTTACGAAATGTTTTAAAAATATCTCATTTATGTGTTTACTTAATTAATTATTAATAAAAATTTTATTAGTAGGTAATAAACGTACTTTACTAGTTATTAAACAAATTGTGCTTCGGTATAAATATTCTATATTCAGTTATATCAACCTATTATATTTATATAGCAGCAGTTGAAAAAATTTTCTTTCTAATTAATTTATTGAGAATAACAAACATTTGTTTATCAGTACTTCAATTTTTAATTAAATGGAAAATTATTTTTATGATTATATTTTTATCATTGTATTAACTTTGATTAGTATAATTGTTTTTAATAAAAATTCTAAACTAATGGATGAAACTAGGTTAAGAATAATTTTATTTTTTTCCATGCAAAAAATATAGAGATAAAGAATAATTAAATTAAATTTAATATCTTTTACGTCAAAGAGTATATTATATATATTTTCTGTGTATAATATATTACAATTTTATATTTATCTGTCTGTGTACTTTAAATTTTAAAAATGACGACGTCATATATTTTGGAATAAACTTTCTTTTAATTGATAAAAAAATGTTTATAGATGTTTATATTGAAATTACTTAAACTGCATTAATAATTAAAGTTTGATTCATGATTTATTTTTAAAAAATAAGCTCGTACATCTTTTATTGTACTACAATTAATTTAATTAATAATACTTCAATTTATTTATATTTTATAAATAAATTAAAGCATATTATGCTGTCACAACTTCAATACATTCAATAAGCTTAACCTATGTAAACCGCTATACTGAAGGACCAATTTCTTAAAATTTATTGAAAAATAAGCTGTGAAAGAGAATAATATACTTTAATTATGTGCTGTATTACTTTCTTTAATTAATTAATTAATTTCTAAATGATTAAAAAATGTGTTCAATGCTATTTCTTTCTGATATGGTTCGTCTCCGGCAATGAAATATATGTGTACTTTGATATTATTTTTACCTTTCATTAGTTATTTTTACTTACTATTAAGATTCTGATTTTTCAAAATTAAAATAATGCCTTAAACGTGCTTGCACGCGATTTGAAAAATTTTTTTGTAAGAAAGGTTTTATATACTGCTAAACGGCTTCAAGGATAAATTTATTGCTAAAATCATGAATTGTAATATTTTTTCATTTTTATCGAAATAATTGATAATAACCCATTGACTCTATAATAGCTTAAATTACTTGCTATTTTTGCATAAAAAATATTTTAAAGCAAACTATCGGCTACTATAGTAGCTTATTGTAATCATAAAAAATTAATCCAATCAAAATTTGGATATACTTGTAATAATTAATAATTAAAAATTTATAATAAAAAGTTAATATTATTTGCTTTAATCGCAGTAATTATAATTTAATTTTAGCTGAGGTCAGTTTATTTTATTATTAGAATCGAAGAATTATTATAGTTGAAAAAGTTCTACCTTGTTTTCAAATTTTTTTTACAATCTTTTTCATTCATTAATATTTTGAATAAATATAAATTGCTTCTTAAAGTGATTGAAAAATTTAATTATATTAAGCAGATATAATTATTATTATATTCTCTTTATTGTCGTATTAAATTAGCTTCTTACGGAAAAAAAAAACTGAAAGTGATAAAGAAAAATACAGGGAACGTCGAGTCTGTATTTAGTAAATCGATTCCACTTAGGAAAATTGATTTACTTTAAAGTAAATCTATCAAAATAATTTACTTTTAAAATGTTATTAAAAAATTAAAAGAAAATATGTAGAAATATATATTTGCATGCACAAAATATATATTTTGATTATGGGACAGTAAGAATTTTTTGTGCTTAATTAAAGAAATAATTTCACAGAAATGTGATTTGAGGATCTGCATTGTGTTGAATACGAACTTTCAGTGATTAATTTTTGTACAAAAATAAGCCAAGAGAAAGGATCTCCAAATTGTGAGTGGCGTTACTTTCAGACACTGATTAAAATAAATTAAAAAAATATTTTAACCATATTATAAAATAATTATAAATGCACGTTGATTTTTCTTTAAAATATTTTTGTTTAATTTTAGTTTTTTTAGGAAATTTGTGTAATTATATATAAGTAATCATTTTTTAATACTTGTTTCTCTTGTTCTCAGAGTAATAAGGAATTAGTAATTAAAATTATAGTAATTAAATTTTTTATTTTCTATAGAACAAATACTATTCCATTATTATTTATAGTTTCAGAAATAACATAAGAACAAATATGATAATTTCTTCTTATATGGATAATAATGAATTAATAATTATCTTAAAATTATAGTTTTATATGACATATATGTATAAGTTTTTTTTCGCACTACTAGTTCACATTTTCTGGCGTAACCGTGACTTGAAACAGTGCAAAGTAAGTAACTAACCATAAAAATTAAATATGCAAGTGCATAAAGCGAAACAACGGTTGTAATATTTCGAACCTAAAGTAGGTCCGTTAGGCATTAGGAAAGTGAGGTTTGTTGAAAATAAAAAATAAATAAATTCGAAAAAAAAAGAAGCGGCTAGGAATAATATTGTGTTTCCTATGTAGTAGAAAATGTATGATCAATATGACTACTAGTACAAGTCCTTAAATATATACATACAGAAATAATATATGAGACTTAAGTAAATTATAAAACATGGTGCATTAATTTATTAATAGGTAAATTGAAATATACCGATAATAATAGCAACAGTAAACCATTAATTGTTTATTACGTATTAAAATGGCATTAAAAATTGTTTAGCATAATTTTCCATTTAGGATTTATACCGCATAATGAAAATATTTGTTATATTTTTTCAAAACCACCATCATTCAGCATTATGCATTATGAGTTGACAGACACTTTTCTGTGACAGAACTAAATACTTTCATGTAGTAATTAATCTTCTTTCACGGTCGAGCTTAAAATCACATCTATGTGAGATGTTTTTTTTTTTTTTCTTTATTTCGTCTCAGTAGAAATACTCATGGTTCAGGTCACACGTTAAAGTCGGTAAGTTACGTAAATTAAAAAAAAATACGATCTAAGCGCGCTCGTTTAGTCAATGTTCACGAGGCGCATCGTCGCTATTTCTCTTTTCCGTTTTGCAACACCATAACTGGGCTCTTCAGATTCTTATTAGAGATCATTCTATCTTCTGATGTGAGAATAGATTTGTCTTTATTTTTATACACAGCAGAATAATTGTTCCATGATGCTTTCCTACGCAAATGATCTTCTATCAAACGAAAGCAAAAATGTACATACTTAAATTGGATTTTGAGTAAAAGAAGAACAGGACGCGAATTATAGATTTCAAAAATTTGTGTATATACAAATATTAGGATAAAAAAATGTAATTCTATTAACTTAATTTTTTTAAACACAAAGAGAACGATTATGACGAAAATAAATTTATATCCTTTTTAAAAAATAAACAATCAAAAACAAAAACTGTACTTGATTTATTATTATTTATTAAAGTTATATATTGGTATAAAAAGATGACCCGACAATATGTCATTCATAAAAGTAAATAAGTAGTAATTCGGAAAAATAATTACTCAATTGCTACATGAGTAATTATTCTTAGTCGAGTAAATGAACATTTACAATTATTATAGCACTAGAATTTTATTTATTTAATATGAATGATAAAATTATACAGAATAATTTATCAAAACAATTTTGAAAAAATTTTTTTTTTTTAATTTCTGCTAAAATTTATTTTATACAAATACTGGATAATTCTATCCTATCAAAATCGTATATATAATTCGTTTATCAATGTATAAATACTTGTAAGTTTAATAAAACTTTCAAAATGTATGTAAATATTTGAAAATGAAGCTTTATTTAGAAAATGAATTTCATATGTACATATGTAGCAAATTGATTTGTTTTAAAATACAAAAAATAATTTGACATGAAGCAGAATTGTCTAATCATTAATAAAGACATTTTCCATTTATAAATGCTTATTAGCAATTTCATTATGAAAAATATGTAAAAATAATTCAGTTTTTTAATTTTGATAGTTAGTTACTCGATCTAAATTTGAATGAATTTCGTACAAATTACTTAATTAATGCATCACAGAATTGGAATGCTATAGGAGGTTCTAATTAAAAATAATTATTTAATGATACACACTCATACACACACACACATATATATATAAATATAATTTTAGAAAATACTTTACATGAATATAAATATTTTTTGTTGCATTTTTTTAAAAAGTTAATTTTTGTTATCATACCTGCAATTAAATTGTACATTTTATTCAAGTAATGTATAATTAGAACATCATTTTATTAAAAAAATTATATACAAGTAAGAAAGTTTCGCGTAATGTAAACATTTGTAAAGTGGACTAAGTAAAATAAGTTAATAGCTTTTTCCCATTATAAATTTACGCTTACAATTCTAATGACAAGCCGCATATATGCACCTCGGTAATAGTGCAGCTTATGACTAAACTCTAGTGCCTTTGTCATTGTTATAAACTTTCTCTATCACTAAGTGAACACAAATTTACTCATCAAATTAATTTGCTACGTTTCTCTAACATCAGTATACCTTAAGAGTTAAAATGCATGCAAGGAATAAATAAAAAGATAAGTAAAAGTACCATGTTTACCTTAACTTTAACTCGCAACTTCTTTTCGAAAAATATAAATACTTATTAAATATTTGGTTGTCTGATGCAATCTTGAACTGTAGTTATGCAATGTTATTTCTGTTCGATAGAGCGTTTGAGAAAATATTATAATTGATATTCACCTAATATTATCTTTATTCATAAAAAAAATGCTTATTTATCTACATAATCTACATAATTTTTGCTCAATTACCATTATCTCTATTATCTTTTTATTTTATGTTTTTGTCCAGCCATCATTATCTGTATCCTTATACAAGTATATATAAGCTATGTTTAATTGAAGGTAATCTAGTCATATTTATAAAATACAACAAAAGCTATAATCAAAAAAGAATTTCATGTAATTCAAGAGTAAAATACATGGTTTTCGTGTGAGGTAAATATTTATATGTATATATATATATATATATATATATATATAGATTAATATTATACAAAAAAAAATAACAAGAAAAATTTTTTATATATCTACTTATTATATTTACTTGAATTTACAATCTCAAAAATATAACATGTTTCCTAAAAAATTTTATTGCTTATTAACTTCTAAAACTTCATTACTTCATAAATACAATTTAATAAATTAATTTCAACTATAAAAAAAGGCTCATCGCATAATTATTAAAGTTATTTACAAGGAAAATCAATAAAAATAAATGAGTAGTAACTGTCTGTTTTAAATTCATATTTATTAGCTTCCGCTAATTATTTTTATACTTTCTCTACATACGTTAGAAATTAAAAAATTAATAATAACAATAAATTTTTCTATTTTTAAATATTAACAATAGTATGAATCATAATATAACACAAACAAAAATGATTTTCAGAACTATTAAATTGATTATACGATATGCTTTTCGGCATCAAATTTCATTGTGTTCGACTCAATTATTTCAATATTAATAGAAACTATTAATATAGTTGAAAGAATATGAAATATAAATATTATTATATTAATTTAAGATTTTCAAAATGAAATAATAATATATTGAAGCAATGTGTACATGATAAAAGAATTTAGTTAAGAATTATTGAGATATAATTACAATGTTTTTTCAAAAATATCGTAAAAATATTTCGTAGAAAAATTTATATTTTAAAATCAATTGCTTAAATCACATTATCATAGTATAAAATATATGATATATTTTAAAAGTATATTTATTATATTAATTTTTCATAACACTTTTATAAATCATTATCATGTATATATATATATGTGCGTTTTTTATATTTGATGTATAATTCTGATATGATAAATATAAGAATCATAGTATATATTATATTTCAATTGAGAATTTTTATCTTTATATATAATTAGTATCGCCTAGTTCAATTCTTCGTAGTTCGTGTTTTTTATCGCTAAAACTATCTGAATTCTATGCAGCATGAAAATGATACCAGACTCAATAAGACAATTTATATTGTATAATGTAATAAAAAATTTAAAAACGTTGGTAGAAAAATCATAAATATTTTTTAAATAATATTAAATTTTTTTGAAATAATATTAATTTTTTTTTTATTTTGTAATTATTAACATTCAGAGATTTAAATTAAAAATTTATTGTACAAAAGTAAGTCTTATACGATATTATTGTTTTATCGTGACGATTTCGCTTATAATTCAAAGTAACATATAATATAAAAAATGCAATTATTTATAATTTCGTTTTGAGATCTAAATTAAATGAATTAAAATTTTTTTATTATTTAGTAATATTTTTAATAAATTTTAAAAATTTCAATAAAAAATTAAAAAATAAATTATTTTGTTCAGTATATATAAAGATTTATTTATTAAAAATAAAAAATAAAAATTAATTTTTTGCCACATTCTGAAAAGATAAATATTATTTGTAAAATATTATTTATATGAATATAAAATAACATTCTAAATAAATTAATATTATAAAATTAGCAATAAATAATAATGAAATCTGGAATTATATTAATTATTATAATTATCAACAGTTTTTCTCGTTATTATTACACATACACACATATATTCACGAACGTACAGTGTGAATGTGAAAAATATGGATTCTATATTTTAAATAGTTAAAAATAAATAAGTATTAGGTGTTCAATGATAATAGTTTGTATAAATGTTTAATCATTGGTAAACTAACTTATTAAATGTCAAACGCGAATGATACCAATCTTGCAATATAATATACACGTATGTATAATTATGTTTAAATAAATGAAAAAATTTTAAATGTTCATAAACTAGATTTTTAAATTCATCAGTTTGACCATTATTCATACATGATATCAATTTATAAGTTTAGCTTTAATTAAAATATAATGCATATATATTTTTTAATTTTAATTATTTTCATAGAAGGTTAATTAACAGAAAGTTTCATTTTCTAATGATTATTTTTCATATATTTATTTAAAAATATCAACTAAATGCTATGGTTTTTAAATATCACTATTATAATTTAGTTTTTTATGAACATGAAAAAAACAATATAAAGTTTAATCATTATAAAATTAATATTAAATATTTATTGCATTGTATGTATATGTGTTAAAAAAAGCATTACATTTATTTTATACAGTACAATACAGTACCTATAAGTACAATAATTGCATTTCTTGTAAAATCATAGTTAGCAAATACTAAACTTTGAATTAAAATTCTAATATAAAATATTATTTATTAAAACGTTACCGAAAGAACATAAATACCAAATAAAATTGTATTAATTCTTAAAAATCAAATTATACGTAAAATCTGAATTGTTAGATATTATATCTAATGAGGCACCATACCAATATATCTTTCTGTAATAATTAATTATGATGAAACATGCAAATGAAAAGAAGTTTCGAAATTAAATTAGTGGATTATTTATAGTTTTATTGCAATAAGTAAATGTTATGGGTTATAAACTATCATAGTGTTCAGTTATAGAAATTAAAAGGGATTATAGAAAGAATTTTTCAATTAGTTTATAAAATAATTTTATTTAATTTTCGAATACATTAAACGATAAAAACTGAAGAAATTTTGGAATTAATGGTAATTACAGACTTATATAGTTATCATAAAAAAAAATCAGGAGTTACTGTAATATTTGAAATTTATAATTGTAAAAATGTTGAAAATATTTAAGTAAGTATATACTTAAAAAATATAAAGTTTTCTCAACTTAAAAAATTAAAATAATCATATAAAAACTTAAGTATTGTAACTTTTTTGAATAATAAGTTTAAGGTAATTTCATATAAGGTTAGAACTATGAGTTTATAATGATTATGCTGAAACTATTTATCAAACTAGTTATTCATAAGTTATAAATATATATTTAAAATTATAAAATATAATGTAATTCATTAAAATTAAAACTAAACAAATTTTTTTATTTTTAATCATTAGCTTTTATTATAAATGCGAAAATAATAAATTCATTATATATTAATCAATTAAATTTAAATTTATGGAAGGCAAGGTGTTAAATAAAATGTGAAAAAATTTTTTCTAAAAATAACAAATTTAATTTTTATTCATAAAATGAAAAATATAATTTGAAGAAATAGAGCGCTTCCAAATTATATTAATACATAAATAAATTTAATGAAGTAACTCCATCAAATAAAAGATGTTTTTCTTACTTTCTCTTATCTAAAAATTTGTAGATAAAGTTTTATTAATTAGATATAATTTACATTATCACAAAATTTATAATGTAAATGATTTAGTGGATAAATAATTGAATATTCATGAAAAAGTAAGTTACTCATTTTTCAACTTAGTTTATTGTTAAATAGTCATCATAGAGTAAGATGAACCACTACATTAAATATAATATCAGTAATAATATGTTAATATTTACTATTGTAATACATTTATATTTTATTCATTGATTTATTTCACATTTATATTAATTTTATAAAACAAATTCAATTATTTATCAGATTTTAATGTACTACGGATTTTTATGTTTGTTATTAATTATTTTTTTATAACTTTTTGGACATTTATATTTAAATCAGTATTATTTATTAGATACTAAATGACTCGAATTATTTATTATTCATCTATCTTGTTCTTTTATAGAAAATTATTTCATTCATTATTTAAATACCATTGTATAATTCCTTTTTTTAATAAATGTAAACTAATAGTATGAAATATTATTTTTTACGTTACTTTTATTGTTTGTATTATGGATAATTCATCTCCTTCTCCATATATTTATCATCTTTATATATATTTACATTGTTATTGTAGATCTCATAATAGAATATAGAGGAATATAATTTATGCAATAACACTTAATCAAGGTGTTACTTAATTTAAGTTTATATTACTGTCCCAAAATATTTTTAAAGAATTTCCTATATAAGCTTTAGTATTAATAAATATTTTTCTGACACACGATTATTATTGACACAAAAGAGAAACATTATTAATTATACAATTCAATGGATGTTCACAAAGTAGATTGCAGTGCACGTAAAATGAAATTAACATTACCAATACCTCAAATTTACGTTCGGTTCTTTTCCCCACGATCGATTGGCCTTATAATTACGTAAACAATTTTGACTTTTATTAATACCTCTTTTATTTAATTTAAATTTTACATTTAAGCATATACGTTTGTGCAGAAATGCGCATTTACATAAACATCATTTAAATATCGTTTAAATATTCAAATAAATACACTGTGTATGGTGAAAACATTTTTTTGTTTCTACACATTCGCACACATGCAGAGTATCGAAGAAGAAAAAATCCACAAAACCATAAAAATCATTTAAGTGTCAAATTATAACGAATATTTAACGAGGAAAATAATTGCTCCGTATAACTTATCAATGCGAATGAATGGGCGATTATCATTAGGATACGTTCACGGGTGCGTATGTATTCTACTTGAATGGACGTTTTCGCCGCATTATAAGCTGCAAACGATAAAATTGATTTCACGCTAGTTTAGATCTGTGAGGGGGTGGAATAGCCGTAGACCTCGGTCACATTGGATTCCCTCACACCCCATTTTTCGTACGTACTTTAACACTCAGAAAACATAATAATAAATGCACTAATAATGCTATCAGTAACAGCAATTTTAAACTATTATTATCGCGTAATTTCACAGATCTATGTACAAAATGCACTTACCTCTCCTCCTTTCTTCATATTGCCCTGTTTTTCTTATTTTGTTTTTGGTATTGATTTTACTTCTTTCACTTTGCCCCTAAATTCCCTGGCACTTCACTTTCATTCTATTTTTGGCACTTATTTGCGTTGAAAGCACGAAGATAAAATACAGTGAGTTCTCGTGAATCCTTTATAATATACACTAAATTGAAATTATAGTTCAAAGATAAAGTAGTTCACAATAATGCCGTTTATGAAGTCATGATGTATATATGATTTTTGAGAACAAAAATAAAATATCTGCTAAATTATAAAACAATTTAAAAGTAAATTGTAAAATACATATTGATCGGTTGTGATGCTTCGCATACCAATCAGTTCACATCGCAAAATAAAATGATAAATATAAGTTCAAATGCATTTAATGAATACACACACACGCCCACACACACACACACACACACACACACACACACAGAGCGTTCAATGACACATTTAATTATAATGGATAATCATAATCGATGCGATACATATTATTTATTAGAAAATTTTAAATATGAATAAAACATTCTATACTCATAACATGGAACGATAAAAAAATGAAAATGCATTAAAAATATCTAAATAAATAAAAAACATGAATAATTGTGTATAATACATTTAAAAAATATTGAAATTTATTATCAGCTTAAATATATAACCTTATAAACTTAGAATTCTTACCGAATTTTCGGTTAAAATTATAACAAATGACGAAAGAAACAAATTAATTCATGGTTTAATAGTATTAATTTTTTTAAGTCTATTTACAACTGTAGAAATATATTTTATTTCAAGGTATACATAATATCCAAAAAAATTAAGTCTTTTAATTTATTAAATTTGCTGTCTATATTAATTAAAATCGTAATATATCGAATACTCCTTCAATAAATTAAAAAATAATGAGTTTTAAACTTTTTATTTATGTTTTTTTTTTAAATTAGTATTTTATCAATAAAATTTTTTATTAATTGAGAAATATTCCTTGAATATTAAAATGCTACAATACCTTTATTGTACTATATTGCACAATTTTGTTATTAAATTATTATTATATAATATTATTACTGAAATAGTACGATATTTTATAATTCTAAATTATATTAATAAAATTTATGTAACTAGTCTATAAATCATAAATTAAATTTATTGATTTAGACAAAAATTACGAATTAGATCAAGTCCATAATTTACAAAATTTAATGAATGATCGGTCAATTTGACTAAAAACATCCAAAAAATACTATATGAATAAATGTAAGTTAAAATATTAATAATCAAGCGCATATCGTATTTAATTTTAATTATATGAAATTTATACAATATGTATTTTAGTTGAAGAAAATATTTAATGTTAAGTTTATTAAAATGTTTATATATTCATATGCGCATGCGCTTGTCCATATTATTCTCGGCATACAAATTATATGTGCCATAATTACTTATTTTTAATTTAAAACTTAAAATGTAGTAATTTAATTTGCAAAATGAAATTATTATGAAAGATAACCAAAACAAAAATTAAATTCATTTGAAAAAAAAATAATATATTTGTTCATATAAATTTTTTATCACAATAAAAAAAAAATAACTTTTATTTCTATATAATTATAAATTTTACTGTGATAAAGGATTTTAATGAATACAATTTAATATTTTTCATTTTATTACATATTAATAATATTTATCTTACTTAATTCTGTACTTAAAATAATTATAACCTGCTACTAATATTATTATTTCAATTAAATTATTCATTATAACATTGTATTAATATATATAATTATTATATATTGTTTAATTATATTATATTTTGTTATTATTGAATTATGATAAAGAGTGAGAAACGGTTTAAATACTTATTCTTTTTTTCTATTGTTCAGAATTTGCTATTGGCAAAATAAGTTAAATTATTTCAAATTGAAATTATTTGATGATTTGTAAAGTTTTCGTGAAGGAATAATATTGTATAATTATTAATATATATGGCATTATTTTTCGTCCTAAACTTTCACTTTTTAATGGCTACATTAAGAATTCTTTGATAGATTCTGTGAAAAAGGGTAATTTTCTTCATATAATTTAAAATTTTATATTGTATAAGATTCTACAATAATGAAAATACAAGAGTAATTGCAAATAAATAAATGAAAATAAAGAATTTATAATATTCATTTCAAGAAATTTTTTTTAATTTAATTTTGAATAATTACAAGTTTTATCCACTAACATATTTTGTATAAAAATGAAAAGTAAAATTAATGAAATACTACCCGTATTTTATTGTACCTTTAATTTATCATATAAATATAATTATTTTATAAAATTATATTATAATAATAATAATAATAATAGAAATAAACACAATAATAATAAAATTATAACAATAGTTATTATTATTATTATAGTAACTAGAAAAATAAGAATAATATTTTCAGTGTATGCAGTTAATATTATTTTATAAATCAAGCAAATTATGTTCCGAATAAATTTTTTGATATTCTCATGGATATATTGTAAATAACATTGCTGTTTAATTAAAAAGTCATAATATTACAATTTTTCTTATTCATAAACTAAAATTAAATTTGTGAAAGTAAACTATGATACCATATTTCAGGCAAGATTATTATAATAATTAATCGTTAGTATATAACTATCAAAAAAATGCTTAAATTAAGGACATATTCTTAGGAATGTGTTTAAATTCTTTTTAAATCATGTATATATATAATTTAAAGTTATTTTCTGAATATTAACATATTTTCATACTATCAATCTAAGAATTTAGTTAAATTAGTGATTAAATATTTAATTAAATATTTTATTGCTTTAATCATATTCATTGATAGTTATAACAAATAATAATTTTTATCCATCAAGTAATGTAACATTGAAGTTCTAGAAGGATTTAGCGAAATTCCATATATTTATTAATATTTAATAGAATGTTAAATATATGGTAGACTTCTATTTGCATTGCCATTCACTTTGTTTGAAATTAATATTTTGCAATTTAAAATTTATCATGGTTAGAAAAATGGTATATAAACTAAATGATAAAATTTGACATTAATAATAGGAATATTTAAATAGCAATTGGCATGTTTTCGGAAAATAATATTTATTAATTAGAATAATGAAAATATATTAATATTTGAACGGAATGATTATTATACATGAAGTTTGTATGTTTGTATTGCCATTCACTTTATAAGAGTCATACCTATTCCATTATAAAATTTATGATCGGTAAAAAATAAATAAATTAAATTATAAATTTTGACATTGATAACTTGACAATTTTAACAAAATATAATATATTTTAAACTTTAACATTTTAGAATTGAATGATATATTTTTTCAAGGTACAAAAGAAAATTTTAAATTGGAAAGGATTAAATAAAATAAAAAAGTACATTTTTTATTTAAATTATAGATTTATTCATTAAAATTTTTTTTTTTTTTTTATCATTATTCTACATACACAATTAATAAGAAAGAAAATCACAGAAATTTTAAATTCAATAAAAAAAAAAGTTAAACTCATTTATTCATTACATTAAATAAAAAATTTAGAGATATCGCGATTGATGTAAATTCATGAAGTTTGTGAAAATAAAAAGTTTGACATAATCGTAAAAAATTCAATTTTGATTGTAAAATTTCTGTGAAATTCAATTTCTAGTTTTTCAATTTAAAAGTATTTCATGACAATACATAAATATTTTATACTTTATTTGAAATAAAAAATAAGAATAAATAATAATAATATTTATTAAAATATTTAATAACGTGAAAATGGACAAAGTTTAAGTTTTTAAATGTTATTTTATATTGTTGCTTATAAATTATAAACGATTAGTGAATGATAATTATTTATATGCTAGCTGCAATAGCTTTAATAAAGATAAAGTTTTGAATTTGTAAAATTTTGAGTATAGTTTGCGTTAAATTTTTCAACAATCATTCCATTAGTTGTTCCTTTAATTGATAGCTGTGTAATAAAATTTGTGATATTGAAACATTTTTGAATTTACGGAGGTGTAGAAAAGTCAGTTGAAGAAGATTTTCGTGGCATTTAAAAGGACTTTTAACCAAGAGCAGCTTTTGCATAGAGTGTGAATTATAAAGCGTGATTAGGTTGTAAAAGCGATAATTGAAAATGCCGGAACTGTGAAATCGGCAAGGCACATCCTTGGATTGGCGTCGGGTTGATAAGTTGCCGGTCGAGTCATTGAAGTTTATCGAAACGCGCAGGTTTCCCGGTGGAAAGGAGGTACTTGTTACAGCCTCGGTTCTGGTCTAGAAAAAAGCCCGAGTACATCGTTAAGCTGGCGATAGGCGGGAGCGATAGTGGCGTGGGACCGGAGCCCTAGCCCCATCGAAATCCAGTGAAATATAGGAGGGCAGAATGTGGGTGGGAGATGAATTATAAAGCGGGCAACACTCGGCGAAAGGTTCCGCAGTGCAAGGCAAGGCCCGTTTCTGTTGGGAGCCGAGCCGACCGTCTCTCTCCCTCTCCCCCTCGGGCGCCTCTCGCTGTCCTTGTGTGTGCCGCGCCGGAAAGTGAAAAGTGTCGCTCGAAGCCTGAACTTTGGCCGCGGTCGCCCTTTCCCTCCTCCCCTGGCACCCTGACACCCCGACACCCCGACGTCATCCGGGTCACGAGGACCCTCCTCCACGCGCCCGCAGCCCCGAGGACCGAGTCTTAGTTTAAAACAATGCTTATTACCTGGCCGTTCGAGGGCATTGAAGGATTTACCGGGTCGTTTCTTGCCCGGGTAACAAATGCTCGGGGGTCGGTCGAAAAGTTTGGAATGGTATGTTGTGTATACAGAAGTAGCTGTGGGAGATAAATTTTTTCCGTAATTAGTGACATTTCTCCGAGACACGTGTCAGCGCTAAACTGTGAACGTGTGTTTACGGATTGATGTGAATGTTGTGAAGTTGCTTGATAAAAAGTTCTTAAAAAGCATAAAGTTCCCGACGCCCAAAACCAATATCACTCGATACTCGGAGACTCGGCACTGTAAGTGTAGCCACGTAAGCTTAAGATGAAAAATAAATTGACAATACCAAATGATTTGCGAAATTCCTTTTACAAAACCATCGCGGCGTCGTCTTTCACTTTAAAACATTATTGCGATTTAAAGTCTTTCCTCATTCTAACGTGAGCGAGTAATTGTTTAAGGTATTGGGGACGGCGACTAGTGCCAAATGAGAAGGACCGACGTGATAAAGGAAAGAGCGCCCACTGCAATCAAAAATCTGCAGACCCCGTGTCTAAATTTATGGTGAAATCGATACCGAGCCACTGGAAGATTCGAACATCTGCGCTTGAAACTTTTCACGTGACCTCGTCGACGCGGCCCTGGACTCGAATCATTGGAGCGCGCGCGATCAAGCCTCGACCAAAAAACTCACCAGCAAATCCGATTCGGAGACGTGGAGTTTGGTGAACTTGTGCTGAGCGCGACGAGGACATGTCGTACAACCTGTCGTTCGATCCGCCATGCTCGGAACCGTACCTGGGCCCCAGCCTCGCCCAGACATGTCCAGGTTCGCCCTTCCTCGTCTTCATGACTATCCTCGACACATTCGTAAGAGCGAAGCGAGACGTTTCACGACTCTGTGAGCGTGTAATACCCAAGGACCCCGCGGACTACTATTATGACTTTATCGTTGTTGGTGGTGAGTATTGAAACCCAAACATCTACCATATAGGAAACTTACCAATATTATTTCCAATTTCTTCAAACCAGTATCTCTCTCTCCCCCCCCTCTCTCCCCCTCTCTCCCCCTCTCTCTCTCTCGCTTTATTGCCTTGCCTTTTTCTTTTAAATATTTAGAGCAACTAATGACATGTTTTCAACTCGTACCGACTATGACAAAACTACTTGACATTATCATCAAAAATAGAATATATAAATGTTAAAAGTAACGTGCGCTAAATTGGATTTTTTATTAGATAACAATTACATTCGCTTTAAAATTTTATTTATATTAATATGTATTAAATTTCTTGAAATTTATTTTCGTTATCTAGTCACTGAACCAGATAGATTTCTTATAAATAGCATTTATAATTAAAATCAAATTGCCACATTATTCAATAAAAGTTATTAGTCTATTGGTTAAGAATTATTTTTAAAAATGTTACTAAAAGACAGTTAAAAAACACTTTATCGATTAACTTTATATTTCTATAAAACTAACACTTAAAAACTATTTTACAAATTTTAAATCTAAAAAATCTGATATTATGTAAGTGATTTTATGCATATTATTTATTATGTATTGCATAGTCATTAATTGTTCACCCAAAAACTAATGTAAATAAAAAACGTTTATAGATAAGCGTATGCATTTATACTTTAATTATTAATATTAAATATTAATAATTTATTTCGATATTTTTAATTAATACATAAAAAGAATAAATAGCGATATTTCAATTTTAATAATTAGTTACTCTTTTCGTTTGGCACTATCTATGAATGAATATAAATATATAAAACAATGACTAAATTAGAAAAAAAATAAATATAAAGTTTAAAAAATAAAATTACCATTTAAATACTGATGAGTAATAATTAAGTCAATCATAACTACATTATCAATCGTTGGTAGTTCTGATTCAATTAGATTATACGCTTTCATTTGCTTCTATTTTTTATTTTATCGGTATTTTCATTAATATTTTACTTTATTGAAAATTTTAATGTGTTGTTAATGGATACGTTAATTATAAATCAGCACTTTAAACGTTTATGATTTTTTTATGAACAAATATTTTTTCCTGTATTTTAAGATTTATTATCACTGTTTTTCACTCAATTTCTTATAACTGATACATTATTATTATCTTAACATTATACATTTTTATTCATAATTTTAAAATTAGGTAATATCTATACATTTTTTCAAATTATTTTCATTACACATGGTATTTTTGATAGTCAATTATGGCTTTAACATTTATTTTATTTGTTTAATTTTGCTTAAACAACTCTATACAATTATTTTTTTAAAACTATTATTAACAATAATAATAGTTTAAATACATAATAACATAAGGAAAATATTAATATAAATTAAGCCTCGAAAAAGTACCTCCTATTTTGTAATTCGTACACGAGTTAGTAGATGCATGAGTGTAACATTGGCTAATCCATTCATTTTGATAAATATTTTATTTTACGCGTAGTTAAATTTAAAACGTAATTAAATATTATAATGTTTCGTTATGTGAAATCTCGATTTGATTTAGTATAAAAAAAAGTCACAGCCTATAGATATCTTTCTCTGCGACATCGATTTGCACTAACAACTGAAAGCTACCGCAGATAATCCCAAAATTTTCGGAATCAATGAATCGCTGATGGTGAAAATTCGCTACGACCAGAAAATGAATCCGTGGGTTTTCCAGAACGAGCGTAATGTCAAAGGTCGTAATCGAAATCAAGACTAGAGAATCCTTTGTTCACTACTGGTATGCAACCATTTAGCAATAAATTAAGTAAAATCATCTCGCATCAATTCTGTTCTTGCGACCCCCACACTGTTACACACAATACATAAACATACAAATGCTAAAAATGCGAATGCTCCTCCGGATCTCTTGCAACGCAAATGAAATAATCAACATTCACGTGCTCCAGACTTCAACCATTCCGTGTAACTCCCTGAATACGCAAGATGGGATTATGTGCTCCCAACGAATAACGTGGAAAAGCATTCTTTCTTTCATTCTCATTCTCCTTGCGAGGATGTACTCATAAATGCATAATACTGCAGATCTGAAAACTCGCCGAGCTTATTCGAAGCCTGCAGTTACTTCAAAAAATGCAGAAAAACAATACGCATTCATAAGATACATAAATATTACAAGAACACGCATGCATTGGCAATCAGCTATATCCCTTTATGCAATATTCTGCTTTGGAAAAATAGTAAATGGAAAAGTCATGGTTAAGTAATATTGGTAATCGTAATATATGTATATATATTTCTCCTTGTTAAGAGATACTGTTAATATCGTAAATATACAATAAATGCAGAATTATTTTTATTCTTACTCATACATGTCTGGAAATTTTTTTAAATATATTTAATGGTAAATCATAACGTGTTTGAGAAATCTATTTACATAAACACAACACGAAAAAAATCTATCCACCAACACTCCTGTTTAGTTCAAATAAAAAAGTAAACCGATAGTCTATTAAATGATTATTAGATGGAAAAATTTTATAAACTTAGACAGTAATTGATCGGATCAATTTTATTTTCGAAAATCCCCAAAAGACTATGCTATTAAAACTTTTAATAACCGATCAAAGAATAATATGTACTGAGAAATTATTGAACACATAATTGCTTTCTTTTTATATATATATATATATAAAATCAAAGCATTCTATTAATTACGGTAAATCACTATAATAAAATTGTTAAATACATTTTTTAATAAAGTATAGCGACAACGGGATTTTTATTTGCCGCACGGCAAGGGAAATTCCATGCCTGCAGAAAGTTGCACCAATCGAATAATCACGTACCGTTATTAACAGGGCGGAAAATATATTAGTGGGGTGTGCATGATTTCCCGAATCAGAACTTCCCGAAGTTTCCCCATTGCCCAGCACCTGTAGCGTCTTCAGGTGCTGGGAAATGGCGATTTGTCCTGTGACCTTCGTCGCCTGCGCATCGTGTGCAAATCACCAAGACTTTGTCGATCAACCTGAGTCTATAGTTTTTCAATAAAGTGCTTGTTTCACTTCGTGCAAAAACTGTCATGAATTACTTCTGGCATTACCTAATAATTACCTCCACCCGATCTTCCAAAAAAGAAATATGTATAAATTAAATTAATTATCAGTTAATATTATTAATACTATTATTGTAGTTAGATATATTTAAATTTTATCATAACTTTAGTTCGTGTGACTCTTTTATTTATAAATACTTCTCAACTTAATTTAGTGTGTTATAAAAATAAATAAAGTTATTTTAATTTAATCAATTATAATTTTTTATTAAAACTTAATTAAATAAATTAAACGTCATTAATTTAAAAAAAATTAAAAAAGATCACCTATTAATTATCAATAAGTTTAAATTTATATGAAAAATTGAATGTTATAGATGGTACGTCATTGTTGCTGACATTAAGTTTGTCAGAAGTAGAAATTGGATCACTAGTATACAAAATAAAGAACGTAATCACTATTTTTTACTCTTTTATTACCTTTTCATCTTGAAAAAACTCAAAACTTTGTGAAACCATTACATTTTCTTTGTTTTGGCTCGTGTCTCTTACAACTTTTGGGCACTATATATTATTTGCTTTATTTTATCGTTTTTATTATTACCCATTTTGTGCAATAAATAAATATATACAATTTTTTTTAAATATAATTTAAAATATATAACTTCAAGTATTGTATCTCAATCACTTAAACGTGTTATAAAAAACTACTAGTAGCTATACCAGTGGAAAAAGTCATTTAAAAATTGATACATTTAATAATTTAATGTTATGATTGGAAAATTAGTTTCCATTATTCTATGTTATGACAAGTAGTTTACGTTGATATTTTATCTGATAGCATTCACGCATAGTTGAATTTTTTATTTAGATTTATTTAGATTTATGATTTTATAATGTTTACGATTTATTGTTAAATTATAAGGTTTAAAATTTATAAATTTTAACTTTCATTACAAATTTCTTTTTTTTCATTAAATTTTTGTAAATTTCTATGGATTTTATTCAAGTTTGAGCGACCTTTAAAACAATTGAATCTTGAAAAATGCATGTGCTTTAGATGTTGGATTTTTTTAAGATTTATTGGTAGGGTTGATCCCTCACACGATCACTCACAAAACCAGATTTTTCGTTGATGTACACACAAGAAAAACGTATGCTTTCATTTCTGAATACAACACTATTTAATATTATATATATATATATATATATATACATGAGAAAATCGATATGCTAGAAGAAGGAAAAAGAATGGAAAAAGACATAGGAAAACGGCAAGGTATATATATGTATAATAAATTCACATCCGGTTTGTTTTACATAAACATAGAAAAGGTATAATAAAGAAAGAATAAAATTTTTGTAAAATATAATCGTCTTGTAAAAGCGTATAAAGAGATAACCTAAAGGTTTACGTTTCGTTTTCTTCTGTTTCATGAGTTTTTGTTAATTATATAATTTTGTTTAGTATTACTTTTCTTCGAGAAATTTACAGAAAATTTGACTTTATCCATTCTATTATAATACATAAATAATTATAAAATATTTTTATTAGAGTTAAAAATTTTACTGAGATTTACCATACATTATTTTTTTTTTATGAATATATTTTTTATAAAAAGGTTTTTTTATTTAATTTTCATTATATTTTTTTTAGATTATTTTATTTATAATTTATTTTTTCATTTTTAAAAAATATATGCATTCTTGTATGTGAGCATAGATGAGAGCATGTGCAACTAAAACTTTATTTTTTTACTATTAAAATATACTAGTTATAAGGGATTTATTACTCACTTGAATTATAATCATGTCATTATTAAAAGTCAACCACTAAAACAACGCAATAAATGACTGCCAACAATAAAATATTGAAGCTTATTTCAACAAAAATAAATAACTATTTACTTTGAATTCTTTTAATATTAATATAATATTTCAATAGAATTTGTATTTGTAAATAAGGTAAGACTTTAAATAGTATTATTGCTTTTTCCATATTATCTTATTTTTCATTCCACAAAATTTTCAATTCTATTGGTTCTTTTAGAATATACTGAAAGTTTTTTATAAGTAATATAAAAAATAACTCAATTTTATATATATAATCTAATACGTTATTTTTTGTCTAATACGGAATTGACAAACTGATTAGAATTGATACGATTGAATAATTGAATTTAGTCCTTGAAATAAAAAACTCCCGGATGTCATCTGCAGAAAAAGACACGATAAACTAAATATAAATATATTATAATATACTAAATAATTGGTACGTGTAGTTTATAAATACAATATAATCAAAGAAAAAAAAGAAAAAAATGGTTTGTGATCATGTAAGAGTAAATAAAAAAAAAAACTAAAACAGGGAGAGAAGGATTGATAGAAAACAAAAGAAACAGAATAACAACAGGAAGACTTAATTTTTTAGTAAAACAATGAAGATGAATATTCATCAAGAACAATTATATATAAATTTGCAGACACAGAAGTAAAAAAGAAAAATAAAACATATAGACGCACATCAAATTACCAATATAGATCGATAATATAGATAGACATAAACAATATATTTGTATTCGTGTGTTAGAACAAGTTTTTATCTTTTCTCACGTACGTCATCTTATCCATTCTTAAGCTCACTCTTCGGATAATATCACATCGATTTCGCAGGTACCATTAAAAAATTCAAGGCTTTATTTTTTTTACCACTTGGGTGCTTTTTTATACGTTTCTAACGAGACTCATGAATTGTAATATTTTCCACCATGTGTTCTCTGAATGTATATTTCCGGCTTTGCATATCATTTCGTTACGCATCGTACAATACGAATTTTAGAAATGTAACTTATTCTTCAAATTTTATTTAAATTACTTGGTTCAAGGAAATTATACAAAAGAAGTAATATCATTGATATATTTTGTGGAGCAATAATTTATAAATTTGAATATTATGTATGGAATTTCAAATATTCATGTACTTTATAGGTTGCTGATTATTTTCTAAATATTTCTTATTGTTCATGAGATACAATTATTTAGTCGAAAATTAAATATGTTTCAACAGAATGTAATTTTGCGAATGGATAAATTTAATTTTATTTTATTCACAATTTTAGCAACATTAATGTATTAATACTTTACATATACTTATTTCATATAAAAAAGTAGTATAAGTGAGAATCTTTGAATTTGGAAAAAATGTGAGAATTTTCAAATTGATAGCTAGAGATTTTTTAAAAGAATCTTTTTGTACATTTAAAAAAATTTATAAATCGAGTATTTATTTATTTATTTATGTGTGCTATTGATTCCAATGTGAAGCTGTTTTGTTTAATTAATATTCGAAATGTGCTTACGGGTATGCACGTGCAAGCATTCATGTGTAAACGATGATGCACATTCAAGATGCTGAGTGGTCTCTCAATAACTCATGTCAGACTAGATCTATTAGATTTCTATTAGATCCATAAAAGTTCTCTGAATAATAAAAAAAGCAAAACAAAATAAAAATAGTGATTTAGGTAGTTGTTGAACTGATTACTAACAAATTTAAACTTTTAATTAAATGTTATAAGATTTACATTTAAATGTTATAGATATATGTTATAAGACATTTTTTAAATTTACTTAAAATAAATGATTACAATGACAGAAATTTTTAAGCCATTTTCTTTTAAAAATAAAAATCGATTACAATTATCTTAATCTGAATATTACATGATGCGTAAGATATCGTCAAATGTACTAAACTTTGAGAATGTGATTTCAAATAAAATAAAATATTTTATAGTTAATGTATTGTCAATCATATTGAGATAGCGTATTGTGATGTAGATGCTATAATATGAATATTACAAACCAGCAATTAAAATTCACATAACTTTATAAATCCTGAAAGCCGTTTTATGGAAAACGTGAATCGACAAATCGAATTACTTAGCAAATATCTGCTGTTAATTGATGAATACCGCGTTAAGAATATAATTAATATTTTTGAATTCATTATCAGATGTCAGACTACAGAGATGAGTTATAATTGAGGAAATCTTAATGCGAACATACTGAGAGCAGTATATTTATTTGAGAACTAAAAGGTGGAACTGAAAGACAGAGAAACAAAAGGATAGGAATATTAGATTTGAATGCAAATAGATGTACGAGACTTCAATTTGGCAAGTTGTAGTCAATATCTGCGACTGTAATAAATCGTTCTTTATTCGAATATTTGTAGTTTACTCACTTCTACTTTTCAAAATCTCAATCGGGATAATGTACTGCTATATTTCTTAATTTATTTCGTGATAGGAGACCATTGATTATTTACTGCTGTATGTAACGGTATATTGAAACAAAATTCTTAAAAATTTTAAATATATAAAAATATTGATATGTGGAAATTTCAATTCTACTTTTCATCCTTTTTTCTTACAAGAATTATCCCAATGTTTAGAATCCAAATTTTAAACTACAGCTGATTCTACGCGTTTTTGTACATCAACTAAGAATTTCATTTTCATCACTAAGCCATACATGATGTATTATGAAAGTATCGAGGTTTATTTGATTCTTTTTTTTTCGACTCACCTATTTATCGTAACATTTTCGCAAAGGTCGGAAATTGTACGGGAGAGTTTTTCCTATTTTTGCTTCTTTTTTTGCGATCAATTGAATCGATAGTACATGTCTTCACGTGAAGAGTGTTTTTCAATTTTGTAATATGGGCCAGTGGAGTATTAGGTGGAATAGTGATACGCGATAAAGTTTTGAGTTCGGCTTATGGAAAAAAGAAAGTTATTAACATTTTTTTGTGAAAAGATAATTGATTGAACATATAAGTATAAATTCTAAAATTAAAATTTTAAATTCGTCAAAATAATCTTCTCCAATATCAATACAATTACAGTATAAAGGCAGTTTTTTCTGGCTCTCTGTCAACACCTTCGCAAAAAACTTTCCAATTTGTAAATCTGCTATCACTCTCTTATGGACCGCGAATTCTGATAAATTCAGCATTTCACCGATTGTTCTGATAGTTCAGTTACGAGCTGAATTCAAAATTTTTCTGTATACACACGTGGGGTGTTTGAATCCATTTGAGCTGTTGTTTTAACGTCTACAATGAAACACATCGATAACGTCGTCCCGCCCCTCCTTCAAAACTTCTTTACGCCATTTTTCTAATTACCATTTATAGTTAGAGTTATCGTTAAGGACTTTTTTAACATTTAAAATATGCCATACTGTTTTTTCCAAACCGCACAAAAAATTTTACCACGTAGCGTTTTTCCACTAGTCTCATTATAACGCTGATTTACAAGACTGAAAATTTCGCTTCGTACAACGGAAATTCCTGCTGTACCTATTGATCACAAAAAAAAAGAAGCAAAAATAGGCAAAACTCTCCCACGCATCTTCCGATCTAAAACACGGTGATAAATATACAAACAAACAAAAATAAACTTTGATACTTTTATAATACACCGTGTCTATGCATATTTATAGTATCTATGGATTTGCTTGAACATTTTTCTTTATTCATTTAATTACATTAAAAATTGTTAAATTAATATTACAATGATAAAATATGCTGAAATATAATTTAATATATACAATATATAATATATCTTTGTTAAGCTTGAGACTTCTATTTTATCTATTATGATTTGCATTATTTAATTATGACAAAAATAGATATTGAATATATTTTTTGTTTTTAAATAAAATAAAAATGTTATACAATTGTAGTTATTAGTGTACTTCTTTTTGATTAAGAGCAAGTTTATTTTTATAATCTTGTTAAGCATTATTTAATGTTATTCTATCTAGGATAAACAGTTGTAATAAAAAATGTATAAATTTAGATGATAAGTTTCTAAGTAATTTATGAACATAAATATCAATGATTCGAAAGTGTATAGATTTGAATTTCATTCTGCTCTATTTAACTAAAGTACTTGTCAAATCCATCTATTTCCTAGAACTAATTATCATTAAAAAAAATCTTATAAATACAAACACGATATTGGAATAAAGTTATCAAGGAAATTATTTTTTATACAAGCATATAATAAAATATTCACATATTTTATCAAATATCATATAAAATTTATTGCTATTATTTATCAATTTAATATTTGTATAAGTATTGACATTATTATTATTATTAAATAATTGTTAAATAATAACTTATATGCAAAAGAGATATCGGTTTTGTTAAGATCAATTAATTTACCGATACCTATAATAATTTAGATCAATTTAATTTTTCACAATTTCTCATAAATATGTTGAAAAAAATACATTAAGTAATTAAAAATTTTCAATTTATAAAAAAAATCTAAGCAATTTTATTACGTTGCATTAAGTATAATAATAATAATAATAATAATACATAAAAAATTAATAAAAAAATTCAATATAAAATAAATATATTATTAAATAATGAATAAATAATTAAATAATAACCCTGTTAGTTTTAAGTGACGTATTAAATACAATCAAGTGTCAAATGAAATATTAAAATAACTACCCGCTCTGTCAAATTCAGCATAGAATATATTTCGTACTCTATAAAATATAAAAGCCTCATAACACGCTCTGCTTTGATTATGAACTGAATTTTGTAGTAATTAATAATTGAATAGCTGCACATTATTGTATTAGTAAAATAATTTTTACTACAATTTGTTATTTAATTCTTTATAATTATTTAAAAATATCAATAATAATTAATAATATAGCAGTCGATAATGAACTATAAAAGAGAAGATAATGTCAGTTTATTGTTAACTAACGCAAATAGTTCTATACTATTCAAGAGGAAACAGTATGTTTTAAAATATCTATTGCAATAAATTACGACCGCGCGAGTAAGCACACACACACACGCACATACACATATTTATAGTTATATTATAAATAATTGTACTTTCCATTTGCATTTTCTGAAATAATGCTATCGATTCATTTTACAGGTGTATTTGTTGTACGTATGTACTGATATATCTACATGTTATGCAGTCATTTTACATATTATGTTTTATAAATCAAATAAATTGTTTTAAGCTATCATAAACTTATTTAGTAAATGAATAATATATTTTTAATTAGACAACGTTGATTAATATTTATTTAGTTAACTAAATTATTTTATAAAATATTTATTCAATAATTTTAAATGTATTATATTATATACATTATATTATATTACTATTATGATTGTTATTCGTATTATTATATTATTTCTACAATGCTACATATTATATAGTTATAATTTTAGTAAGTTTTTTAAATAATTAAAACTTTTAATATGTATCATAAAATATTATAGAAATAATATATATTATAATACATGTAAAAATTACGGAAACGTAGAATAAAATGATAACAATGATAAATAAAATGTTAAAATAAATGAGTGCACTTTTATATATACTACCTTTTAAAATACGGTAAAATAAGACATAAAAATTTAAAAATATTCAATAATATCTATATATATATATATATATTTAGCATGTATTTTTCTGAAAATTTTAATAAGTATATTTTATTTAAAAATTGTAATAGATATTTTATATTTGCAATTCATGGGAATGAAATATTATATACTCAATACTAATAATACTCAATTTAAAAGTATATTAAATAATTAAAAATTAGTTGAAAAAAAATTGATCAACATTAATTATATTCACGGTGACAATAATAGCCAGGAATACGAGAATATCTACTAGAATTTTCTAGTTTTAATATAAAATTAACTAATCATCAATAAGTCACGTAGACTTTGAGTAATTTTTTAAGAGCTTCATTATACACTATAAATTTTAATATTTCAATAATTTATTTGAATATTATATTTTTACGAAAAAAAGAAAATAATTATTTTCAAGTTTATAATAACTTATAAAATTTGAATAATAAAATATATTGATAGAAATAGTTAAAATTAAAAATATAATAAACATTTAATATTAAACAAATGTAAAGTATTCGATTATCTAATTGTGTAATATAAAATTTCAATCCGTTTTTATTATGTAAAAGAATTATTTTTTAAAGTTGAAAATAGTACAAAATATTTTTTTTTCACATAAATTTATATTACAATCTCTATTAATATCACTAATAATAATCATTATAAATATTCCTTAATTTTTTTTAAGTCACGTAATTTATAAATATTGAATTCATTACAGGATTCTTGTTTAACTTTTATCTATGATTATTGTATAAATAAATATTATCATGTTTTTTTTATTTTTTACAGAAATATTATTATATCAATCACTTAATAAGCATAATTTTTTTTTATTACATACTTATTTACTTTTAAATATTATTTTATTTATGATATAAAAGGTAATTTAGGATTATAATATAAAATTAAATATAAATGTATAAATATAGAATATTAAAAAGGGTTTTTATTCTATTTGACAGAAGCTGTGTGTTCGTTTTTAATGAAATCATAAAATTACTTTATGATATTATTAATAATTATTTTAATAATGAATAATCAAATGTGCTCTAGCAATAATACATAATTTATAATGGAATGTGGTTTTTGATAAATTTTGTTAATGAATAATCATTTTTTTAGTTAGCAAATTTAAGAAATGTCTAAAGCCTTTTGTATTGCAATATAAATTAGAATTCCTTTCGTGTCTTTAATTTCTAATTGAGCTTGTTAAGATTTTAGCTTCCATAATAAACTGTATATTCATTTAGCACCAACTAATTCAGACTTACATAGTTTGAAAGTCTCATTAAATAATTTTTGTCATTGAAAACAACATTGCAGTGTCCATAATAGTTTTTGTTTTATTGTAGCCATAAAAGCTTGCTTTATAGTCATAAATTGCAGTGTCGTTGGTCATTAAAAACAAATAACAAGTGTTTTAGTGGTGTACTTTTGGACTTGATGAACTTAAAGAGTATGTAAATAAAAATGGACTTGTGTATAAAATTAGTTACTACTGCTGACGCGTAACCGAAAATGTTTAAACGAATAAAAATTAGAATTATCGCTTGATGCTCGCGCCAGCAGCCATCGCCCGTAGCAGCATAAAAATCCCCCTAAAAACAAATGGTTACAATCGCTCACCTGGAATTTAATGTATCGTTAAAGAAATGTATATTTAATAACGTAAAAGCATAATTTACAATGCAAGAAAGTTCCCTTTCAGCGCTGGCGTGCCTCCTTGCAATACTTGCTAAAAAGTTCGGATTATTAAACAGGTAAATCGTCGGGAAGTTTATGGGACGGTAAAAATTGCAAGAGCCATCCAAGTCTTAAAGCAGTACGATCGTCTAGTTTATAAAGTTTCTTCTGGCACCCGATCGAATGCCGTAAAACTCACGTCTGGCGTCGGTAAAAGTCCGCCATGCAGAAGCGATTGTGCACTACTTGATATACATGACCAACGCGTATACTCTCCCTTTTTTTTGCGACGCAATTAAAGTAGTTCAAAGCCGCGCAGCCATGAAGTTTGTTTTTCTCTTTCTAATCCATCGACTCCCCCTACCTCCCGCGGAAAAGTCTCCGACCGTTGCATTGATCTCGTTATGGAGAGCGAATTAGTTAGGGAAAGGGCTGGGGCCAGGGTCGGGGGGTCGGGGGATCGGGGAGTGGACGGGGGAGGACGAGGTGGCATAGGGGAATGGACCGCAGTTCCCGAGTCCTCTCCCCCCCCCCGCCAGCCGAGTGCGTTCGCCGGGAGTTTTCCCCCGGGTGAGTCC
This sequence comes from Eupristina koningsbergeri, assembly GCA_018907245.1. Taxonomy (NCBI): domain Eukaryota; kingdom Metazoa; phylum Arthropoda; class Insecta; order Hymenoptera; family Agaonidae; genus Eupristina; species Eupristina koningsbergeri. The sequence continues at coordinate 2,054,558 of JACCHV010000096.1, forward strand.
GCGGATATAACATTCACTTTTAGCACTCGTTCCCCGGCATTGCGGCTATTCACCTATATAGATCTGCCTGCAAAAATGAGCGGGAAAGGCGGCAAAAGAACGAGACAGTGGAAAACGCGGTGTAGCCAGTGTCGCGCCTGCTTACATTGAAATTGCTCCGACACCTTTACCCCCCCCCCGGATTTCTAACTGCCCTTTTCTCTCTCCTTCCCTCTGTTTGCCCCGCTATTAGCATCTTTTGTTTTCCCACTCTTGCGCTACTTACCCGCTAATTGATTTAGGAAAATCATAAAACTCGCGGTCTTACCTGGGCTTTGGGTTAAATTTAGATTTTTCCCGATTACCGTTGAAAAATAAACTATTAAAGTAGCACTGCACGTAATCGTTACAGAATACACGCTTTTAAAAACATTTAAATTATCTTTACACATAATATAAATTTACTGAAAAGTGAATTATTGCTAAATAAATCTTAATGAGTTACGTATGATTAATCTTACAGGATTTATATTTTTATATTTTATTTCACATTTATTACAATAATTTTAATTATACCTTTAAAAATGTATCATTAAAAAATCTCTACGAATAAGTTTAACGAATACTAATTTATTTTCCACTGATTTATTGATGTACAAATAATCAAAGTAGAGCAGAATTAAATGAATAATTGGTTGAATTAACAAAAACAAATTCAATGATAAAAACTATTAAATATCCCCGGGAAAAGCTTTCCGATTAAATGTTTAACCTGTTAATTTACAAATAGCTGAGATTCATACTTACAATTCTATTACTATCACGGATTAGATGTTTGGTGATACTTTACTTTCATTAGACTTTCTTTTTCTCAATGCCATTAAAGTTTACAGATAAAATTAGTTTTCAGTTATATGAAAAATAATGCTGTATAATATTATTCAACGCTAAATAGTGGGTATTGTTTTTTTTATTTTATTTTTTTAGATGGTTGTTTCTCATTACATTACATTATGATTATATTGAGGTTGTCATAATTTTCTCTTCTAGAAAAGTGAATGTTTTATTAGATGTTTGAAAACAAATTTTTTTTTTCATGTAATTATTAAAAAAGCTTACTTCACAGTTTGTTTTTAAACGAATGATCTTAATTCTACCTTTTTTAACTTTGTTAAATAATAATTGAATTTCTTAATCTACGTTACTAATTGGTACATAGAAACTAAAATATAGCAATTGTCCCAGCAATTAAAATCTTTTATTTTTATAAATAAACATGCATAATTAATTGCATCACTAATATTTTAATGCAAATTTTCAGCTCTGTACATGTATTGATAAAAATAAATGCTGTTAACTATATACTGCATTATTATAGAATAAAGATAATTTTGTTTTTGAATCTACTTGATTTTGAATATACTTCACAAGTATAGCAATGATGGATCATTTAAAGATCATTAAAAAAGTTAATAAAACCAATAATCTATAATTAAACTTGTTGGAAATTTGAGAAAATTTGAGAAAATTTGTTCTTTTCTAAAGGATAAGATATCAACTGTGAATACATAGACATCGACGCGTGTAAGCAATGTGAAAAGTTCATATTAATTGTAGTTCCTCATGCTCAGACACGTCGGAACATGTACGACATACTTTGATGACTTTCCAAAACGCGAGTAAAAAGTGCAAAACACAGTGTACCGCGGTAGCAAAGTATCCATCATTTACCCCTCTAATTAGTTTCACACTGAAAGTAGTTGGACAACTAATTAGTAAGGTCGCAACTGGAATTTCGCCTTTCCGTCTCGTGTATTTTTTCCTTATTTGCTGCCCACGCATAAGCAAGCAGCTGCAGGTACATTTTACCAGTGCCAGGACGAGAAGAGAGAAAAGAAGAGAAATTTTCATTATACTTTAACGTATAAACACGGATTTTACCGTTTCTCCCGTCGCTTCTACGTGTGCATCGTGATTTGTGTTAGAAAGGGCGATGACGTCAGTGATAGGCAGATAAATTCTCAAACGAGACGTCGGGACGATTTGTTATGCTCCGCTAATGCGGAAACGCGAATCGCTGGCAAATCAGGGCGTTTTATTCATGGAAACATCTAGTTTATTCCTTCACCGGATTTTAAGATCTGATTTATTATTTATTATTGCTATCGCTTTTGTTCGATTTATCGGTGGACTTATCCTTCAGCATTAATCAATTACAATGATTCTTAAAAATCAATAACAATTATAAATGCTTATACTATAATTTCTTAATGAATATTTAGAAAAATGCATTATTTCTTAGCTTTAATTTTATATTATCCATTTTTTATTTTTTTGAACAGATAATAAGTATACCGAATACCGGCTTCTCATGAATTTTACATGCCCTCTAAGTAAAATAAAAAAATTCTGCCAACTAATAATCATGGTGCACCATACGTTTGAAGAAAATAAGTGATTAGCATATATTAAGTAGTTTTTTCTCCTCTACTAGTAATTTAGTAATATTTGTTAAAATAATTTTTGTAAAATACAGCACACCATTATTAGACTGATCTTAAAAAAATTGCTCAGACATAGAACATGTTATTAATTTTTAAATTATTATTCAAATTTGCAATAGCCACAAGTTTACGATCTCAGTTAGTTACATTATCTCAAATATTCATTTAAAAAAAAAACAAAAAATACAATTAAGTTTTTAAAAACATAAAAAATTTGATGTTAAAATTTAATTTACCTAACAAATTAAAAAAATAATAAGGTGTTGAAAATTTATATTCTATTTAAATATGGCTGAAAAATAAACATTGGCGCATTAAATAAAGAAAGGACTTTCATAATTGCATTGCATAACGGTTATTATTATTAAGAGATACTATACTGATTGAATTTACGGTTTTATTAACGATTAATTTCTAATGGTTATAATGATTATTGTGAATATAAATTTTTTATCGTAATTAACAAAAAATTATTATTTATTTAAGATTAAAAATAAATCAAATTTCTATATTGATAAAAATTGAATAATTAAATAAAATATTTAGAAACATTTTAGAAATATTTGAAAAAATAATTAGTATACAATATTTTTATTGATGAACCAATTGCTTAGTTTGCTGAATTCGCAAAGTAAATAAATTAGCTACTAATGTTTTAAACATTTATAAAACTTATTTAACCAAACTCTCTCCTAGTAGGATTCAAATGAAACTCAGTATCATTAAAGTTTAATATAATCATTGAAGAACATGAGTTGCAATATAAAAATATGACTACTAACACACGTGTAAATCTTTACTAACAATTACCTTGGTTTCCATTTAGCCAATATCCATAACTGGTATAATTATAGAAATGAGTCGGAAGTAGATTAAGTTCAGTTATAATTATAATTTTTTTGAAATACAAAGTATGAAAATAATACTTACATTTATTACGTTTTTATAAACAAATTTTACCTTCTTTCAAATATAATAAAATATTACATCACTGGATTCAATGACAGATTTTTTAAATTATTATAAATTTCAAGATAACATTAAATGGTTTATTATTTTAGAAAATTTTTAGTAATTTCTATATTTAATATTACCAAAAAATAAGGGTAATTAATTTATCAAGAATATCTTTAATAGTTTTATAGCATTGAAAATTAAAAGTCATATATATTTGTTTTAGTTTAAATTTTACATGTGAAACAAATTCCGTACTATAAAATCATGTTTTATGTAATTGAAAACTTCTACATGAAAACAACATAAATAGAAAATATAAGTTAAATACTTCAAAGCTGATCAAGTATGGGGTTAATGATTTATAAATTGTTTGAAGTATTAAGCAAGTTTTTATGGAAATAAAAATTTTGTTGATTTTTTGTAAAATTGTAAAAAAAAAGTTTTTTTAATTTTTTAACCATATTTGTATATTTTAACGGAATATTAAATTAAACAAACCAAGGCCTTTGAGCAATTCTCAATTTTATATGTGTTTTTTAAATATGTTAATTAAACCTAAAATCAAGGGTGGAAAATCTACGTAAATTGTATTTAATAAAAGTGTTTAAAGTGCAAACTCTAAACTTTTTTCAAAATTACATGTAAATCAAATGGTCTTAACTAGGAAATATTCTTTTTCGGTATTAGTATCTATCAATAGTTATTTAAATTGAGTGTATAAGGGAAAAAAAGAGTAGTATGCTAAAAATAATGGTAATCCTGTAATTAACCGGTTAATGTTCGGCGAAACAAAATTAAGTCCACAACGTCGGTACTCGTACTCGAATGTGCCAAAGAATCAATTACGTATTTGTAAATAAGGATTACCTTTAAAAACACTTAAGTGACAAGACTATAAATTTTAGCAATATCCGTAAAGCCAATTAGCAATGCCTTGTATGTACAAAATAGTTATCTCAAAAAGCTGCCAATAATAACGAAGTTCTTCCGAAGGAACTTTTTATAACGGGGTTATAAGAGTGTTAGTGCCTGCCACGTGAGTAAGTACGTGAGTCGCGATAACTAATGAAGTTGTCCCAATCGCGTGTCTCAGGCTCAGCAACGTAATAGCTAATTTGCTAACGAGTCTTGCTCGTACTTGCAGGAGGCACAGCTGGAGCCGTGGTTGCATCGCGGCTCAGCGAAGTTCCCGAGTGGAAGGTCTTGCTGATAGAGGCCGGACCGGACGAACCCCCTGGAGCCGATGTCCCGAGTATGGTTGCGATGTTCCTCGGGACGGAAATCGACTGGCAGTATCGGACCGTGAACGAGAGTAATGCCTGCCTCTCCTCCGGCGGTTCGTGCAGTTGGCCTCGGGGTAGGAATCTTGGTGGTAGTAGTGTGCACAACGGGATGATGTATATCAGAGGTCATCCCAAGGACTACGACGATTGGGAAGCCCTCGGCAATCACGGCTGGTCTTGGGACGACGTAAGAATGACCTCAAGCACTTAGGCGATGCTACTATTACTGATTATTTAATAATACCCATGGACTTGTAAAGGTGTAGCCCAAGTTGCGCACAAGTAACATATCCATAACAAAATTAACCGATCAATAAGTTCATTCAATTTAAAGCGATAACCAGAATTTATTATTTTTTTTAAAGATTGGATTAATTTTTTTAAATTGGTTTATTCAGAGATTTTTCAGAATTAGTTCAAATTGAACGAATTTGAATTTATTACAAGCACAAATTATTATTTTACTCAAGTACAATTGCACAAAGAAAAAATTTTTAATTTATTTTACGATCATTTAATTGGATTATTATATAATTGAAAATATTTTTGTAGAATAAACTTTATTATAATTCAATACAACTATCAGTTAATATCAGAATTTTAAGATAACATTTAAGTCATATTTACGCAATTTAATTTTAGAAAAATTATTTGTGTAATATGAGAGAAATATTTAGAACTTATTATTTGTCAGTATAATTAAGTAATTCATTCTTAAAAATATAATTTATTGATCATTTTTTATGATGTTATATTCGTCCAAGTCTTATCACGATTAAACTTTCAAACATTTGGTTGACATCTATTAAATATCGATGACGTGGAATGTTATAATGCATCAAAAAGTAATCAAGATTAATGTTCACGAAAATGTATATTATAATTATATATTTGAATTTCATTTACTGAGCATCAATAAATTTAAGTTCTATACTAAACACTTTCTGATAAAATTATTATTATTTTATTTAATTGAATTTAAAAATTCAACACGGTTTTATTAAAATATAAGTATAAGAATATAAACGTCGTTGAATAAGTACATTTTTATAACTCATAATTCATTTTTTTAGAATAGAAATTTTAGAATCATTAAAAAAGATTTATTTACTGAAAAATTTATGAGTTTTAAACAAAGATGTATTATAAAAACTTGAAAGTCAACTCAAATATAAAATCGAAAAATTGGGTACTAAATTTTTGGTTATATAATTCAAATGCTACATTATGATATGAATTTGAATTTCTTACCAACAGTTTAATTTTCCAAGTTTTTATTTTTATTCATAGTTTTAATAATAATAATTGAATCATTATTATTAAAAAGCTAATATTTATACAAAAAAGCTATTTATAATTACTTCAATTTTACTTCAATTGTACTTTAATTTTAAAAAATAAAATATAATATATGTATAAATTGAGTTTCTAAATGTATATAATTAATAATATTCTCGTGATTTTTGATCAAATATTGATATATTTATATGTTTTGGAACAGCTATTGGTACAGAAAGAGATAAAATAAGAAGAGAGAGAGAGAGAGAGAGAAATAGATCTTTTCTAATAAATCAAAATACTATTGTGCAATTATTTTAAAGATAATTTTCATTAGTTTTAATTCATAATTTTTAATATTAATAACTAAAATTTTTTATATTTGTTAATTCATTTAGAATAAATATTACTAGGTGTAAAAATATTGTTTGAAAATTTTTATCAAATTATTAAATTCTTTAGAAATACCGAAAAAAGATAATATTATATGAGATCAGTGAAAGATGAAAAAATAAATTAAACTTACTTCTTATAGAGTAAGAAATATTTCGACTCATGCTGATGGGCAAAAAATATAATTTAATACGTAGAATTGAAACTTTTAAATTGTCTACGGCAGATGTGGTTATAAATTGTTAAAAGTTATAAGAAGTCAAAATTTAAATATATACTATTAAAAATATATTTGATGAAAAAAATTATACATTTGTTTTTCTTTTAGTAATTTATAAATTTATCCAATTATTGTTTCTATTAAGTACTGAAATAAATTTATTTCATTAATAGCATATTTAAATAATAAAGAAAATACTAGATTAAAAAAAATTTAGCTACATATTATTTATGCATTTTTATTTACTTTTATTTATTTGTTAGAAGAATTATTGATAGAATACTTAAATAATAAACTATCATTTTAAATTAATTGTTTAGATTATAAGTATTGTTAATATTATTAGTCTAAGCAATAGTATAGTAAAGAATATTAAGCAAAGTTAGTTTATTCGAAATTGACTTGCTTTTTGTAATTTATTTTCTTACTTGTGTGCTTGGTGATTGTGCATTCGATGATGGATTTAATTAAACTTTTTTTTTTTTTTAATGAATAAGTAATTTTGAAAAAGAAAAGATTAATATTATACTTATGGTTATCTAAATATAATGATATTTAAAGAGATAAATTTGGATTGCTTAGTGAAGTGAACTTGAAATAAAGTAATATGAATCGGAATAATCTATGGTTCAAGTAGCTATATTATAAAATTAATTTTATGAATGAATATCGTAAATGGCTCGAGAGCGGCAATTCCCACATAATGAGTATTCTGACCACCAGGTCCTGCCGTACTTCCTGTGCTCTGAGAACAATACGGAGATACCACGTGTTGGTAGGAAGTACCACGCCCAGGGTGGACCGCTGAACGTAGCGCGGTTCCCCTGGCAGCCACCGATCACTGCGGACTTGCTCTACGCGGCCGCGGAAGTTGGCTACCCCATCAGCGAGGACCTCAACGGGGAGCGCATCGTCGGCTTCACCGTCGCCCAGACTAACAACCGCAATGGCGTCCGGGTCAGCAGTTCTTCCGCGTTTCTCCAGCCCGTGCGTCATCGCAAGAACCTCCACGTGCTTCTCAATGCCACTGCCACAAGGGTCATCACCGAGAATAGCCGAGCCATTGCTGTGCAATACTTTAAAAATGGTGAATTCCGAGTGGCTCGAGCCACCAGGTAACTTTTCATTTTTCCTTTATATCAAAATTGAATAATAATGTTTAATTCACAAATTTCTTTTTTTTTTACATTTAGTTATTTTTAAATAATAGTGGTGCCAAATTAGTGAATTATTTTTTCAAAATGCAGATTTTAATTTATTTTTTGTAGTTGATATAAAAGAGAGAATGGTACAAAGCTTATAATTACGAGATATTTATCATGGTCATTATTTTGTATTTTGTACAAATAATTTAAATAAATACACATATTCATTTGAAATTGTACAAATATAAATGTGAAAAAGATTTTTAAATTTCATATCATTTAATAATACCTAATGAACTTTTTTGAAGGCTTAATTTAGTAAAATTTATTTTAGACATTGACCTATAAAAAAGTAAGCTTTTGGAAATATTTTAAAAAATTAATAAAAAAAATTCTTTGTTCTTAATTTGAGTGATTTTTTTCTTATAAAATAGTATTATGATTATTTATCCAATTATAAAATGAATATGTCTTGAGGATACTACTGTTTAAATGAAGAAAACTATGAAGGATAATTATTACATTGTAATAATTAATATAGTAAAATCATGTATCTTTTAATGTGTTTAATCATTATTTAATAAACAAAAATACTAGTTCACTATAGTGTTAAGGAACAAGTTTTTTAATATTATATATTCAAAAAAAAAAAGAAACACGGAGATTAGAATCGTAATATCCGGTTGCATTATTTTATATAATCTATCAATAATTCATGAGAAAGGTAAATCTATTAGTGACTGCGTTCAATGATAGAGCAGGTGGTAGACTAGTTGTCACTGACTCAGGTAAATATAATCCTGCAGCAACCGGACATCATATTGCAATTGAAATTAAGTTTCAGCCTCGAGTATTTTAAAAGAGTTTTTTTAAATAAACTATTGTTCAATAATCCACGAATGAATTGTCAATAACTTTCCGTATTGAGACACTGAAAATTTAAAACTCTGTTATTGCGAGTAATACATACAAATCTCCATCAGTGACTTAAAATAATAATTTTCACTCTGCACATTTATTTGTAAAAATTGTAAATAATCCCTTAGTAATAATAAGTCGTAGTTTATACTTTACTCATCTGCAATTTTAATTACTATATTAATTTTAATGATCTTTATCTAAAAATTATTGTTTATTTTATCCAATGCAGTTATAATTATTATAATAAATTATATTACCTTATAGTTTATTATTTATCGTATAAAATTTATTTATATAATGTTTCAGTATTTCTAAATAAATTTATATTCATAAAAAGAATAAGAAAGGTTATTTAAAATTATGTCTATAAGACTAAATCTATAATTGTTTGCTTAAGTTTCCATAAAAATTGGTAAAAAGTTTAATAAATTGCATTGGTTTAAATGTTTATTAACTTTAGAAACAAGTTGCGTTATATTAAATTGATCGAATAGTAAGCACTAAATCTATTATATAATTAATTTGAGGAATTTCAATTTATGAGTGTTATTGGTAAGAATTATGATTATAATTTACTCAATAATTCGATTTATATATTATTAATAATAATTATTAAATTTCATTGTCAAGCATCTGTGATATAGAGGAATCGCAATGAAGCCTATAATTCCGTATCTAGAGAATAATAAGAGTCGTTATATATAAATTGCTGAAAAATATTACGGCCCATTTGAATATTATGTGGAAAAGCTAATGTCGATATACAAGAGCCTAATATTTTACACGTATTCTCCATGAATATTGTGTTTTAAAAATGTTAAGCAATTTCAATTTTACCAAGAGATTTAATGAGCGCATTTTTTATGTTGAAAAACCAGAGAAATCATCGTTTCTGGGGGAGCCGTGGGTTCGCCCCACCTTCTCTTGCTCTCGGGTATCGGTCCTAAAGACCACCTACTTTCGAGAAACGTCAGCGTCGTGAAAGATTTGCCGGGAGTCGGTGAAAATCTTCAGAATCATGTTTCTTACACGCTCTCGTTCACAATAAACGAGCCAAACATCTACGATTTAAATTGGGCCGCCGCGACCGAGTATATAGGGTTCCAAAAGGGCCCAATGGCCTCGACCGGACTCTCGCAGATCACTGGGATATTGCCTTCGACCTTCACGAGCCCCGACCATCCGGATATCCAACTATTTTTTGGCGGGTACCAGGCCGCGTGTGCAACAACTGGCCAAGTGGGTGCTTTATTAGATAATGGAAGACGCAGCATCAGCATGTCGCCCACCAACTTGCACCCGAGAAGTCGAGGTAAGTGCCATACGGAAAGTTGAATTATTTATGAGAACTTGTTTAGACTCGAATTAGCATTCAAGAATGCTAATTTTAAATCTCTGCCAAGTTTTAAATCAATAAAGCGTTTAGAGTGACTTTTTAAATAAGTTTCATTGCGACTCGGTTTATAAATGTAATTTATATACTGTATACATCCCAACAATTTTATGATCAAAGTGATGTTTTTTTTTTTATTTTTTAAAAACGAATTACAATTTTATATTCATAGTAATTTCATTACAAAATATAACTTGTAATATATATAAAAAGTTGTAAATTTTCTTGCTGAAATATTGTGTTCTGCATCGGGTAAATCTTTATCGAGTAAATAAAAATCCAATTGTTTGTTAACTTGTAATGATTAGTAACTTGATAAATTTTACGATAAAAATAATAATAGAATAATAATAAAAAAATGTGAATACAATACTATATATTTTATGGATACTTTTTTATTACCAAGATAAATAATATTATGTACTTGTACGTTTTAAATATCATAATAATATGTTTATAGTAAAAAATACATTCTCGTGTCATGTTATATATTGTATATTCATTATAAATAGAGTAAGACTCATCTTTTTATCAATAACAGCTATAATAATTAATGAATTCTCTCGTTCCAGGCACAATTAGATTATCCACAAATAATCCTTTTATATATCCAATCATCCAACAAAATTATTTAACGAATCCATACGATGTAGCCATTTTAGTACAAGGAATCCAAGTTGCACTTTCTTTGGCCAATACAACAGTATTAGCAAAATACAACATAACTTTATCGAATACGCCGATTCCTGCTTGTTCAAGATATGGTTTTAGGAGCAATGAATATTGGAGCTGTGCTGTTATGCAAGATACCGGACCAGAAAATCATCAAGCAGGATCTTGCAAAATGGGACCATCAACGGATCCATGGGCAGTCGTTGATCCCAAGTTAAGGGTCTATGGAATTAGAGGACTTCGAATAGCTGACACTTCCATCATGCCAAAAGTAAAAATCAACTTAAAAAATTATATTTATAAGAATTGAAAATTTAGTTTCATGAATAATACAGATACATTAAAAATATATTAAAAATTGTTCGAAACAATCAATTACAAAAAATTTAATCTTCAATATTTAAACATGGCCAGTCATTCTAATATATAATATAGTCATGTTAAATACACTTTTTTATAACAACTCTATTCATGTAGTTATGTTGTATAAAAAATTGTTAATACTAATTCAATTAACTTCAATAAAGGATAATTATCTAATTTAATCAATGTCTAAAAATACAATAATAAATTGTCTTTACGCATAATAGGTTACGTCTGGAAATACAGCGGCACCGGCTATGATGATTGGAGAGAGAGCTGCGGCTTTTATAAAAAAAGACTGGGGTGTCTATTCTAGCCAATGGTAATATGCCAATTAAAATTAAATTAAAATAAGTTATAGTTGAAATTTACTGATAATTTAATTTAAAATCACTATATATGAATATCTAATTATTATTTTTCTTTAGTGGTAGTTACTGGTCAAAGGATAATTCGCTGGATCTACTACACTGGGGAATCAAATACCTCGACTTAAACCATAATGTATGGTGATTTCAATCTATATAAATCTATAGTTTTAATAGCTTATTATTTTTATTACAAAAGAGCAAAATTTCTTTTTTCGAAAATTGAAATTTTAAATTATATATTCTTTGGTACATTGACAAAAACAGTTTGTAGCCAATTACTTAAAAATATTATTATTAGTAATATTACATTATTATATTATTAATTAAAGTGTAAAAATATATAATTATAATGATTAATTAAATTATTAAAACAAAAGAATCAAAAATGAAATTATAGTAAATGTTACAGAATATACTTGTTATTGTTAGTTGAATATTTTGTTGATGTACATATTTATTTCTATACATTTTAATTACTTTGTTATTTGTTGAATTTATTTTAATAAATATATATTATTAACTTCATGACCAAAGTAAATACTTATTAATAAATTTATGTTTGTATTATTATAAGTTTAAATTTGTAAATAAATATATATCGTTTAATATTGACATGTAATTTAGTTTGCTCACTTGTATAATTAATAGTTCATTATTCAATGTAAATTTATTATAAAAAATAGAGAAAGGACACCTATATTTTTAAAAAGAAGATCAGATCAAACATAGTGTAATATGATGTATCCATATATTAATTTATACGTTAAGTTAATATTATTACAATGAAAAATACATTGCAGAGCTTTATAATTTATAATAATAATATAACAAAAAAAACCAGATAAATAACGAGAATCTACATTGCAACAAAATTATTTGATACAATTATATAAGTATTGCGTAGCTTTATGATATATCTATACATAAAATTAAAAAAAAATTTGTATTCTCTTAATATATCACAATTCTATCTTAATACTATATATTTTTTTTTGTTTACAAAGTTTACAATTGTTTACTAGATAAAAAACAATTTGTAAATAAATTCTATTATTCTTTACTAATTTTTATAATAAAATATTGACTTAAGCAGAGTAGTATCAATAATTTATTTTAATTGAAGCTGAAAATTATTCAAATAAAATATATGAAGCTAGACATTTCTAATACATAATACATCTATATATATATAATATATAATTTAATAATAAATGTAAAATATTATATATAATTGTTTGCGATAATATTTAAAATACATGAAAAAGTTGCAATATGTTTATAATTATTTTAAAATAATTAATAAGTTATTATGTAATAATGATTTACTATCAGGTATACACATTAGTGTATTATAATATTATTTTAGACTATTTTCTAGAATAATATTAATAATCTTCATGCATCAATTATATACTAACTATATGTGTCATACTCAAATTTGAACAATTTCTATTGTTTAACTAGAGTATGTGTAAATGCGTCTGTGTGTGTATATATATATATATATATATATATATGCGTGTGTGTATATGTATAAAACATGTATGTACAGTCGCTATTAATGTTTCTACCGCGAGAATGCTGATTACGTACAAATTCGGTTAACTTCTTATATATAATCAAGTCTTGAACTACTTTGGTTTTGAATATAAGCAGTGATCATTGAAGTTTATACCAGTCATCAAAGTACTAATACTTAAAGTCTTAAAGAAATATTATAATTCTATTACACATCCAATTTCTTTATTCATGTATGTATATACATGTATATAATGACACAATGTATTTTATTTTTAAGGTCTAGTTATTATACATTATTATCCTTAAATAATAAAGAAAGTTCATATATTTATAAAAAAATTTTTTGTTTCGTAAATTTAGTATTATAAGAAAATCATCCTAATAAATTTTAATAATTATTATAATGGTTAGAAATCAATATTCAAAAAAATTATTATAATGAAAGGATTATTAATGAAGGTACGCTTACTACCTAGTGAGTTATTGCATAAGAATAAGAAGAATGCTGAATTTTACGAGAAAGAGTGAAGTGGAAGTAGCTAAGGCTTACTAGTTTAAACTGTTAAGTAAAAGTAGATCTAAGTTGAATTGAATTAATTTACAGAGAATCGAAATTAACTCTAGTTAGAATTAAGCTAAACTATTCGAATTCAAAGGTTTTACAGAATATTTGGATCTATAATTCTATTTGGATTTATTTGTGTTAGTTGGAAAAGATATTTAAACAAATTCAAAATACTAAATAAATTAATTATGTTCAGTTTTTTAATCATTTAATAAGTTTTAATTATTTCAATTATTAGTGTAAATTAATATACCTTTATAACGACGACTTGTATACCGGATTATATTGTATTGTACAGAATGAATATGAATCAGGTTTATTATTTATTATAAATTTAGGATTTGTATTCTTCATGCTAATAAACATATAAATTTCAATGGAAAATAATAACATTTTTTAAATTTTAAGGAAATAAAATCATTTTGAAAAATGTTAAGTTTAATGTTAATGATATTTAAGAATATTTCATGGAAATTAATTAAATTGTGCTAATATTATTAGTTATGGTTCAAATACAGATACCTTTAATACAATGATTTATTCTAAATTAATTATATGGAAAATTAATTCAATTCACCATATTATGTTAAATTTAATAAAATGAAATAACCAATTTTTGTTAAATTTTTAAAAGCGTGGATCCTATATTTTCGAATGTATATCAATAAAAGCCCAGAATTTATTTGAATTTAAATGAATAAAAAGTGGATAAATATTAATATTTAACAGAAAATTTTTTGCTCGCATCAAAATTGTTGCCTATATTTGAAGAATATGTTTTAATTTTTAATCGACCTAAGGTATGTAAAAATTATTTTAATGACTGTCAACTAAGATACATATAATATCCCGCTAATTAAAATATTTTTTAATGTTTGTTCAGGAGGATCGTTGACAAAAGAAATTTGAAAAGAGTGAAAGTTTACAGTTCAGTGCTGACGTAAAATAGGTCATTAGATAAATGCGATTAGTACACATAACATATTCGATGGAGATAACGAAGGAGTTCGAAGCACAATGAAGTAACGTAAATTGTTACGTTGCTACTTGTAAGACAGTTTAGCTAGGTGAGGTTGCTAAATGTGATAACAAATCCAAGGCGATAACTCTTGACTGAAACAGAGACTCAGTCGATTAGGCTAGTTGCATCTTAAGTTAAAACAGACTTAACGAGCACGTGAAACTCAAAACTTTCTACTTGTTCTTGCTTTACTATTTGTAACTATGTTAAATGATTTTTCTGGGTGCAATGCGGAAATTTTAACTCTCTGACGGAAATGAGCTGTATTGAATGTCCTATTTATTCCAATTTCAGTAATAGTGGATTACAAAATTTTTAGGTACAATATTTTTATTCTTGCACGTACAAAGTGTAATTTTAATTTACAGTTCAAGTGAAATTAATTGTGTGCTGATGAATTAATAAAATGACACAATATTACTAATGTGCGTGAATAATTTTATACTAATATACAGACTTTGTATAGAATAAACATGCAGTTAAATCTTGTGTGTGTATTGAATCAAAATTGAGATGCAAATGAAAGTCATTAAAGTTCGAGTTATTCACAACTAGTTCATTTTATTTATACTTTAACCTTTACAAGAAGAGTCATGATGAAATAAACTTATTTGTGAATGAATAGCTGTAAAAAAACATTTTTATCTTCTTGTGCAAAATTTTAATTTGGAAAAAGAAAACCACTTTTTATATCTCATACTTTTGATATCTTTATCTTAAATATCTACTCTAAATATAAATTATAAGAATTTTTTTAGTAATTAAGAGATAATTAAAAAAAATTATAAATAGAGATGGTCTTAATTTATAAAATAAATATTTTATATGTAAAAGTAAAATTAATTTTATATTAAAATTAAATTGCATTATCACTGATTTTTGCATATTATTTTAGTTTATCTTACCTAATAATAGTCAAATCATAAATATATTACTTAGAAAAGAATATTAATGTATTAAAATAAATATAGCAATTAGAAAATTATTTTTAATATAAAAATGATATTATTCATTTATACTGACATCAGTTTAGATAAATAAATAAGAATTAAAAACGTATTTAAAAAAATTTTTTTTTTTTAAGTATAAAATAAGTAAATGAATAATTGAATAAGATTAAATTCTGACTATAAATAGATATTAAAAATACAAGTTAATGAGAGAGAGAGAGAGAGAGAGAGACAGAGAAATTTAATACAGGTAAACAAACTGTTCAAGATACAAATATCTCGTATATACAATCAAAGTTTATAATGATTCTGTGATTAGACTGATACATTATACAGAGTACGACAGCAAGATTCATGGATCGAAGTCGCAATATTTTATCCAGTATAATCTATGAGTAAGTTTCGGGCAAGCATCTCTCTTTCTCTCTCTCTACCTAAATACCTACTTATCTATTTTCCTCTTTTTATTTATTTCATTTCGTTCCTTTTTGTATTTCATTTCTACAACTACTTATTATGTAATTTTTAATATTTGCAATTACTTCTTTTCAGTTTTATTAATAAACTTTTATGGAAAATTAATAAAAAATAAAACAAATCTATGAATTTATCTATGGAAACGGGTACAAGTCACGAATCCAATTGTTTTTAAAGTAGAAAACTATTTTCCTTGTTGTTATTCTTAACCGTGACAGTGCAAATAGAATTTTTTTGTTTTTTTTTTTTTACAATAAATTAAATCTATGCAAAAAGGAAGGAACTTCAATAAAAAATCCTTCAATGACATGTATTTAGAATACTTTTTTTAGAGCGTCAATGCAATGCCATGTAACATGTTACCGAGGTACACTTATCAACCGGACCGACGTGAATGGCTCTAATGCAGTCCAGGGTGAATGACCGGACTATCGGGCCCAATCGTAGACTCGAATGACTGAGCACGCGTTGTACAATTGTTCAACTTGTACAAAAGACAACTAGCTCCCTTTAGATTTATTCCTTTGTTGTTGCTGCGATTTACAATAGCTTCACTTTTTCTTACAGACAACATTATGAACGACAGTATATTCCCGGTGTGTACAAGCCGTTAAAGTCGACAGCGCATATTCATGTCCCGTAGAGACAGTTGTACGAGGCAACACATACATACTTATTATTTCGTACATGAACCCACTGTAGAGGAACAGTACAGGCCTCCTAAATCGAGACCATGAAGACGCCAAAATTTACTATCACTTGACACAAAATCAATGTTTGAAGACTCTAACTTTAAATTTGTTTCTCCTGATCATTAAAATAGCCGATTATAATTCATATAGTTATATACTCATTCATTAATTATTAATAATCATTTCTTGGATTGTCCAAACTTTGTCCAATAATCCTGTTGCCCAAACTAGAGTCCAATAGGATTATTACGGACTGGATATTATTAATATTATTTCCTGCTATTTTAGTGCTATTTAAACATTTAAAAAAATTTTTACAGAGTGCACAAGCAAAAATGAAAATATTGATTGAGGGATGAATTCGAAAATATAACGATAATCGGTTTTAAAATGATCTGTATTTTTTAGTCAAAATATAGGCAATAATTTTAGTGCGATGCAAAGAAAATTATAGTTAAAATGTGATTTAAATGTTGGAAGCTTTTCTTGTCGTTCAGCAATTAATTGTTAGATCTCCTAACCTCGCAAAGTTTATCGATACATTTATTGATACAAATATCACGTATTGTAAATAATAATCATTTGATTTTATGTTCTTTAACCGATAGGAGGTAATAAATTTATTTCGCGTACCTTCTAATCCGAAGAAAAAGGCCTTACATATTTCATCCTAAATAAAGATGTTTAAGTTGCTTGGCTGTCTTGCGTATTCCTGCCTCGTGTGCATGTATTTTTGTGTGACCGTGATTTATTTGAAATGTACATCCTCACAGACTGTACACTCGTTGCCGGGCTGGCTCTTCTTAAATTTCCACACATCATCACTTACATTTGTAAGCAGAGACTTCCTCTCTTGATTTCATTTTTGCGTGTTTGGCCCTGAGTCATGAATCGCGAGCGTCCCTGTGATATATTATCTGGATGCACACATTCGTAAGGCTCGTTTTAAAAATCGATTAGTTACACCGAAAAGAAACATCTCTATGTAAAGCACAGAATTAAATTTTTAGACTTATGTCTTGTTTTACTTCAATGCGGAATTATTTTTATGTTACCTGATGTTTAAATGTTGATGATTATAAAAGAATTAAAAACGCTATTCTTCACCTTCAATAAACATGAACTGTTGTAGGGTGAAAAAATTGAAATGAATTCTGGACAGTCAGTCTACTAAATGTCATATTTCCTTGTAATTTTAAAAAAATAATCATGAAAATATCTGTGAAATTAATCTTGGTAAATTGGATCAGTAATAAATATTCTGTCAAGTATATTATTGAAAATATAGTCATTTGCTCCAAAGATAACTTGCTACAAAACACTAGAAAAATAATTTAGAAAGTATACCCTTTTATGGATAAATGAAGAATAAATGGCGAGTCTTATCTCTGAGGAAAAAAAATAATACATTTAAAAATATAAATAAATGAAATAACATTTTTAGAGATTGAACAATTTAAAGATAAGTTATAGCGAGGGAAATTCTGCTTTTAAAAAATATGAAATACACAAACAAAATAACTAAACAAATTTATTTTGTTAAAAAATTGTCAAATAAAGAAGGGACTAAAAATGAAAAATTGTCGATGGAAATTTTTGACCGTACTTTCGATTCAGATGTTTTCACTGTGCAGGTAAAATACGAACATAAATATAAGATGTTTTAGGACTTATAATAAAACTGTACATAGAATAAAAAACACGTACACATTTATCTATATGTATTTGAATATAATTGCAGAATTGACTTGAATAATATACTTCGACAGAAGATGAATACTTCAATTTTTAAAAAATCAGTTGAATTGAATGAGTTAATATTCATAAATGATTTAAAAATTTAAAATGAATTATTCAACACATAATGCATATTATCTATTTAAAATAAAAGATACAATTTAACTCCATTAATTCCCAATATTAGAGAAATAACTCTTTTTATAATCGAATAATGTAATTATATTTTATAAGCATATTATATTCATAATGCGTGAATGATTTTTTATGAAAAAAATAATTTTTCTTTAATTATTTTTTGTAATACCTTTCCGATATACAAATTTATAATAAATGATTTGAATTAAAAATTAATATATATAATTTATACGTTATATATTTCTATTTGTTTATCCGAGTAGAAAAACATGTAATAATTACAATAATAAAGAATTTATTATTATTATTAAATTTATTATTTAATCAAAGAAAAATTTATTTTATTACATTTCTATATAATTCAAGATGAATTTCTTAATTTCAATAAAAATCTTACACATATATGAAATAATTTATTATATTAAAATTTGAAATATTATTGAATATGAGATAAAACTAATGTAATATTAATATTAAATATTTTTAAATTATAATATTTGGAACTTATAAATTTTCATAGATAGAAATTTTATATTGAATTATTTGAGAATAATAAATATTCAGAATTTTTATAGTATTTTATTCAAAATACACTCCATCTAGTTTTTATCAGTATTATTAATAATCTGATATTTTATTGTTTTATGTTAAGTTTGTCCCATCGTTTCTTATATTTACTACATAAAAAATTAAAAAAACAACATTTTTAAAAATTAGTCCTTTTTATTTCAAATTTAATTCACAAAATTTTTTTTTAATTTATAGCCGAGTACCTAAAATTACTTGCATTTATAAAATTATAATTTTAATAGAAACATTTCATATTTCTTATTATCATTCCGAATGTATCAATTTAATGAATATGTACTATATAAGTAACTGATAAAATAAATGGTTAGACATTCGCCAATTGAAAAATATCATATCATATTTCTATCACCTTTTTCATAGTAATTTATCTCGCATTACCTTATCTAAAAATAAGTGTCTACCAATGGTATAGAGGAACAAAAAGTATAAAAACCTCTTGAAGTAAAAGAGAAAAAAATCATTAAAAAAAAGAAATATTTCATTGAACGCAGAGAATTTTTCACACTAGAGTGATAAGCTCATTCATGCGATAATTACAAGGCATAGTCCTTATATTTTATAAATTAAAAATAAATATATACATGTATATATATGTGTGTGTGAGTGTGTGTGTATATATAGAGTTGCAATAATATACACTCATAACCATAGTTAAAATAAAAGATTATGAATAAATAAATCATATCACATAACTTTTAATTCATATTATTATCATCATGATTTTATATCTGTTCGACTCCTATTCGGCTTTAAATGTAATAAAAGATATTACGATTGATTTTTCATTTTTAATAATAAAATAATATTATAAATCCGACCTTTACACAATAATTGTTATACACTTTTACATTTTTCTATATATTACCGACTGTTAAAATTTAGAATTATAAAATAAAGCATAAAATGGTTATAATAATAACTTTTAAATGTATTTAAAGTTAAAGTTTAACGTAGTTTTTATTGATATTAATTATTAAATTAACTATTAAAAGTTAATATATTAATATTAACTTTTTTTTAAAAAAAAGTATAATAATTGGTCAATATATTTTAATATTTATCTTATTGTTTTATTAATTTCCGATATTTTACCAAATAAAATGCGTAATAATTTTAAGATGGAAATTCGTATTATATTTTATAATATAAATTAAAATCAATGAAATATTATCTGTTAAATATTTAATATCTATAATATTCGGTAAAAGAAATTTTTTTTACATACTTTTTGCGGAAAAACAGTATTCGTAGAGGCTTTTACTCATAACCCCTCACCTTTCCATTATAATACGTAGAGCTCTTACCATAACTTCTGCTATTTTAGGAGAAGTTCTCTTTAAAGAGTGTTTTATCTGGCAAAAACTATTATCAACGTTTCTTGAAATTTTTTTGCTCTGCTGTCTCAGGCTCGTAGAACGTACTTGCAATTTGCTTAGATATAACCACGTAGGTAAGAAAGTAAAAAGAAATGATAATTAATATCTAAAAAAAATAAAAAAAACGAGGAGAAACTATCTTTTTACTGTATAATGATAAAATAATTTATCCGAATCAAGTAATAAAATATTAATTATTTAAATAAAGAAAAAAATGATAATTACACAGCTAAACATGCATAAAAACAGGGCTTTGATATTTGTAAAATATATTGTTAAAATTAATTTTACGCTTTTATTTGTTAAGAATAAAAGAATATTCAAAGATTTATATTTTAATCCTTGTAGATATTCAAAATATTTTATGATCATGATTCGCTCACTCCCACAGCATATATAAGAATTTTGTGCAGAATTACGTTATCGATTCCATCCACACTGTATATTTTTGTACACTAAAACCTATATCATCGTACTGCTCGTCTGTTATACTTTTTTTTTCATGTTGTATCAGAATTTGAAACGTTCGCGAAGAATGAAATTTACCGAAAAGTCAAAGAGCAAAAAAACCAAGAATTTACAATTCTTATTGAAGGTAATAAAATAGATAATTCTATGCAAAAGCAGAGAACGGATCTAAATCTTTTAGATTCTCAAGTTCTCTCTCCTATAAAAAAGCCAATATATATCCTTATTACCTAAATTTTTTTTCTTATAAATTTTAACCAAAAACGATTGCTCTTTTTTCTGATCAATGCCATTGATCACAATTTCATCGATTGTAATATCCAGTGGGATGAATGAAAAGTCATGCTATACTTTCTCTAAAAAAATATAAAAATATAATGTGTAGAACTTTTAAATTCAATAAATTAAATATTGAAATTTATTAAATATTAATGATCCTGTATGACCGTATCAAAAAATTATTTATATAAGTGTTATAAATAAAATATTCAACTGTATGAATCATTAAGTTTTTCTTTTTATTTTAATAATATATAAATAATATGTAGTTTTCTTACACAGCATACATTTTAGACACATTCATCAAAGGAACTGCTGAGCTCGGCAATTCAATGAACTAGGCAGCACTTGATGTTGTAAAATTTTATAATTTTTATCACTAGATTCTTCAAGGGCCTCATTACGAAAAATAAAAAAAGACTGAAAAAAAACAATCTTGCAAGCAAGAAGTTGCTCGAGGCTAAAAGAAAATCGGTTTAAATAATCATCAATGTCTGTAAGTTAAGGTGATTCAGCTTTCGATTCAAGGGAACGCCACTATTTATTAATTTTAATAAAATTTAAATAATTCCGAAAGATCTGTAGAGTTGCGCAGTACTGAATATTTTTTGATCGGGATTATTATTCTGTGGAACCTGCATGTATGCATGTGATTGAGATAACCACGATGCACTGCAGCGGAACTCCGAATCTGTTTATACGTGCGGGCTGCATCGACTATTTTCACAAAGTTGTCTTCGTTATCGAAAATCAATGTACTGGATTTTGGTCGTAGCATCGTCTACGATTTCCACCACAAAAGAAGGTATCTGTGTTCATTTCTTCTGTTTGAGGGAAGATTATTTTTATACCTACTGACACGGAAAATGCAATTCCTCTAATGTATTCATTTCTTCTATTTTAATTGGACTGAAATAGGTTTATTTATTTAAAGGAAATCCTATTCTTTCTGCTTGCTTTGAACATCGACTTTGCGCGGTCAAATTAATATTAATACGCTGGAAGAAGACAAGGAAATATTGAGGGAGTATATTAAGGCCGGAAAAAACAAGAACAAGAATTAACTTTAATCTGCCGTACATAAAATATTAAAATTTATACTTGTGAAATTTACATTCATTTGCACTGTGTTAGCAATAAATGTTATATTATTAAAAATTGGCTGAATTTATTTCAAGAAATTTTATTATACACTCAAAAGCAACACTTCATATTATATTGAGGAAACATAAAGTATAAACAATTAATAAAAAAAATATTAAAGGCTCTTCAAAACAACCATTATTGTTGCATCAGTTAAAATGCAAGATGAACACATGAAAAATGGCATAAAACCAGAAACACTAGGCATTCAGTATTATTGACGTGAGGCTTATCTCACACAATAACAAGAACTTTCCGCAGTAGAAAATCTACATTATGAGTTCTCCCGACACTCTTGTTGTTTCTCCTAAATATTTGATTACCAATTTGTGGTGAGGATTGCATTTAACCTTCTAACGAATGCATCAGAAACCACATTCTCAATATTTATAAAAATTCTTATGTTATCAATATTGTTATTAATATTATTGTTAAGAATTTATATTTCAATGCATCAATATGCTAATTTATCAGCATTTATTTTTGGCACGACTTTAGAATTTGCTGATGCTCTGTTTGTCTAATGCATGATGTCTGTTATCGTGGAAAACAAGCACCCTACATAGATGCACTAAAATAAAGACAAACACAAAAATATTATAGTTTATGCCAAGCACGAGCGAGACGCCTTATGAATAGTACCGAGACTTGAAACCCGATAAACAATATATTGTGCTGATGTAAAGCGAAGATGAGTAAATTGTTGTATAGCTATTTTCACTTGTAAGTTATCACATTTTGAATTCTGCAGAAAAATAGATGCTGTATCACAATCTTAGCTATGACCAATTTTGCAAAAATATAAATACGAATTGATAATTATGAATTTAAAAATGAAAATATAAAATAACACGATTGAAAATTGACATGGAAGCAAAATAATTATAAGATAAATGAGGAGACAAGAGCGAAGAAATTTAATCTTAATGAATAACAATAATACCTTTTTTCCAAGTATTTCTACGGAGGATTTTATGACAAGATTATTTGACTATAAAATGTGCTAGACTTCAAAACGTACGTGCTAAGAAGCTTAACAATTTAATATCGATAAGTAAACGTTGATAAAAAAACATTTTAAGAATTGTAACTGTTGTACAATCGAGATATAGAAAAATTAAATAACAGTAGTTAGAACTCCGAAAGTGTCAGACAACTTTTAATAAATAGTACTTTTGAATTTCAAACAAAAAGTATAAATAATAATGAAAAAAAGCATTAACAGAGAATAAATGTTTATTAAAATTATTTTTTAATATTTTATTTAAAAAAAATAAAACTTCAAAAACAAAATATACTAAAATAGAAATGAATAAACGTATTTGAATGAATAAATTGAAAATTTTAATAAAATATTATCGTTAACAATTATTATTGTCATCTTTTATTATTTTTTCCACAATTTAATATTATTACAAATATATCATTGCATCAGATTCTATTTAGTAAATTCTTAAGTGTAGAAATTTAATATTTGAGATTGATCAATTCAAACATGTACTAGATTGCATTATATAATCATTATTTATGTTGCAAATGAATTGTATTGATGTGCTAAAATTAATATATAACAAAGGTTTACAATTTATTCAAAAAGTAAAAGTTTAAAAATATGCATAAAAAACAAAAATTATAATGTATGAACATGATTAAAATTCAAATAAAATAAAATATTTTTAAAAATTATACTGCAAATACTGTCCCTCGATAGTAATTGTTTTTATTTAGAAAAGGAATTAACTTTATATTTATACTTATTCATGTATCAGGAAGAAATGGTTAAAATTCAAGCAGATATTCAGCCAATAAAGTGAAAATGACTTTAAAAAAAATTAGTATTGGCATGAAAAATTGTGAGAGGAAGTAAGAAAATAAGATATAAAATAATTTTATAAATCAAAACTGCTCATATATTTAATATTTTCTTTATATTTTTTAGAGAAGTATTTTATTTGATTTTTTAAAGGAATAATAACTGTTCAGATGAATCACTGTCTCATATATAAATAATACTAGAAAAATTGGAAAATTAAAGTAACTATGTTGAGGTGTGTCAAATATTTCAGAAAATTAAAAAATTTAATGCATAAAGAATAGTGTATAAAAGTATATAATGAAATATTCATTTTATTTGTCGTATATATGTTAGGAAATTGATGATTATCTTTAATAGAGTAGAAGACACTTGAAAAGTAATATAAGTAATAAAAGATAGGTAGAGTAATTTGAACATTATAGATAAATGGAAATATAATTAATTTTATTATTCAAATTAAGGAAAAAATAGCCAATAATTGATAGAAGTGAGTATAATAATTACGAATTTATTTAAATTATGTAACAAAAGATAAAAAATTAGTGCAATATTTCCATACTTTTGCTTTTCTTATTCTTTGAAATAATATTAAAAATAGATAAATCTCTCATATACATTATTTCCTTGATGAAAATGTGGGAGTATGAGAAAAAGATAATGAAGAAGAGTCAAAGGTAGAATGCGTATGTACGCGTATGTGTCAAGTACAGGTATGTGAAAAGTATGTGATCAAGTTGGTGTAAATGTGAGTAAAATCAATGAACAGGTGTCGACCTGTACATCGACATACAGTGGAAATCAGGAAAATCCAGATAACGGTTTTCGACAAGGCGAAACAGATATTTTGAAAAGTCTTTTTTCTTGATAATATCATCCTTTAATAAAAACTCGATTATTAAGTACAAAAAGTGTGTTATTTTTTAAACAATATTTGAAAGTGACAGTATACGTAGATTAAAGAACTACTATTCCAACTATGTATTAAAAATAATTTATTGGTGTTAGCTTTGTAAAAAGATTCTATTCATTTAATTTATTAAATACTGTATAACTATTTGTTTGGTATCGTTATTATTCTATGGTAATAAAATGTACTATATATTTATTTTTCATATTTAAAATATAAATTATATTTAATACTAATTTATAATTACATCGATTTCTGAAAGTTTACAAGCGTTGTGGCAGTCTCAGAGTAAGTGTGCATATATTTACATATATTTGGATAGTATACGAAAGATTAATTACATTTTGTAAGAGCTCTACTGCATCTTTATGTATTAAATTAAAGTTTTTGAAAATATGCATTTCAATAAGGAAACTATAGCTCAATTTTCGAGGTTTTATTTTAATTTAAATATTATACCTGTTTGTTCAATTTAGATTTAAATACCTACAGTATGAGTACAACTTTACAATGCTTTCATTCGCCTTCTTCTTCTTCTTCTTCTTCTTCTTCTTCTTCTTGTTCATCTGACAAATGCTACTCGGACTTGTAAAAGAGACTCACTAAATGTTTCAGCGTAGAGAGAAATCCAAGGTGCAGCCAATTTATACGGGGTGTACTGATATAATCGTTTTATAGTCTGTGTAAAGAAGGAATAAGGTAGGCGTGAGCAAGGTACGAAGGTGTAAGAAAGATAGAAAAAGATAGAAGGAATGAATAAAAGCCACGAGGGAGGAAACAGGTAGGGCATTCATCTAGGTAGATAGTATCATTTGCTAAGCCCATAGACTTCGGACCTCGGACACTAGAACGGCTTACCCATACAAGTTGCTTCGAAAATCTACTGATACGAGATAGCAGTCCCTATTCCTTCCTTATCCACTTCCTTATTGCCCTCCCGCGCTTTTCCATCTCTTACTTGTTTTAGATTGCTTCATTTCCAGCTCTCCTGTGTTTTCCTGTATTTTATGTTCTTTTAATGGAACCTCTGCTTAAAAATTGTTTACAAATCAATGGAATATTTGAGATTTTATCGTACGATTCGGGAAGGTGTCATTAAAAACGAAAGATGTATTCTAAAAGATACAAAAGGAGCCCGAGCGATTTATTATTGTATCATCATGCACAAGTGCAGTTTGAGAACTGCAAGATTGGAAAAACCGAAAATAGTCTACAGTCACGCCCACGACGCCAGCACGGCATCGAATAAGTCGCAGGGCGATTTTATAGCTTAAACAATAAGCGTGTAAAATAAATCTTACATGAAATGAAACAATTCGGAGGTCAGAATAAATTCGAAAAACGAAGCCACAGAGAAAATTGAAAGAAAAATAAGGAATAAGGGTAACTGATAGCCAAAGTCAGAGTCAATTTCAAGAGGCAGTTACACTAATGACACTGCACATTGAAAACTTTCAATTATTAATGTTATAAAGTTAGTGTGGCACAATGAAATTTATTTATATTGTAAAATATTAGTACTCTATGCATTTTTGTATAATCTCGTTGGTTTCGTTAAATGGTGTCTCAAACAAAACATAATCATTTTATTTAACAAAAAAAAGCCATACAAAAATTAATTGCATTGAAATAAATTTGATTACAACACGAAGTACTCTAAATATGTATGAAAAAAAGTACTCTAAAAATATCAATTACAAATACTAAAATTATTCTACCGAAATTAATATTCATCTCATCAATTTAATTGAATCCAGATTTTTCCATTAATATTCCTTTATTTGTGTTGTAGAATTTAATCAATTCTATACAATGCATCTGTGCTTATAATACAATGCTTATAATAGTAAAGCTTTATCAAAGAGTTTTACATCTCATTCTTAAATAAATTTCCCGATCAGAATTAAGTAGGAAATAGTTCTGATAAATTTAAATGAAAACATGAAAAATAAGAATTTTTAATACAATATGTGAGTTATTCATAATAATATGATATTTGTATACTATTTTAAAAATTAGAAATATTTTATACTATAAATAATAAACAATTATACATTAATAATGTTAATATATATAAAGAGAGTCTCTATAACTTTCAAATATATGTCATTATATGAGTAATAGACAATTTGTAATATATAAAAAATAATCTTCAAATTATGGACAATTTTTTGGATAATAACATCGCAAAAATTGCAGTCTCTTTTTTATTCAATTCTATTAATTTTTTTTTTCTTATTCCTTCTAGTTTTAAAATGTGTTATTATTTTATACTTCTTTCAATTTTATTATTTGATACTTCCGTATTCTATATTTTACTCCCTAAATTTTCTTAATTCTCATCGTCTACATTAATTCCTTTCGCACGAATTTTTATTCCATTTTTCTTTTTATTGATTTTTAATGATTGATTTTCTTAATATACGATAATTTAACTCTTCTTAAATAAAGCGCCGACTTTATTAAGGCTAATGTAATTATTCCTTAAATTTGGAACCAAATCCTTCTTGTTATTTCAAGATGGTAAAACTTTTCACATTTTTTTCTCACAGAAATTATTGTGTGCCAAAACTGTTCATTATACTTATCATTAGCTGTTAATGAGAGAAATATCTTTTTATTGTATCTATCCAAGCTTAATATTATAAACTAAATTGATATCAAAACTAATTCAATAATAATTATTCAATTATGTATTTAAATTTTATGTACGATCCTCAAACTTTAGAATTTATAATTTTAGCGCTAAAATAATAAAATTATTCATTTTCTTCCTAAATTTAAAATTACTTCTTTTAACTATACTATTCTAAATAGTCATTTTATTCTACTTATTCATCTTTATATTGATTTATAAACTTTTTGGTTATTTTTTTTTTTATTAAATTATACATATTATATCTATTGGTTACATTTGTGGATACTTAATTTTGATATTAACAGAAAAGAGCAGATATAATTTCTTAAACGGTTTTATTTTCTGTCTGTTTCATTCACCCATGTAATTTTGACTACACTTTTTCGAGGGAAAAAACTTTTTCGGTTTCCGTTTTTTATCAGGTACGGCCGTAAACCGCACATGTGAAAAAATGTGTCTCACAGATATGTACCGATCAGGTAAATCGACTACCCAAGTTAAACTTTTCACCATTTTACAATTCTCCATCCTGTTTTTCTAGTTTTATACCCTCATGGATAGCCATTTTTAATTTATTATTCAAATAGCTTCTCGCATTGATTTATTTAAAATGTTGCTATCCGTATACTATCTCTATAAATATAAAAAAACATAATGTAGAATGTTATATTGTAAATTACACTCTTGAAAAAATAGTAAATTCACCAAGAAATACTAATGCTTCAATTAATTAAATATAATAAAAATGATTCACAACATAAATTAAGATTAATCTATAGTTAAAAATATTTTTACAAGTTTATAATTAAAAACTAATCGTATCTAAATAAATTGAGAAACATTCTTAATAAGTATAAATAATAAGTAGTAACAAGATTATTTGGTCAGCCAAAAAAATTTGTCTTTGACCTAGTAATGGAAAACATTAAAATAATGAAGAATGATTGAATTAACAATTATAATTATTATTTATAAATAAAGTGTTTGTTTCTTCTATCGAATTCACTATCATGCTTTTTGTACACATTTTATACATATTACTCGCATGATTCTTGCTTTATTTTTCTCTTTTTTTATTCTGTTTTTTGTAGAAACCTGACATACACAACACATAACATACATAAAAATTTATGATCTTAGTAATTTTCAAAACCAGTATAAAAAATAGAGTAAAGAACTGAGAGAAAAATAAGTAATGGAAAATTGATGCAACATCAGAACTAAAATAAAAACATCGATTTCTATGTAATCAATTAATATAAAAATTTCATTCCGATTTTTATTTTTATTAAATTACTAAGTATAATATTTAAATGTAAATTGTAATAATTTAATATTTTATTTATTTCAATAAGGTAAATAGTTAGACCAATATTTTTTTTTTATCTCTATAGTTATTTCAATATTTCACGTATCTTGATTCTCAATCCAGTAAAATTCATGAATATAATAATTTAAATGAAGAGAAATAAATGCTACAATATTTTTGAATGATGAATTGGAAAGACAAATTCTGTCAAAAAATTTTGTTTTGAAATTTATTTTAAACGATAAACATATGCATCAAAACTGACTAGCTCATTTTTAAATTACTTAAGTAAAAAATGAAATTTCACTCCATTATTTTTGTTACCTTTATATTAAAGTAAATTCGATATGTCATAAAAGTTTAAAACAGCAGAAACTTATATTAAAATTCTAATTGCCATAAAAATGATACATTTGGTATTAAATTTTAAATTAAGTATTCTCTTTGAATTAATTCTGTGTAATCAAAAAGATTTTTTATTTTTTAATTCCTAATAATTATTATATAACAAATAACCATATATAATTCATAAAAAGATGCAAAAAATAACAATACCGATATATTTTTATACAAAATTGATATAAATTATAATTAAATTTATGATCAGACCAGAATGAATGATTTTGAGCGTATTGCCTGAAGCATAATATGCTTTCTGTAAGTGCCTTATTGTATATTTTTGATGTATCTTCCTCTGTATTGTTACTTGTATTATATTGTATATGTAAAGTATGCTTTGTGCTCTCAGAATAAAAGAATAAATTAAGTGCTACATTTATTGGTTAAATGCACATTCTTTTCTATTCACGTACAATTATATTTTACTTCATATTCGTACAAATTTATAGGATTTATTTTTTATGTATTCGATTTATCAAATTCACTTTGCTAATCCTTAGTAATTCAATTAATTCAGTAAAACACGAGCAGTAACTACTTGACATTTCCGATTCTATTATCATTACAGATTCTATGTAGAATTACCACACTGGAGTTTCAGAGAGCCAGGGGAAAGGTGAATTTATCCATTTATTCACCTATTTCTCCACACAGCTTCTGATTTGCTGCGGCGTGAATAAACAGTACAGGATGATATTGTGAGCTTCTCTGCACATTCATCCTCTTTACAACAAGTCAAGACTTGTTTTGTTTTGTTTTGTTTTGTGATTGTATTCCACACAGAGAAAATAGCTTATGCTCTACGAGTTTATTCTTTTCAAACACCATGAGTTTTTTTTAAACAGTCATTGTTTATGTTTGATTTTCTTCAATAATTCTCATAAAGAATATTATTTTTCTTAAATGTATTCTCTTAAATATACACCATATGTTTTATCTTGTAATTCTACATGCAATTAATACTTTAGTATTTTCTTATTATACAATTAATTGTGATTTTTATTATTTTTTTCTTTTCAAAATTTTACATAGAACTATCATATTTTATTGATATTTTTATTAGTATTTTTTTATTCCTATTGTATTTGTACTCTCTTATATTAAACTATCATTTTCAGTCAGATTGAAATGTAAAACGATTGAAATTCATAAACAAAATTCTACAAATTAACATATTATATCAAATTCTATATATGACAATCAATTATTATCATTTTTTACTTTATAAAGAACAAAAATTATATCAATTTAGATTTATTAAAATTTAATTCAACATACTGATTGCACTTATTTAAATTTCATGACAAAAGAATTTTCCGAGTGAAAATGTTCGGGATATTCAATTTGTACACAATTGCCGACAGGAACTAATTCATAATTCGATCTACGCTATAGATACGATAAGTATAGATATACGAATATACGAAATACAGAAATTCAGAGAGTCCATGGCTATAATACAATGAGTAGAATATGCGTGTACGATAAAATAAGAGATTCAAGTGGTCATAATTCGGTTGTGACAGATTTATATCGCTTTTAATTAATTGATAGCTTTTAATGGTTGATAATTAATTAATCCTTGAAGTCACAGACAAAAATTCATCAAATACTTAGTCCTCCACTGATTATGTGGTTAAATGATTTACATTCACACAAAATAAAATCTTACACTTTCGAAAAGTATAGAGTTATGTACTTTCACTGATATCTACATTAAACTTTTCACATATTTGAAAATTTATAATTTATTCTTAAAAATAGCATTGATAATATAACGATAATTTTATAAACTTAATTATCTATGCGAAAAATTGATGAAGAATAAAACCATTTAGAAATAAATTATTTTAAAATGTAACTCAATTATAGGAAATAAAGTTTCACAGATAGATTTATCGATTAAATTATTTCTATAGTGATTAAAGTATTCGTTAAAAAAGGAATTAATTTTAAATATTAATAAACTCTATTTAAAATTTTAAATTATATAAATAAATTATATATATAGTTTTTTTCTAAACTGATCTCAAAGCATAATATACTAGTTTTTCTTCAATTTATATAAAATAAAAAAAAATTAAATTTATATTTTTGAAGTACTATTTTTATCTATTGATTTTAATATTATGCTTAAAATTAATAAAGGAATATTTTAATAAAATTTTCATATCCTATGTAAATTTATGAATAACTTCAAAATTTATAAAAATAAGGAT
Source organism: Eupristina koningsbergeri (assembly GCA_018907245.1). Classification (NCBI taxonomy): domain Eukaryota; kingdom Metazoa; phylum Arthropoda; class Insecta; order Hymenoptera; family Agaonidae; genus Eupristina; species Eupristina koningsbergeri. The sequence goes on from JACCHV010000096.1 coordinate 2,086,283, forward strand.
TTCGTTCAAATTACTTACCAATGTTTGTTGATTACATGTTTTAATTTCAAACTGCACTTCAATTTTTTTATGTACTTTTTAAACATATATAATTGATATACATATGTAAACTGTGTGTGATGAGGTATGAATGTGGTTAATCCTACACTTAAATTATGCCGATTAGCGATTACGATCCAAAATTCGCGAAATGTTGCACGAATTTATGTTTATCTTTGTACCCACATTGGAAGCGATGGATCCTACACCTCACCCAGTGTATGTGTACACACACAATTTACTCATAAATTTACAGGGAAGAGAGTCCTCGTACCTGCACCAGACGATAATCCTAAAACGATTTATTGCGGTGGTATTATGGTTGCATCAGTATAGGTGATATAAGACAACTTTACAACCATACAACTATTAATACATTTAAAATTAAATAAATAAAATTCGTTGAGATAAGCTTTCTTTTAAATTATATAAGCTTATAATTCAGATTTAGATATGTATTTACATGCTATAATAAAAAATTTGCATCGTATATTTTATCTTGAATATTTTTTATTATTTGAATCATTATATTAATAGTTCATTTTTAAATATAAATTTGATTATTAAACACAATTATAATGATTTCAATAGGAACAAAATATTTTTAATAATAACGATGATTATTTTTAATTATATGTAAATAATATTTTCTCCAATAATTTTCAATTGCATGTAAGAAAATACATCTAACTATAAAAATCTTAAAACAATTCTTAAATACATTACGTTTGTATTAAATTTAGATCTTTATTGTTACTTATTTCTAAATAGGATATACTGAAAAGAATGCAATTCTTTAATTCAAAAAAATTTGTATCTTTTGCTAACACTATATAATTGATGCAATCATTAAACTGGAAATAATTGTCATAAGTTACGTATATTCGTCTTTTCCTTTTCTTCTCACTCTTCCTGTTTCTTATCTCTTTCCCTCTAAATGAAACATGGTCTACACTAAACAACTCAACTCTACTGAAATCATACACACTTCAGAGTTAAATGCACAACGAAGAGTGCATTAAAAAAAATTATATAAATTTGTCTAAAACTATATATATGAACAAAAAGTAAATAAAAACTAGATCTGTAAAGCAACAGCCATGAGAATAGTTCATACTGCTCTCATTTGCTGAATAATTTTGAAGGTCAACAGATAAAGCATATTTAATCAACAAAGCTACATTATTAATTGAATGTCATTAAATATTTCTGGTATAAGATAAATCTTACAAAAATTTAATAATTTTAATAAAAAATTGTATTGCGATTTCCAAAATTGCTTTTGAAATTAATAGTTATATTACAAAATATTACATTGACAAAAATTATATTACGTATCATAGTTATAATATAATTCAAAATAATTTAAATAATGAATTTTATTTGAAACTAATTATTTCTGTTAGCACAGTGTTTTATTTAAATAAAACAACAATATATATAAAATATGAGAATAATTTTTTTAAACACGAGATAATCTTAAACTTGACTATTTCATTAATAAGAATCATGCATAAGTGCATAAGAAATCATGTAAATAAATAAATTCTATTTGATTAAAATGTTTTCTTTTGTGAATGAAATAATTAAATAAAATCAATAAATGTGTACGTGTTACACAAAATAAAAATATACGTGGTGTATTGTTCACTTGAAGTAAAGGAACTGTAGTTAGAATTCTACTCACTATTTTCTCTAAGATGTACCAGTATTCACTTAATGTATCTTTTTTCTACTTTAGTGAAACAGCTTCAACTATCGAGTGAAGAAGCTAATGTGTTCACAAAAGTACCTTTCGTCTGACAAAAGGAGAAAAAAAATTAAAAAGGAGTAAAGAAGGAAAAAGAGAAAGATAAAAAGAATGCATAGATTTATGCGTACGATTGAAATTAAAATTGGTCATTGAATGAATCACGCTAAATAAATATATCAACATAAAATATAAAATAAAAATGTATTTTATTCACTAATTTGGACTAGAAGTATTCTCTAAGTATGAAAAATGGTTTCGCATAGAAATACATTAAATGTATAGAGAACAATGTAGAGTTTTATTTCTTATAGTATAAAATTTGCAAAAAAAATTTTTATGAAATATATCATTTTTAAAAAATATTTTTAAACATATATATCATGCAATAATTATTTTACAATTATTTTTTTACACATTTTACATTTTAAATGTATAAAAATAAAAAGTTGATTGATTAATATACTATACAATTTAATATATCTTGAGAATTTAGTGTCTGTATATTTAAAACTATTAAATTTCAAATAAATTACTTAATTATCAGAATTATTTAGTCATTTTATTTAAAATATTAAAACAATTTAAAGCATTTTCTAAATCATAGTTTATAGCTAAATCTATATATATTAATGATTCTAGCATATTTTATCTTCAATAACTAATAATACCTATGAAACAATATATGTATCTACAAATGCCTTTATCTTATTTGAAAAGAGAGGATAATAATCGTAATAGGTTATTTCATATACTATTTCAAATATTTCAAATAACTAATAAGTACATTTTTTAATATTTTTTTTACATTCTGTTTCAAAAAAATATATAGCATATATTATAAAATATATTTTTTAGAGTAATTAGTAGAAATACATTTATTAGAAAGAGACTAAAAAAATTTAGTACTTTAACTTCATTAAAAATACCACAAGCCTTCGATATTTCAAGACGAATTTCTACTGCCATTAGAAACTATTTACTTGAGGAGACGATGGACCCAGTTTCTTTACGTTCCTTTGATTAACAATCTAAGATGCGCCAAGTGCAGAGAACTTTCCTCATCTGGAAATACAGAAGGCAGCTACGATAGAACTCTGAAAATCTTATATCTGTCTGCAAAAACCTCATCTCTATTCGTTACTTTTTTTTCATTTCCTATTTCGGTCTTTTATACATCTATCTGATTCATTTTTTGTAAGCATGATTTCACCAAAACTTTCTAAAGCATTCACTTACATCTCCACTGGAAATATTGTAGTCTAAAAATTAGATTATGTTTTTAATCCAGATAATTAAAGATATAGAAAGATGTGCACAGACAGATCTACGATTGGAAATTTAACAAATTCAAGACTAAAAAGTTAATAATTTAAGAGACCAAAGAGCTCCTTTATCAAATTTTTCTTACAGGATATCTGTCAATAGTTAAAAATCGCATGTATAATATAGACTTTTTATTTACCTTTGATGAAATATCAATTGTCAATGTATATCCATATAATTTTTTATTTATACGTTGAAAAGGTATCATTCCTGTAAGTTTTTAAATTAAATAGTTAAAAAAAGATTTTTTAATTATTTATACAAAAATTTAAATCATACTTATTATAATCTTATACAATTTTAATAAAAAAATTAAAGTGCTATTAATGATAAACTAATAATAACCATAATAATTAGTATTTTTATACTATTTTTAATTTAAATTTTATAAGGAGCTAAATTATGTTTGATGATGCTAATCTCAAGCAATATATATTTTTAATATTTTATTAATTTCTTAAAGATTTTAATCATTCTTCGAAATCTTAATAATATTAGTATTTGTGTCTTTTTTTTAAAATAAATATATAATGTTAGACTGTGTGTTTTCCAGAAAATTATGTAAAGCAGCTAACAGAGTTATCTCACCGTCAGTTATATTACTAATACGATTGTGTTATGGATACAAGGGAACAGATATCCACAAACTAATCTATTACTCGCAATATTCCTGAAATTTATATTACATACATTAAATATGGGTATAGGTTATCTTACATACAAACATGCAGCCATGCCTCCACAGGTGTATACATAGAAACGTATACATGAAGGGTCAGTGGCTCGTATACATTGTAATTCGATCGACCCTCATTATATTGTTTTTCCCCCAAATTGTTAGTAAGCGAAACCGTGTTCCGGACTAGATGAATTCTTACAAATGCTGAATAAAGTGTTTTGTTATTTTGTCTTGTTCTTTCATCTCGATTAGGAGAAAGATAAGAAGACTCGTGTTTAAATGTGTGGAGAATTATATTCGGAAGGGATAACGTATAGTCCACCTAAATACGGAGGGCGAACTGTCGACGAATTACTTTGGCGAGGTCGGACGTCTTCCGCATTCGTTCCTCTCGGTGAAGTTAAATTACCCCTTTGAACAACCTCACGTATGTTCAGAAAGGTACAGGGTGCCCCTATGATTTCCCATGGTGAACAATAATCTGCAGACGGTTATATACATTTATGTATCAACCCACAGCGGCCATTGAGGAACTTTTCGAGGATCGGGATGCGTTGAAGATGACAATCCCGGAGACAAAACGCCAGAAAAGCCCGACTGAGACTCACGAAGCATCCTTTGCTGAACAATACAGTGGAAAGAAAACACACGATCAAACAAAATAATTGTTTATTAAATCATATATAATAAATTTTTCAATTAAATGTACCATAAATTTATATATTCATAATAGAGTAAATATATGATATTTCATTTTGAAATTATATTAAACTCTACACAAATGTTAAAAATTTAATAATTTAATTGACGTATTTTAAATAGTATTATAAAAAATATAACATAAAGTTCAAATAGTATAAATTCTCTAATGTAAAATGTTGCATTACTCATGAAGAATTTGTTAATCAACGCACACTGTCATTCGATGGATCAACCATTTAGTATTATGAAAAAAATATATTATGTATAAAATATAAATCTAAAACAAATCAAAATGAGACATTAACTATTATTTTAATTTTATTCTCGGTAAAAATAATTGATTGTGATACAAGTTTTTGAATTACAAAATAAATATCACGGTAGAGTATAACTGTAATATGCAGTTTATCTCATTAATTCATTAAACACGTTGAACACAAGCCTACGCCTGAATACTGATTACAAATTGAAACACTTGTCATTCAAAATGAAGATACTTATTGGTCCACTACATATGACTACACATGTAAATATAATTTTGCACGATTATTCTTTTCTCATTCACACTCATTAACATACATTTATAAATGGCTCTGAAAAACGACTAAATATCCCTATTTTTCAAGTTTAAAGAATTTTGATTAAACAATTTTTTTTAACTATTTCTAATTAAGAATAACTAAATGTCGTTTAATTTAATTCAAAGTATTTATTGGTACTAGAAAACAGTTTTTCATAATTTCATTATATAAAATATGTTTCAAAATTTTAACATTCTATTTTTTTTTACAGTATCATTTATGTTAAATGCAAAAACTTGCGTAAAAAGATTTTAAATTTGCTTTGTCAAATGAGTAATTTTACATTATTATTTAAATTATACATTTTTACGATACTTTTTAGAAACTGTCTTCAAACATTTAAAAATATATATTCAATAGTAGTAGATGTAAACTAAATATTCCGACGATTTAAAATCGAATAGCGTAGGATAAAATAAATCACATAGAAATAGCTAACAAATACAATTCTACTTAATAAAATATGTATTTATTGTATTAAGTTACTCACCGTACTCTCAAAATAATAAACAATTATTAATCATGTAGTGAAAGGAAATTATACTGTAATTATAACATAAAGCTAAGGAAAATTCTTTTTTATACATTGTGATATTTCTCCATATTTTTCTATTAAATTTTTATATTTTCTGCTGAACTTCTCTTGATATTTTCAATCTATTGTCAATATTCAATATTGGAATCTCGCATTTTCCTTTCTTCGTTTTTCTGTCACGATTTTTCATATTTAGATTATTGAAGTCACCGATTCACCACTTTTCAGATTACGTTGGCTTTTAACCACGTGACTTCTCATCAAACTCTAATTTCACTTAGAAGCTTATAATTTCTTAGCAAAACACATACCATGTTAACGCTTGGATCATTTGTGCTCACAAAGGTGTCCCACAAATTTCTCTACCTCAAACTTATTATGTTATTAAACTTATTAAGTTAAAATTATGTATCCAATATGCATTATAATAATAATTTTATGTACATTACAATAACAATTATATGTACATTATAGTAATAATTATATGTACATTATAATGATATTATGTATATTTGAAATAATCTTTTAAGAAATATATAATTAATTAACTTCTTTGATAACTAATAAAATTTTTTATTGTGTACTATCGGCATATCTTAAATTTTGCAAGTTTATTCTTAAATGAAAGCTACTTTATTTATACATGTAAAGATTAATCCAATAATTTAATGTAATAACTTAAATATTGAACATTCGCACAATGTGTAAATTGGGAATATGCAAAATCAATGATTGTCTTCTGTGACTGAAAGCTTAATGAGTTTTCAAGGTATGTAGAATGCGGCTGTACTTTATAGGAAGATGCACAACAAGTATTTGTATTTTCTGATCAACAAATCCAACATCAGGAGAGAAAACCCAGTTCCGGATTTATTTAGTAAAACACGGAACAACATTCTTCGTTCGAGGGTTTGTGAAAATCAAGGGTGACAGAAGTGCTAGTGAATGAAATCTCTATGCAGAATAAACATATCCGAGTAGCAAATAAATGCGGGTACAGAGAAAGCAACATCCAGCCATACATATATATATATATATATATATATATATATATATAAAGAAAACCAAAGGGAAATACTCTGCATATTAATGTGGGTAAAACGCAGACTATTGAAATGTTTGAAAAGGCATGACTTCTGCATGAGTGTCCGTTAGTATTACAAATTTAAATAATTAAGCATTTTTTAATTTAACAGAAGACTGATGCGTATTGTATCATGTCTTTCGAGATCTTCCTTGACTTTACAAAGGCAAACTCGGCTTACATCTGTGAAAAAACGAGGTGACAACAAATGTACATATTTGAAACCGCTTTTATGCTTCCATTGACTAAATTTTGAAGCGCATAAGTCACTGAATGCAGTAACAAATCAAGATTTTCAAAAGCTCTATTATTCTAATGGTATAGTTTATTATATCGGATGCTACATGCAACTGTACCTGACGGCAAGCCATCAGTAGAGTGATCATTATAAGAAAAAAACTGATGAAAATTAGTAAAATTCTTTTCATTCTACACGTAAAAACAAATAGATGTCTGCAATTAAATTAATCGTGCATCGATCCTGATGTATATTGCACACTCAATTCTCGTGAAAAGGACGTTCTTCTCTTATACTAAAAAATTCACCACTAGACGATGTGAATAAAATAAAGTCTGGCACGCGAGTAAATATTCGCCAAACCCTGTATGTTTTATCTTTAATTGGCTCGAATTGCTATACCAGTACACTCCATCGGTAAACTCTTTTACTGTCTTTCTTGCATTTCCTCGATTTTAATTAATGTGCGTTAATCTCTCTTTTCGATTCGTATACTTTGTTATGTCAGAAATTAATGCTGAAAATTTAATTAGAGCAAACGTTGAGTTATGTCGTTTACGGCTGAGCCTTCGTTACAATTAGTTCTACTTCTTCGATATACTTGAATTTCAAATCCAGCGAGTTCATAGTTGTACCTTGTATACATGTATATATTTCATAGCTTTGCCTATTAGTCGATGCTTCTGTTCTTGTTTACATACATGTAATAAAAAGATAGAATTTATGAATACACAAGTTATATTTATATAAATCGAATTCAAATTAATAAACAGATATCAAAGTTTGTATAATATTATAAAATAAATCTTATCAATATGTAATAAAAATTTGTAAAAGTAAATACACATATAAAGCATAGGAAGTGATAATATAAAAAATGAAATCTCCATTGCTAATTTTTTACTTGAATTCCTTCCACGCACATTATATGACAAATCTTTCTCATGTGTTTTTATTTATTTTACCACTACGATTCAGTCGTGCACAAATATTGATCCACTTTCTTCCTCTATCATTATTTCTCTCTCTCTCTCTCTCTCTCTGTTTCCGTCTTTCGTTTTCTTACTTTCTAGCATTAACCAATAAATAAAAGATTATTATAAAAACTATTTTTTAATAAAGTGCATGATAAATCTAAATTCAATATGGAATAACACGTTGGTATGAAGATGATGGATAACAATGTTCTAAGTTTCAAAATTATGGGAAAATTAAAATGATATTGAAGATTAAGTATTATTTCAAAGCAAAAAATCAAATTTTTTAACAAGGTATAACAGAATAAAATTGGAATAAACCAATGTTTAAAAAATAATATTCTGAAGGTATTAATTTATACTGCAAATAAACTTTTTGATTTATTAAATTAAAATGAAATATTTTCAATTTTTAAAATCTTTCCTTGATAATTATATTTTTCAAAAGTATTCAATTACAATTTATTTATAAATAACTTTTTATAATCCGTTATAAAGAATAAATATTTATGATCTAAATATTTTAATTTATTTTTATTTGTGATTAAAAGTTTAATATAGCAGGTGTATCGACGATAATTATAGTGATTCTTCTCCTCATTTTAACATCAAATAAATATTTTTTAAAATAATGAATATAAACTATGGATTATTATTCTGGGTTTATAGCACATAATTTTTTTTATAGAATTTATACCAATATACCGAGATTTTTTAATTATAAATAAGTATTAAAATTATTCAATAGAAAATATACAATAAAAAAAGTACAAATATTTAACATTATAATAATATTTGGATATCTTCTATAAACAGATTAAAAAATAAAAAATAATTTTTATTGATTAATTATCATGAATTTCTTATTAATCGTTGTTAACAAAAAATTAAATTTGGGTGATAATGCAATCTTTTATTGAGAAATGCTTTGTATAATTTATAATTCAATTATTATATATTGGATATATAAAGAAAGTAATATTAATCAGAATTATGTTTGAATTTGTTCATCTAAATAAAGCAAATTATTTAATAACGTAAGAATTTGTAAGAATTATACATGGATATCTACTTTAATAGTAGAATTTTATATAATACATCGTATTTTACGATGAATTTTAAATTATTTCATATTATACACAAAATTTTTTTTTAATAAAGTAATATATCTCGTAGAAAATTAAAAAAGATTAATAAATTTAACAACAAAATAAAAAATCAAAAGTAAATAAAAAGTAAATAAATAGTTTTAAAATATATTCATTTTAATAGGCTGTCATAATATTTCTTTTTTTTTAAATAAAAGCCTTATGTTCCTGTTTATTTTTCTATCATCATTTAGTAAGAAATGAAATTGAACAGTAGAAATAATTAAAGTAGCATGCTAAGTAGTAAGAAAAAATGAGTTCAACAAATGTTTCTTGACATAAGTACCAGATACACCGATTATTCATGGTACGTGGATACTTGACTTTTCATAAGGTTAAGCTACTCTCTCTCTCTCTCTCTCTCTCTCTCTCTCGCTCTACTCTAATAACTCTTCTCTAATTTTTCTCATTTTCATTCTTTATTAAAAATCATTTAAAAATTATGGGGCATATTAAAAAATATAGATAAGATCTAAAGGAAAGAGAAAAATTAACTTACATTTCTCGCAATAATTCTCAATCTGCTGCCATTGCTTGTGCTGCTGGTACTACTTGCTTTTTTTAATTAACAAACACACCCGGTGAATGTACATAGTATACGCTGAATTACCCAACTACCTCGTTTCGAGTTTCATGCGGTAGTAAGCGTTGTACATTATAGTAATAATTATAATCCTGATTACAACGCTGCTTTTCGTTGTTGCTATTACTATTAGTATTAGTGGCTACGCGGCAGAGGAAAATTTCCGAAAGTATTTGAATGAAAAGGAATAATGTTCAAATAAATCAATGCTGCGGTTGAATACAGTGTACAAAATATATTGAACAATTTCCAGATAAATCAACGAAAACCGGTTTTAGAATACTGATTAGATATAAAGCATCAAGTATTTTCACACTTGCCACTGGAAGCATTTTCAATTCTAAGGAATAACGATTTTAACTTTTTTATTAAAAAAAAAAAAATTTATACAAAAAAACTGTCTGATACCAAATAGCAAACTATAATTCGATGTGTCTATTCGTTTTATAAATTTTAAATATTAACGCTACAAAAATCAAGTGAGATAATAATTTTTAACTTTATTACAATATTGTGAATTGTTTAATTTTTTGTTTATTTTTGAACCAGTTTTTATATAAAGAAAATATTTATCTCAATCTATATTATAAATATTTTTTATGAACTTCCTTGTAAATCATATAGTTTATCCTCTTGTTACACATATTCTGTGTAATATATCCAACTTTCGTTCAAGTATCAGAAAATTTATTAAATTATCATGTAATTATAATCAGTTTTATGTATTAAAGAAAAAGAAAATATAATCCCAAAATTTTATATAAATTCTATCATTTTTATAGTTTATTCATTTATAACAACAAAGAAAATTATTTGGTTATAGTACTTTTTTGTACTTTTTTAAATCTAATTTACATATTTATATTTAATTTTTCATTTATGCGAATCATCTTTTCATGCTTCTTTAGTACTTTGATATGATATGATAAAAATATAATACTTTTACTATATATTTATATATAAAATTTAATTAAATTTTTTTTTAAACTGACATAATATTCATATATTTAAAAAAATTTTATTTTAAAAATTAATTTTTAAACATTCAGAATAAATATTCAAATAAATAATAAGGTATAAGTTAACAAATTAAAATTTTAACAGAAAAATTATAAAATAACATTTAAAAAATGTTACACTTATAAGTGCATGTAATATTTAATTAAAATTATCAATATTCTGAGATCTAATAAATGAAATAAATTTACTAAAATATTAATTGAAATTATTTATACTTAATTCCATGTATACTGCATACTCGAGTTTATAAAATTATGAAAACATAATTTTTGATTTTATAAAAAATAAAGTTTTAGCTAATTATTGTAATGTTTTATATATTTTTAATTAAGTAATATATATAATTAATTAATTTACGTTATAAAAATGATATTATTGTTACAAATTTTTCAAAACATTTTAAATCCCTGATTTATTTGGTATTGTTATAAATTGACAAATAATTTAATTTCATTAATTGTTAATTATAAAATATTAAATATAACTTTTTTAAGCAAAAAATTACGTCTTTAATTAGTTAAATTTGATAGTAAAATTTTTTTTCGCTTGAAAGGGAAGAATATGTTCAATTAATTAAATTAAACTTATATTATGAAATTAAAAAATATTTATTTTGTTGATTTAATATTAAGTTATAATTGCTTTTTAGACATAAAATATATAAAAGAAATTTTTTAAATGAATGTGATTTCTAATTAATAACTTGACACAACATAATTGTAAAGAATGATCTCATATACTAACTATCATTTCTAATATTTATATATTTATTATAATTGTGTAAGTATAGAATCTTGTCAAAGAATTCTTATTTGTGTCTACAAATTTTAGCTTATAAATAATCGCCGGCCTTATTATCGATTTCTTTTCAGTTACACATTTAGCGTTTTTTTCTCCTTCATTCTCCTTATTTGATTTAATTTTGTTAAATATTCTTGATTGTGATATTAAATTTACTTGTAATTATAGAACAGTTAATGATATTATATGAAAGAAAAACAGAATGTAGAACAGATATGTAGAAGAAAAATATAGATTTGTGTCAATTTTACATTGAATCGTATTCATGTGTACGTGTTTAATGAAATTAAAATACAATCAAAACAAAAATACTTTCTATTTTGATTTCTATGTAGTGAAAATTATTTGCTTATTCCACGTATTAATTTCATTTGTTCGAAGCATAATAAATCAATTTCTTATAAATATTCTGTGTAAAAATAGAAAAAAAAAATTGAAAAATACAGATAGAAAAATGATAGGTTATAGAGTAAAAGAGCATGAAAATGAAAATGACGAAGAACGAAAAAAAAAGTAAATATACAAGGTAATATAAATATAACACATTCAATATTCCACATACATGTATACTTCACGAATATATTTGCACGTAAATGTAAAACATGGTCTTTTTTTAATCATGTTATAAAGAAAAAGTTGTATACAATAAAGAAATGGTTTTGAGCCAGTATAACTTTTAAATTATGTACATATTAGATTAAATTCTTGTAAAAAATTTAAACATCAGGTTTAAACATTTATTATTCATTTCGAATATAATAAATAACTTTAATTTTTTTTCTATCTCCTTGTTTATGGTGGGATCTCAATCTGACATAAAATATATGATTTCTACGTTATATTGATTTAAATATTAACTGAACATAAAATAATAATTTTTTACGTGTTTTTTTTTTTAATCATCAGTTTATTCGAAAATAAATTTCATTTAAAACAATTACAGAATTTGTATAAATTTTTCTCTTTAAGAGAACTTATAATTTGCTTTTTCAAAATTAAAATATAATAAAATATAAAATACTTGCTGAAATAGAAAATTTTTTATATTATGTATTTCACTCTTTATTCATTTTTAAAACCTAAATAATTTTTAGTAAACAAATAGTTAAAACGGCTATTGTGACATGTAACTAAAATTGAAATATTGGAAGCTCTATACTATTTTTAATATGCATAGTTGTTTAAACGTACTTATTCCCAGGATTAAGATGTTATACAAACGTACTCGTACATACATAAATACATATATAAATATTTCCTTGAACAAGTGTGTTATTGATTATTTGACTTTGAGTAAATTATATATTAAATACATTTAAGTAATAATTTCTCAACTTATTTACTATACTTAACATATTATTCATTTACAGTTGGCTAAACGCGTTTTTGTTGCATTTAATTCTTTTTTCTTGATACCTTGTGCACCTGGTACGTTTACTTCCTCAATGAGTTTTCATTGCAGAAAATATATTTTATGATAACTAACTTAGTCCCCGAGGCGATATTAAAGAACGGTATGCAAAGTCTCCAGAGCCTTTTTATCTTTAGGATTTTATAAGTCTATTATGTGGATTATGTCTATACTATATATGTACTTATATCTATCGTCTATACTCATAAATCGAACAGCCGCGTCTAAAAATCTTCCATCACTGCTATTTTTCACTTTTTATCTGTATAATATATAATATCTATACTTGTCTATCTCGTGTCAAGATGTAATTAATCTTTGTAAACCACCTAATTTTTTATGAAATTAGCAAGACCACATTATTTTATATTTTCTACTTTACTTTACTTTTTAATAATATTTATGGTTGATAAAAAGGTTAATAATATTTATTTACTTATAAATAACTTTGTAAATATTATTCTAAGACTTACAATTAACATGAATAAATAACAGGAAAATAAAATAATAATGCAAATATTCGTAACAATATAAAAAGATACTCTTAAAGTTGCTTTATCTAAGTATATATTACATTTACAATTAAATTTTTACATATAATAAAAGATGTTAGAAATTAAAAAATTTAAGTTTAATGACAATTAATGATTTAAAAAAATCATAAAATAATCAATTTTTTAACTGTAACTCATATATATATATATACATATGAATTAATGGGTGTTCAAGTTGTTTGAGTATCACATAATTTTTTTTCTACTTTATTCAGTAATATAAAAGAGTATCCTTTTTTAACAACAGATGTATTTACTCGAAGCAGTTATTAAATATTTTTTGACAGGGTGAACAGCTCATCTCATTCTGTCAAGGCTACCATGACTTCCCAGCTTCTCACCTCCGTATCCTTCCTCAATATACCATTGTTTCATTAATTCAGGTACTTGTCAGATTGGGGGAGTAGAATTCTAATGGGAATTTCAATGCAGCTTTGCCTTGATACGATTCTATAATTTGAAACAAATGCTTTGAAATTTTAAATATGGTGCTTAGTAATTATTTTAAAAATAGTCGTAACAAAAAAAAAATATTTAAAAGGATTTTAAATAATTTTTCAAAAATATTTTTATCACAACATGTCAATAGAATTTGCTATTCCCATAATTCTAAAAAATATTCATTTAACTTATAATTAAAATTTTAATTTTAATTTTAAACCTCATGTTTATAGTAAATATTAATAAATGTATCAAAACAAATATTATGAAAAAATTATTTTTAATTTTTTCAAATACCTATCCTTTAAGAAAGATTATATTTGCCTTCTTTAATGTAATCGAGTGAATAAACAATAAATTTAATTACATAATATTTTCATATAAAGGGTGGTTTACTGTTACTCAACTCAATTTAAAACATACTGACAGTCCATTTCTTGAAAAATATAAATACAATGACGAATGCAATTGCCATTTATCATAGAATTCCAATCTTTTAAATTTTCTACGTCAAAAAATTGTTGCAAGACAACAAGCGGTATGATCATGATTGATGTGATAATATAAAATCTTATCGCATGATTGTCATTCTAAGCATTAATTCAATCTCGACTCCATTGTAAAGATGTCATACGGAAGTGCAACTGCGATCACAATTATTTTGCATGTGTGTGATTACGTGCCTTCCGTTATGTCCCCACTCTTTTGTTTCTCTGAGTGAGTGAGGTCACACAGAGAGAGAGAGAGAGAGAGAGAGAGAGAGACGACGACGACGACGACGACTTCTGTTCTCCTGTCTAATCTCGGCCGTGACTTTGGTGGGGTTGAGATTACCTCAAAACAGCAGTTCTGAACTATTCTATGGAGTGTCTGCTCCTATCTTATGATAGATTCCGTTGGATTTAATCGAGGTCCTAGCTACCTTAATATTTTCCGGGAAACTATTATAATTAACCGTACGTTGTTGTCGAATGAGCTTGAATAAAAAAGATGTTGACATTCAGCATATTAATTGATTAGTTGTTGCAAAAATTAATATTATCTATACGTAAAATTTAATTTTTTTCTGTTTTACAGAAAATACATTTTTCTTTTCTTTTATAATTAACTACTAAAGAATAAAGTATTACTATTTTTTATTTGTTTATTATGTAATTAGGTCGATCTTTGATTTTCAACATTATGAAGCTATCCTTCTTTTTTCCAGGACTATAATAAAATTTTTCATTTAATAGTCGAAGAAAACATAAAAAAGGGAAATCTTTTATTTCAGTATAATACAAAATGAAATATGCCTGTTTTAACGATTTTGAAATTAGATCCAATCAAAGGTCCAATGAAAGCCATAATACATAATATTGTAATAACTTTTTAAAAATTGTAATGAATCAAAGGGTTAATAGCAAATGTCTTTATTATTCTTTTCTTCAAAATCTTTCAAAAAAGTCTTTAAAAAACTTAATCATATAATGAAACTAGACAAGGATGTAAATGGAAAATGGAATGTTACAGGTGTTGTGTACAGAATCAATTGAAATTATTATACTTCAAGGAATGGTGAAACTAAACGTAACATACATAATAACATCAGTTATTATTTACAAAGATTCTCACGACCAAAACCATATTACAAACTGAAAAAAAAAGTTAAAGTTTTAGACATACAGTATACTTATAAAATAAAATATATTAGAAATGCTCCGTGTACAATATTGTGAATGAACAAAAAGACACGTAATTTTTGAACACTTAATACTGAATTATTTAAGATATAATTTTTTAAATAATTAATTATATGGCATATATTATATAAATTATCAATATTTAAAAATATTTTCTATACATTTAAATCTTGAAACGGCAATAATAAGCGTTAGCAGCTTTATGCTGAGCGATAGCTTATATTTAATAAATTTGTTTACACAACTAATTTATTTCACTGTACCTTACATCTATTTTTAATATATTTTATATTAAATTTAATCATTGCAATATATTAAATTCATTTCAATAAAGGCTTAATGAAGACTGGAAAGCGTCTTGTCAAAACTTTGCTGGCGCTAAAATAGAAGCGTTGTTTTATTAATACTCCTATAAGGAACTCTTCTACTTTACTATAGTTTTAAACTAAAAAATTAACTATATTTTATTTTATTATATCATTATTATTTTAATTATATTACTTGTTTCCATTAATTAGTTTCTTAAGAATGACAATAAATAAAGTTGTAACTTATATAGTAATATTAAATTATATTAATAGTTTTAGGCGTACGAAATTATTGTTGGTGATAATCTACCCTATAACAGACATGAAAATAAAAGTGGTAAATTCATTGGCTAAAGTTGGAAAATAAATTTAATTTGGAGGATGACGAAATGCATGTGTAGAAGTTGTATTCATATATTATAACACTACAAAAATACAGTACAGGGAAAATAATCATCGCGTTACCAAAAAAGCAAAATAATGAATTGAGGATCGGTGGAAAGTATGCAAATATAAATAGATGAGAAAAAGGGAACACTTTTAATTTGAATCCTTAGTTAAGTATTCATACACAACTGAAACAAATTAAATGATTAAAAATATCAAGGAAAAATAATTTTTATTAATGTATAACTAACCTCAACCTTATATTTCGAGTGAATAATATTTTTCTAAAAGGATTTTTTTTTAATTGAAAAATATAGATACTTTCTTGTTCACAAGTTATTATCTAGATCTTTTTATGGTTAACATCAATCTGTTATTATTTTAATAAAACAACTAATTTTTTTCGTTCTACTGTTATTTCAGAAAGTTTAAATAGAGACTTTATGAGTTTCAAGACAACACAGTGGAACAATTGTTAAAAATTTTAGTATTTTCTTACTTTAAAACCATTATTGCTAGTTGTTTTTATAAAATAATTTATTTATTACATCTGTCTTTATTAATGTATAATATAATTAATTTATTTATTGTGAAAATTTAACAAAAACGTTAAATTCATACAATAAAACACACTTTTACAAAATAATTTTAATTTGATAAGTTACGTATTTAAATATATATTGATATACATTTTTTTCAATCTAGAGATATGGATAATGAAATAAGAGTAATAAAAAGAATAGGAAATCATTATAAATTTTTACAGGATCATTTAAGTCTTTGCACTTTTTCGAAATCTATACATTTTCACTGATTTTCATCTTCGAGTCTTTAAACTTCTTTTCAAATTCGAATATCAACTACTCAATCTTTCGTTTAAACTCCTCACTCTTCACTTTTTTAACCCACTTTGTTTTATAGTAGTTTGTACTGAAATATCCAGATTATACAAATGTAACATTATAGACTTCTATAAATCAACGTATATGTGAGCAGATTTTTATTCTCCAATAACCGTACATGATGCAGTTTCATGGGAATTTAAAATCATGCCATTGAAATAATCAAGTTATTTCACTTAATTTTGATATTAAATTATTAATAGATATCTTATTCGAAAACAAACTTATTTAAAATAAAATAATATTTTATAAAATATTTTAAATATTTCTTTTATAATTTTATAATTTTTCATTAATAGTCGTTTTAATTACGTATTTAAATAATCTTTTTTTCTTAAATATGTATTTACATAAATATATGTATTTTAAAATGTTATTAATTTTATAATAACTTAAAATATTCTGCGTTTTTCATTTTTATATATATATATATATATATATATATATATATAGTATTATTACTGAAAAATTAATATTGGTAGACTCATTTAAAATAATTAATAAACATAATTTGAAAATTATTTTCTTTCAATTTAGAAAAATAAAACAAAAAGTATAAATTGAAGAATTATTTCAATATAATTAATAATACATTATAATGTATATTAGTCTTATTACTAATCATAAACTTTATTAAAATATAATTTGTGATTTTTGTTAATTCTATTTATATTTTATAATCGTTTTACTAAATGATAACAAAATAATCCATTATAATTTCCATTATTTTCACATAGATTTACGTATAATATGATTTAGGATAGTAATAGTAAAAATAATTCCAACCCTAAAGTATTTTTCTTGGCGATAAGTAAGTTTATGAAATAAAAATCCATGATTTTTATTAAATCTTTTAAATTTTGAGGTTTTTAATTTGACAATACATCGGTCATTGTTATGTCTTGAATAAATTACATTAAGCTCTAAAATATTTATATTCAACTTTAAATATACAAGATTATTAAATTCTATTAATAGAATGTCTCGGACATGATGAGTATTATATTAATTTGAATAGAAAAATATACAAAAAATTACATGTGAAAAAGAATAATTTTTATAAAAAGAAACTTGTTTTTATTACATACCTGATGCAGCAAGTCCTTTCGGATTAACTCCTAAAGCACTGCTAGAAGCGTTTGATATAAGTAGAAAAAACACTAAATACCACATTTTTTCTGCTTTATTTATCTGTTACCTCCGTATTATAGAACTAAGCTGGCTAGTTTCTATAATATTTCTTTCAGTCAACATTGAAGATCTTTTAAGTGGTAATTTTATTATTATAAGGAACGATAAAACACTTTGTAAAACTGCTTATGTCAAGTTATAAATTTAATAAATTATACCCGATCATGCACCAATTTAAAAGTACTAATTTCCTTAAATTTCAAGAATGTGTTTAAAAAGCTAGAGTATGAATAAAAATGAGTCAAATGTTTGAATTGTATTCGATACCGGAGCTATGTCCAATTTACTTTTGTCACTGCCTACCATTCTGATATCCATGAATGAGTATTTGGATACCTCATAGTGTTAAATATTTAAAACAAGGACATTTTAGACCTGTATTTTTACCAAAATTTCTTTTGATTAACGACTCGTAGGATCGCCCGTAAACTCATATTCATGTCAGCATCATTCGTTATAAATCACTCGTCTATCAAACACTTTTGACGCACTTTTCTTAAACACAATCACTATTTTTAGTAACAAATTCCTTATGTAAACAATCAAATGCAGAGAATTCCACGACTCCACTTAACTGCTCAATTGTTTTCAAACTCCACGTGTTCACCTGGACGATGCTAGGGGTGAGTTGGAGCAGAGGAACAAAAGTTTCATGGCGATACCCTTAGTATTTTTTCGACGAATAAATTTGAAAGCTCGTGCAGGTTCGGGTAGTTACGAAGATGCAGGAGCGGATGGGGCGCGGACAAAAGATCATTTCGCAGGAGGTCCTCGACCGACGGCGAACCGCATACTGACGCGGGAAGACCAGCAGAATGCCGGGGCGCCGGCGCCGCGCGCAACCACCACCATAAAAAACTTCATCCCTTATCGGGCGCACACCCTCAAACGTATGCACGTTCCCCTGTAGTCGGCAAGTTTGAAATTCTTGAATCCTAACTTGCGCTCATGATTGATACCAAAGCACTTGGCTCGTTTGTTCTATGGGAAGTTGACAATAATGTAAATTTAATTATCCATCAAAGAACGATTGTAATTAATTACCAAACCTTGCGGGGGGAGGGGCGAAACGAATGTTTATCAATATGTTTATTAACAAATATTGTTGAAATATTGTTATCTGAAATATCAACCTGAAAATACTTTGCGATATTTGTAAATAATATTTTCGTTGTTATTGGAATGGATTCTGTTGGAATTATTATTTTCGCTCATTCTCGATATTTTAATGAGAATAATAATGTTTTGGCATTTGAGTAAAAAAAATTCTTTTCTAGAACAATATTTTATATGAAAAACTATCAAGCTGTCAAATCAATTAATGCAGGTGACAAAGCGCATAAAGCAAGCCAAAACTGCACTCTAATTTAAGTAATTCGGGTTGTCATACATCAGTCACGCTTATAAGTCATTATCTTATATTGTAGAAGAAAGATTTTGCCCTGGTTGTCAATGAAAGAGAAAAGAAACACATTGTTCTAAAAAATCAAATAAATTTGAATAGAATATTTATGAAATATGGAAAATGTACTTACGGTATTGAATTTTGAAAGGTCCACTTACACGGACTACTCATATCATATTAATATTAAGCCACTAAATATTATTACTAATTAACTACTATTTTGTGTTTTATCTTTTTAGTGAAGAAACTCTTGTTAACTTGATGTTAACCTGATAGTGTATCCAATTTTAACAACGAAGAATAGTAATTATGAGCGAACACTCAATCATCAGAAGATATTTAAAACAGTCAAAACCCTAATCGTATTTGTACTAGTCTTTGAGGGAGTAATATTCATCGTAGAATTTATAGTAAAAATATATATCAACAACATTTGAATTAGTGACGTTCTACTCCAGAATATTTATGGGTTAAAAAGCTTTTCAGAGTTTGACCGCCACGTGCTTAATCTTGCAGAAAAAAAATATTTGGTGGCTAAGTGAGTATACTTGGTAGTTATATGAGCGATTCCATCTATATATCAAGGATTTTTATTTCCGAGTCTTAACTGACCATAACATTTTGAAGATTTACGCACAATACTTTATTCTCAAGGTGACTGATCTGTCCTCCGAAGATAACATCATAAAAATCAAACGGGTTGTTGAAAGTGGGAAGCGTCAAACCATTAGGAATTGTGACTTGTCGTATTCTGACTCAAAAACCTCTCATGTCTACTGAGAAATTTATCCGTGAGACGGAAAAGCTTAAAAGAAAAGTTCAAAAAATTTCTAGAAGATAAAAAATGAGTAGAGTGTAAAGAATTTTTATTTTATTTTTTATTATTATAATAATAAAAATGAATAGCAGAACAGTAAACAAAACAGTAAAAGAACTGAAATTTTCAATTTCATGATTCTTTATATCTTTCACTTTCCACACTTAATATTTGCCTTTTACGTCGTTTTTGACAGACGAGCTGTATCGACAGAGTAAGCATTATCCAGTTGGAGAGGTATTTAGTGGTTTTCAGTCATAATAATAAATAATAAGGAATATGATGACAGTGATTAATAAGCTGAGTACTAATAAAGCTCCTCGGTTAGACTTCCAGAATTTTGATAATGAAAATGGAATTAAAAGGTTAATAAAGCAACTCTACGAGAAAAATAAAAGACTATGGCTTACGCATAAAAAAAGATACTTCATTTTTCTTATGTTTATAACGCATAGTTATCAAATTTTCATTTAAATATTATTATATTATATATTTTCCATATAAAGACAAAAGAAGAAAGTGCACCTATGTATTATGAGTTTTTAAACATTACGCATAAAAAGTTAGTCAAAGGATATTAAAGAGAACGAAAAAGCTGTATTCTTTGTAAATAAAATTTTAAATTATACCTTCGATTTTTCTAAATTTTTAATATAATACTTTCCTGTACATAATTATACATATTATATATCACTACAATGATAAAACGCGTATTTATTTACAAAAAAAATTGTATAATTAAATATATCTAGTTAACTACTTTATTATTTATAACGTAAAAACTCCTCTTACAATCCATATATTTTTACATCATATAAATAATTATCTTAAGTATTAAATTATTATTTCTATAATTTGAATTTTATTTTAGACTAATGAAATAGATTTGTTCCTGATTAAGTTCTTGATTAACACTGAACAATATTAAGAATTACTCTGATGAATTGAATGATTATAATTAAATATTGATTTTTTTTTTAAATGTTCATGCTAAAATAGTATTGTTATAAATTTTAGCAAATACAAAAATAATAGATAAATTGAATATCTCATGTATCACAAAAATATAAAGATAAAGAAATTTTCTAATGAATGAAATTTAAATGTATGAATGAAACGTAATGGTAAAAAGCCTGGTTTTAACTTTTGTAATTTCTTTTGGCAACTTTCTTATAAATACTAGTATATTTCTCCTTTTAAGTTTTTTTTTTTAAAAAAGTTTATTCATTAATTTTCTTCATAATGTTTTTGTAATCAGTAATCTTAGGTCATTGCTTTGTTAGTAGATGGGATTAAGCAATTTTTACATACCAATTTAAATGCCTACCTAATGATAAAACTTTTCTATTCAGTCATGGTCTAGCGCTCTCAAATCACTAGATAATTGACATCGGTAATTTACGTGAAAATGTTTACTTACATAAAGATTTGATTATATATTTTATAATTTAACAAATTATAATAATAGATTAAAAAAATAATTCTTTTATAAATTAAATAAAATATAAAATAAGCTAATTATATTGAAATTTATAGTAAGCAATTATAGAAGGGGTAAAAATTAACCATTAATGGGTTATAATAAATTAAGAATAATATTTTTAATATTTTTAAGTGAAATTGAAATTAATCAATTTCACTTAAAAATATAAATGAAAAATTTATTATATGTATTTATAATGTAACTAGTAGTTTTGCTATATATAAGTTCTGACATCTATATCAGATTGACTCAATATTTTATAAATTTCTTTATCGGTTACTCAATCGATAACGCATGAGGTTGAAATAAAAGAAACATAATTCTTTTAATTTGCATAGATTAAGTAAACAAATATGCTTTTTAATAGAATCAAATCTTTTGACAACACTAGACATTTGATTGATAACATTTATTACCATGTGAATAGGTTGAATAGTTCTTCAAATTTTTACTGAGGTCGCCACTAATCAAACTCCTAATTCGTACTTGTTTTTAAAATTTTTAATACATAAACAATTTTTAATATATAATCTAAAAATTCAAAAAAAAGGAAATTTATAAAGTTTCTTTCTCAATATTGATAAAATGTATAAAATAAAAATCCAAAAAAAAAAAAGTTATTATTTAATTCCTTGTGATATCTATATAATTAAGGATTCAATCATTGGTTTATATGCATTTGATTGTACAAGTGATGAAAATTTAATATTCATATAAAAAAAACACTCATTATTTATCGTTCCATTAAAAGGATAAACAATATGTTTATTTTATTAAAAAATTAAAAGTAATACCGTGCCCATTTACAATTTCACTTAAAACTAAAGGTGGATATAGGAATTTAAAAATTGAAAAACGCTAATTTATACATAAAATCATAATGTGTATTTGGATCACCAAGCAAGAATGGCATTATTTTTTTTTTTTTTTTTTGCTTTTTGTTGGTACAAAAGTATAAATAGGCTTATAAAAACATTTATTTCTATTTATATGTCAACAAATCTACTAAAATGTATATAAAATATCACTTTTCTTGGGCATATAAATTAATTTTATGAATTCACTTTGCTTTTCACTAAATTTTAGAATACATATTTAAATAATGCAACACACTTTCTTATACTTCTCATTATCATAAAATTAACAATGAATTGACTATTATATTATTCTTGATGGTATTTCGAAGCATGTTATATCATTATTATTTTCTTGTAACGCCCAGTGTACAGTTAATGCCACCTAAAAAAAAAAAGAAGTCATCAGTACGTGATATTCAAGGAATCTATATTATACATATCAATATAATATTTAGTTCAAAACTTAAATATAATATTAAAATTTACCTAATTTATTAATGACATATCGAAGATTAAACGCAAATATAAGTGAAAATATTAAATTTTAAATATAATATTCGGGGATATTTTAAGCAATGCAAAATATTTCATTAATATTAATTTAATTAAAAATTTTATTAATTTACAATTTAAATTAAAATATAATTCAAATATTTATTAAAACGTAAAATTTGTAAGTTGATTATAATTTGGACCTACCCTTACGTCAGAATTTTACATGAAAAAATATAGATGAAATGCAAATATTTATATTGAATGTTCATATACTCTTAATTCAATTTCGTCGATAGAATTATTTAATAAAAAATTACTTGTTTACGGTTATAATTTACATATTATAACTAAAAAAAATTATTAATTTTCATTTATAAAATAAATATTAAACTGTTTTATATCAAAATGTATAAAAACAAAAAAATAGAACAAATGGAAAATCTTAATTACATAATAGTTGCATGCAATATTTAATTTTCATGTAGAAATTGTTGTGTGACTGTGAAGGTATTATTATTATTTCATTGAAATTTAGAAAATTACATTTAATTGCATAATTCAAAACTCGAGTTTTACATTAATCATAAAAATAATTATATTGTTATTCACAACTTAACCAAACAATAAATATTTATATTATTATTTATCATTGAGTTGAAAAAAAAATGTTATTAATTAAGTTTTTATTATAAAAACAAATTTCTTTCATATTTATTAAATTTTAGCAAGTTTGTTTGAATCTCATGTAACTATAATTTTATTTTATGATCGAGTATTGTTGAAATAGATAATTTTAGTTAAAATTATAAAATAATTCAAAATGACTAAAACATAAATATTAGTAAAAAGACTAAAGTATTAGTAACGTAGTTATTTATTTAATTATCGAATTTTTTTAAAAGTAATTTTTATAAGCACTGTATTTATAGAAAAGTAATTAATTATAACGTTTAATGATTTATATCTTTCTTTCTTCTGTAGATTAAATTTTTAGTTTAATTCTTTGTTTTTTCTAAAATAATTTTAATAAAGATTTCTGATGCCTTCTTGTATTAAAATATTTTATAATTATATTATTAATTTTAATTAAATTTTTAAATATAAAATTCAAATTTTCATTGAATTTAAAAAATACGGATGCATGTCTTGAGCTTTTATTTCTCTAGATCACGTGAATGTATAAAAAATTATTTTCAGGTAACGAATGGATTTATGTTATTTTTTATTACTGTAATGTAAAGATTCTAGTGATAATACAAACCTCTAAGAGTAATAATTAATTTTTCTTTTGATCTCGGTAAACATATGCATTATCGTGCAAATTTAAAAGCTATTTATGAGTTTTTTATTTATAACTGCTATTGAAGAGGTAATATTCACTTTCAAATGACAATAAATAAAATATATAAATTAATGAATACTTTCTATATAATAAAAAAAAAAAAATTTTTCTAGTAAATCGGTAGACGATGAAGATATTTCTTTTATATTTATAATTGAAGGATTTACCGATAAACTAAACGAGTCTTCCTTATAATTTTCCTTTTTTATTAAATGCGAACACGTTTACTGGATGCAATAGCAGGCTGCATATTCCCTTATTGATTATAATATTGATCAAAAGTGTCTTTAAATGAATAATTTCCTCGGGTGGGCTGCCCGCGAATTAATAAAAAACAAAAGTGGATTGATGCTCAAAGGTAGATGAATAAGGTAAAGTACTGACCGTTGGGTAAACCGTGAGAATGGGAAACTCATTCTTGTAGACGTACTCGGTGCCTTGTTTAAGTGGGCACTTGGCTGGTGCACCTTCGACGGTGAAAATCTTGCCACACGCGTCCGTGCCATCAACACCAATAAACGGCAGGGGAATTCCCAGGATCGTCGCGTGCACCGACGTCTTCAGACTCTGGATGTCACGTTTTGGCGTGAATCTCTGCTCGATCATGACCTTGGTGCGCTTTTTCAATTTGCATGGTGGTGCATCGCAGTTGGTGATCCGGACCTGCGTCGTGTCCTCGACGATTTTACCTGCAGAACCAGAGAAAGCGATTATCGCGAGGTGGACATTGCGCACCTGTATTTAATTAATTCCTTGCTTGACTAGCTTCAACTCGGATGCTGGTTGCAATTGCAGCATCAGTCATTCATGGATTTGAAAAGAAAAGAAGCAGAAAGTGCGACGACGCTATTGACGACTTGTGGCATGCAAATTCTATTTATTTAACTTTTTTTTTTCTTATTTATTGCGGAAGAGAAATGATTTACCTCGAAAATTGTCAATCTTTATCGAGGTAGGTTAACGTGATGTCTCGTAACATCTCATACGAGTATGTAAATTAGAAGTTCACTTTAATGTAGATTTAAATAATATTTTTACTCAAGTGCCCATAACTGATGCAATTCAAATAAGTTTGAAAATATTGCGGTTGAATTGCAAGTAAAAACAAGTTTTCAGCCATTAAGCCCAAGAAAATTCACGATATATACAAAATTATTGCAAACGCAATTAACAATGAAACCTTCTTTTACCATCGATTAAATAATTATCTTTGCTTAATTCTATTACGTTCTTTTATTTCTATCACTAACTATTCATAACTCCAGAATAATTAATGTAATTTCTTATTTCTTATCGCAATGCGTTTATAGAGAAACCAAGCCTTTTACTTTAATAATTTAATAATATCGTATGATTATAATCCAATTGAATTATATTTTTTCTATATTTTCAAACTATATCGTGTAAAATGATATACACAAATTATAACAAAAACAATTGTTATAAATACAAATTGTAGCGTTGAATAACTGAATTATAATAAAAAAGAGTATTGAATAACATTTCCAAGTATAGATAATAGTTTCAGAATCGGTAAACACTTTTTTCTGAAATGCATTTCACTTGAGGATTGTAACTAACATTAACTAAATAACTTGCATAAAATAATATAATACTGAGATTTCAAATAAATTTTTGATTATCAATATGAAATTTTTCTTCTAAATATATAAAAATTATATATTGACAATTTTCAAAAATATCATTTCCATATTTTAATTTTTTTTTTTAAATTAATGTATCATGAAATCTTATAGAAAGATTTAAATTTCTTTTAATTAAAATTAAAAAAATATTCAATTATGTCAACTTATATGTCAATTAATTTTAGGCAATTAATAATAGTATCCTGTGGATAATGTAGAAAAATTAACTTAACAAATATATATATAAATAATAAACAAACAACTTAGTTTAAGCGTAAACAATACACGAGGCTATTTACCAAATTTTCTATTATTGAAATAACTCTAATTTTTCTATAAATTCAATGATATTTGTAAATATTAGTATAAATATTGTTTTGTTATTTATTCAAATTGAAAATTCAATTGAAAATAACTACTAAAACAATGTCTTATTCATAACTTCTAAATTAAAATAATTAATGTAATTGCTGGAAGCGATAAATTTAAATTTCTTAAGGAATAATAATATTGACGAACATTGATAAGATAAATAGCAGTGTCGTAAAATTGTAAAATAATGAAATATGAAGAAACTCGGGAGTTCAAATACGTAAAATAAATCAAATTAGCATAATATTGTGTACCGATGTTTAAATAATTTTATTTACATGAGAGGATTAAAGTATAAAGATTTGAAAATAAACCAATAATAAATAATAAATAATTTTCCAATAAAATTATGAGCGCTGTGAAGAAGTATAGCAATCGTGCGTGCGATGTTATATTGATGATTTTATTTATTGGTAATTAAGGTGTGTAGCATGTAGAGAATCGGCAAGTATTGCCAGGTGAGAATGAGTTACGGGATTTTGACCTCAATGAAAATAGCGATAGTCTATGTTAAATTGAAAATCCAATTTGAAGTAGAATGTTCTCTCGCCGGGAAAATGGAATTATTGGAAAGGAAAAGGGAAAAGGGAAAAGGGAAACGGGGAAATGTGAAAATGTGAAGAAGCGACAGAAGAACTCACCGGTACCGCATTCGTTGACGCGCGTTGCGCTGACAAAAGCGACAACCGCAGCCAAAGCCAAAACTAATATCGTTGCCCTTGTCATCTGGATCGGTGAAAGTATCGAAGCGGTTCAACGGGGCTACTCCTGTTTACAAGCAAAACCCAGAGGAGGTCGGGATCGAGATGTTTGGTCGCGATCGAGAGCTGCGCGTCGTTCCTGAGCGACTGACACTTGGTCTCGCTCACCAGGTTGTATATACGTAAAGCAAACCGAGCGGGATCTACCGCACACACTCGGGCAGGTCAGCTGGGGAGGGGATCCTTCGACGAGCATTCCTCTTTCTGCGAGTCATGAAACAATGAGACACGAGAAGGTTAGGAGATTCGAGATGTACCTCTTGTTCGAGGAAGGGGCAGAGATTATCTTCCGGGGCATGGGAAAAGCTCGAGACCATCTCCAACGGGAATCAATGAAACATTGTGATTCTAGCCGCGCGGGATCTCCTCCGCCTGCATTATGATCGCACAAAACGTCATTCATTACTTCTTTTATGACGTCGACCTCCCTCTGCATAAAGTATCCAATTCTTTATTTTTCTGGTTTTTTTTCTTTTTCTTTTTTTTTTCTTTTTTTTTTTTTCTTCGAGTTTATTTCAGATCTGCTGCAGCTTTAAAAGGAAACTCTCATTGTCTTGATTTGAGGAGATGCCAGTGAAATGGATTTTGTACATTGAAAACGTGTATTATAAGACAATTTTTTATACAAATCATTTTACAAATAAGCATTCATTATTTGGCTAAAAATAACATTGATCGACTCAGGTATATTCAAAATAACATTAAGCCGGGATAATCTGTTTATTGAAAATGAACATCATTCATTGAAAATAAATTTAACATCAGCTCTCGCAAAATAAACATTTTTACAATTAAATTATATTAAATTATCGAAAGTCATTGGCGAGAGTCATATTGTTTTTATTTTCATTTTACAGCCGGATAAAATTTCAATTCAAAAATTCAATTTAATAATAATTACAATATTTTTCATTCATTCGCTTCATTGTTTTAACTATTCTTCAATTTTTCATTTTTATTTATTACTACAAAGTTTTTTACGTACACTTTCCTTTTTATCAAAATTTTTAGATCATTTTTGTTTGTAAATATGTTGTTATAAATAGGTTTTAAACAATCTTTCCATTAAATTTTTACGGTTTTTCATTAAAAATTTCAAAACTCCTGCAGTATGTGTTACATTTGAATTGGCGAACTACTATTAATTTTCTTTTTCTATTTTCAATTTCTTTTAACATTAAATTATAATAATAATAATTGATTCTACAATATATATATATATATACATATATACATATGAAAAATTATAAATTAAAATAATCATTACAAAAATGAATTTTGTCATTGTTTCTTAATATTGGTATCATAAATAATGCTGACTAAAATTTAAAAATAATCAATATCAATATAAATGAACTGTATTAAAAATCAGAAAATCATCTTCATTAACGTATTTTTGAATATTAACTATAAATATATTAATATAAAATAATTATTCAAATTCACAGTTTAAAGTACTGAGTTGATTAAAATAAATATTTCCATATGAATTCAAAGCCTAACACATAATTGTAGTATAAATATAAATTTTACGGATATAATAAATTTTAGTATCATTTTCTTAAGTGTACTATCTTCGTTATTACCAGCTGAAGAAGAAAGATAAACATTTACATAACAAAAAAATATAAAAATTAAGAAAATATTTTTACGGGACACCAAGATTTCAAAAAAAAATCTTCCATAATTTTCAACACTTGATCAAATGAAATGTGAATAGAATGAACATTATTTTATGTTATATTACATTAAATACTATTATTAATAAAAAAAATTCAAAGAAATATTTTCTACAATAATTCAGATTTTGTCAATTAATACTTGATTTATACTTGAATTTTTTTATTTCTGGGATAAATAATTATTTTACATATAATAAAAATGTAAACCCCTCTCTCAAGGATGATTTCATTCATCTTCTGCATTTTACTTAAAATACTTTTTCTTATTGTTCTGTCTAAAAATTTAATTAACGTATTTCAATTATTTTAAAATTCATACTAAAATCTTAATCTGGCATAAATGTAAAAGGTATTGATATTAAATTTCAAAATATATTCAATAAATTTTTTTTTAAAGAAATACTTAAGATATTTATAGAATTAAAGAATTTCCATTAAATATAGAATATATTATTACACATCGAAAAATTTTGCAGAATCATAACATATTTTTATTATTATTTCCATATTCATTTACGTGTTCAAATTTTGTTTGATCATGAATAATCATTTTCTCCAGCGAAAGAAATACATTTAATTAAAGTGAATGCACTAAAGTTAAATGAATGCACTATAAAGTCTAATAAATGAAAATTTATTTTGTTTATAATTACAATAATTTTTAAATTTCTATTTTTAATCAATAAATAAAAAGAATAAAATGAAAAATTACGTAACGTAATCTTTAAAAAGTTAAAACATCTATGAATAAAAATTTTAATATAATGAATTTACAAGAATATAAGCAAAACATGATAAAATCTAAGTCAAATACAAGTAATGAGTGTATTAGAAAAATATATTTTTTCTCCAATAAATTTACATCTTAACATCGATATATTAAGGATAATATTAAGAATCAATGATCGTAAAGAATGTGAATGTCTCGATAATCTTTACAATACTAATAATTACGATAAATATATTATTAATTGTGAATTTATTAATGTACACATAGCTGCTATTTTCTTTCGTTTTATTTTTTAATGTTTAAATAATATTTAAAAAATAATACATATATACAAATACACACACTCATGTACCTAAATATGAAAAGCGAAATTACGACTAACAAACGATCCTTAAACGTTTACAGAATAATAACACAAGTTACACGTTTGCACGTGCAGAATCCTTAAGTATTTTCATTTAGACGACGCACATTGAAAGACCGCAGAACAGGAAATGATGTTTTTTGTTTCACAGTTTCTTACTAATCATAACTTACTTTACCTTTACCATTAATATTGAGTCACTGACCTATGATTCCAAATCAAAATCAAAACTTTTGCAAAAACAATTGTTTTATTGAAATATTCATTGAGTAAATTTACTAGAAAGTTATATAAAAATGTTTTCAATTGGAACTACAAAATACGATTAAAAAAAAAAAATTATAACCCTGCGAGAAATTGATAAGAACTTAAAACTCATTGTTTATTATTTAAATTTTGAGAGAATTCATAAAATCAATTTATTATAATTTCTAATATTTACTGTTTTATAAGTAACGAGATTAAATTGAAATACATATTTAAATAATAATTAATATAATTGCATAAACTTAAGATATTGAATTTTTAAGCTTAACTTAGGAATTTAATATAATTTTTTATAAAATCATTTAATGAATAGTGATATATGTTTTCATAACTGTAATTATAGTATTAATTTTTAATCATTATTCTTTACACATCTCATTAGATTCGATATTCGTCTGTTAGTATTGTTCGGATTAATCACGTTTTATTTATTTGCACTTCCAACATTTTATATAAGGTATTAATTTTTATGAAATTTAAAATTTTTATTTTAAATACCAAAATTTTTTGATTAGAGATACTACAATATTATTTTATATCAATGGCAATTATTCTTACATTCTATAGAAAAATCGTATTATTTTGAATACTATGATGAATACATTTGTAAATGTTTCTACCATAAATTAAATGCCACTTTAAATCAGTGAAATCCTGAATGTATCATTCTAAAATTGCAAATTTGTTTATTTTCTTATTACTTTGAATAATTAAGTATGGAAAAAAAGAGGTACGGATAGTAAATAAAAACCGCTTAAATAGATTTTCCTACTGATACGACGCAGTATGAAACTGCCAGTGAATGCATCCTTATGCGTATTAGAATCGTAAAATTAGATATATAGACAGGAGAAAGAGAGAGAAAGAGAGAGAAAGAGAGAGAATCGGGGAAAGATATATTGTAAACAATGATTGAATCAGAATTGCAGTGGTTTTCTACAGCGATTGATCATTTACATGCGATGCTTCCTTAAACGTCAGAGGAAGTTAACTTTGTCAAGGTTTTAATATATTCTTTTTCGTTATTATAGGGAAACAGTGATGTACATCATCAACTTTTATATTTCTCTTGTAAGGATTAGGACATATAATGTATTCGTATAAATTAAAGACTTTGATTCATAATTTCACAATCCACTTTATTATTATAAAATCAAAATCATATTTTTTTCTCAATTTCTTTTATTAAAGGTTTAAACATTATTTTCGTATCGGGTGTCGGTTTATTAGAAGATCATGAGTAATTTTATTATAACCGTTTATTAAAAAAGTTTTTCCATGTATTTATAATCTCTTTCTAAATACCTCATGTGTCTCCATACATCAATGACAAAACTTAGCTTAAACTACAAAAATCTAAAAAACCAAATTATTTTTTTTAGTACATTGAAATATTGTTATTGTTAAAATTGTAGTTCTTTTTGTAATCGTAAAGTTTTTAAAAAAAATAGATAAATTATATCGAATTTACATAAATTCTAAAAATCAAATTTTTTATTTTAATTTAATTTTATCTTTAATATATAATGCTTAATTTAGTTTGAGATAAACTTTTTTATTAATATTTATAATAATAATAATAATAATAATAATAATAATAATAATATTAAATATTTTTGTAATATATAATATTTATTCTATTTTAACTCTTACGCTGCTATAATTTCTTAAATTATTATTAATGCTCAAAATATTATTTTAATTTTAACATTATATTTACATAAAACTTTTTACTTAACTTTACTTGTAGTTAGTGACTATCACTTTAAAAAGATAAGTTGTCTTAGAAATAAATCATACTTGTTATTTTGTTTCTAGAATTTTTTTTACAGGTCAAAAACATATGTATTCTTAATTGTTTAAGCAGATATATTTTTTCTAAATTGCTTATATAAATGAAAGAAACACTAATTATGCTATGAACAATAATCTGTATTTTAATGCTTTAATTTTGCATAACATAGTATAGAAATTATTCAATCGCAATGAACCGTTGAATATAAAAATGACTACCACAAGGAAGTATTGTAAATGATTGGTGAAGGCAAATTGTATTACTATCATGCATGTCAATGGTATCTTACCGTATTCATTTTTTATTATTTACTTTTTATAATTCAGGAAGTAATGTTTCATAAGAATGAAAAAAATATTGTTTTTAAGCAAATACATTGTTTAGAACAATAGTATTTGAATAATTCGTTAATACAAGGGAATTTTTTAAATAGATAATACGTAAGTTTTGGATTTTATTTTAACAGAAAGGTTACAAAGAATTGAAAAGTTACGAAATTTTAATTATAAAAAAATTTAATTATTTAATTTTAAAAAAATATAAAATGTTCTACAACACATTTTAAGAATCCACCAAAATCTTTTCATACTTAAAATAATATAAAATAAATTATAAGAAACTTTATTCTTTATTTAGTGATCATAAAAAATATTTTTGTAAATTTAATATTAATATAATATAATATATGATATATATATAATGTAAAATTAATTTCATTTAATATATTATAAAAATTCAATTTTTAATATGTAAATACATTAACAGTTAAGTATTAAAAACTATCATAGATTTTACTTTTTAACTACCTTCTTTAAATTCTACTTGATACTTTATCCTTGGTTATACATATTTGAGCAGAGAAAAATTCATTCTTCTCGAATGAGTCCTCAAACTATATCATTGCTTCCAAATATATAACTTTTTGATATATTCAAGTGGTATATTAATATTTCAATATTACACTTATTGAATTTAATATATCTAAACTGTACATTAAAATAAATGTATAAATAATATTTTCAAAATTAAAATATCAAAAGATTTTTCAATATAAACATTATCAAAAAAAATAAATTACAATAAAGATATGAAAATTATATAAAGGATAAAATTAATAAAAAATATAATAATATAAACCTATATATGTTATATCAATACTTTGATTAGTATTTTTAGATTATGTTAAAAAATATACATACTATTTTTTCTTTTGAATATGGGTGAATATACTACACATTATTATCATTATATTTGAAGAATATAAATTTATATATTTATTTATATTAAAAAAGAAATAAAATAACACAAAAGGATACAAATATGCATAAATAATTTTTATTACAAATTAATTCCATTATAAAAATAATTCCATTTCTGGTATTTCATTTGATGTAATTAATTTCATAACTAAAAAATATATGAAACTGCACTAATGTCAATTCTATATATTTAAAAGAATTACTTATTTATTTATTTATTATTTATAATAGATTTATAGTATTTAATTCAAGATATTAGAAAATATCTAAATTTCTAAATATATAAATAATTGAATTTTACAAAAAATACATTACTAAATTATTACTTAAAATTCATATTAATTACAAAATATTTTATATTTTTTTTTAATTTATTACAATATTCTTTTCAAAAATCAACATAACTAAATGATTAGTTTCAATTTTTATTAGATAATAATATTTGTTAAAGAGTATTTCTCAATGTAATCTTTGATGAATGCTTTGTAATTTTCTTACTTCTATTATATATTCAAAAAATGATGTCAGTATTTGATATGACTTATTCTTTAATTGTAACCACAGAGAAATTGATTATTATTATAAAAGTAGAGTACTTTCTCAGGTTTCAAATAAATTGATCTATTGAAATATGTATTGTCCAATTATACTTGTTTATGCTATTGTAGGCATATCAGTCTTCTTCTTACTTTCTTATCGCAAAACATGCCATAGTAGATCAATAAATTGGTTTAAATTTACAGAAGAATTTTTTATTTATACATGAGTTAGAAGCTGTTTTAATTAATTTATAAATATAAAATAATTGATTTACTTACTTTTTTAATACACAGCATAATTTACATTTAAAATTATATTGATTATACTTTTATGCTCAATACACACATTGTATATTAAAGTATTTTAGTTAAACACTGAAAACAGATCATCATAACATTTGTTGATTTAACGTATAAAATTAGCAGAATAAAAAAATATTCTTATAACATCTTTTTTCAATATAAATAGTTTTACTTTTACTACAAAAAATAATATTCTTTTTTAAATACATGATTACTTATATTTCATTTATTATAAATATTATTATTTTCATTTTTTATAAAGTAAAAACTAAATTTTATTGTGTGTGATTTACTTTTGAAGTATTTCATACATAAGATTATGAATTATATAAACATAGTCAGCAGTGTGTTAATGACATGACATTTATGTTGATCAATTGCAAATCAAATTTGTAAAAAGAAAAACTCACAAACTCGTAAACTCAGCAAAACCCGGTCAGTGTTACCCGACAGCTACTGCGTGTCAATTACATATTTTTATTATGAATCATTATGCGAATACGACAATTTTTTATTAACTTCTAAAGACAAATTATACAAAAGGATAATAAATTATATTTTTTTACTTTTATTACATTGAACTATATATGTTTTATATTCATATTACGAATTCACGTTATTCTTGTGATACATTAACTAATGATTTGATGCATATTTTATATTAAAATAAAATTATTAATTTTCTCTAGTTTCTAAAAAATTATATGAAATTTATTCAGAATTCTTGAGTTAAATAACACTTAGGAAATTCAAAAAAATACTTTTGAGCTTAATTCCACTTTATCGTAATATATAAATTAATTTTTATATATACTTATAATAGTATAAAAATTTTAATAATTTTCATGACATAACGTAATTTATATTCCAATATTTTAACTGAATTGAATTATCTAAATTTTAAATAATATTGTTGGTTTTATTATAATTATTTAAAACTCAAATTCTTATTTTTTATATAAAATACTATAATTTGTGTAAAATTATACTCCATAATTTTTTATAATTTCAATTGATTTTTTAACTATTTTCTAGCATTGAGGTATAAAAAATTACCATTTTCAAATTTTAAAAATTGTATTAAAAAACTTGTTTAAAATACATTTGAGGAGTATTGTGAATTGAACTAACAACATACTTTAAGCTTTATGATGAATATAAATTATCAATTATATATATATTAATAAAAATGATCTCGAAATTTTAGAGAATTTTTCAATATTATGTTTTACGTATAAAAATGATTCACAATGATAATTATATCAACAAAATTAATTTTTAAATACATCGTCAATGTAAATAGATTTCTTATAATTTTATATTTCATATAGACCCCTACTTTATCGATACTAAAAACATTTTAATTGATAAAACAGAATATAATAAACATTATATCAAGAAATACGATTTAATAAAGTTTTTATCAAAATAATTCCAATAATAATTTTAAAAGTTCTGATACAAATATAAATTTTAATATCTGTTACATAATATTAGATTCAACTTACTATCTACAGTAAATAAGTTAGTTTTCGATGGTATCGAAAAATAATAATGTACATTGTGTAATGTATATTATAATACAGATTTTTAATTTATTTACAATCGGATTTTAAAGATTTAAAATGGGGGTATAATATTTATTTTTAATTTTTTATGAATTAGCAAAATATTCTATAATAATTATAAATAACTTAAATTATTTAATAAAACATAATTAAATTATATATTTCATTGAAATGCAGATGGTTACATTATTGAATATCAATATATGTTTACAATGTAAATACATGTCACTACTCGTAAAGTGAGATTACATAATAGGAATAACTTATATATTATATCCAAATAAAATGGAATATAAATGATCATCGCGTCACAGAGTTTATGGTGTGTATGTGAAAAATTATTAATTAACAATTTAACTGTTTTAAGTATGCTACTATTAAAAATTATATTTGTTTGTTTCTCAAATTTCAAAGTATCATTTAAAATATATCTACTTTTAATTTTAAAAGTTAATTTAATTCATATTCATAAAAAACTTTTTGATCATTAATTGTTTATGAGAAAACCGCTCTTTATATACATAAAATTTAGTGACTTGCGCAATTTAAATTATGTTTTTTATTTATCATGTTTGACGAAACTGCTCAATTTATATGTGAATTATATTACCATTAGAATTTAATTAATGTTTAAGCTTATTTCCATATTCTTGCACAATCTGACAATATTAAGCAATCAATGTACTTATATTATAATCAAATATTCAAAAATATTTATTTCCTCAACAAAATTAATAGTACAAAAAGGGACAGTATATTGGAAAAACTGTGTTAATCTTATGAAATGTGTAAATTTCAATACATTTTTATATCATATCTCATAATTTTTAAGTAAAACTACCAGAAAAATATCGTTAAAATGTGTCATAGTAGACTAGCAAAAAAGTTTAAGTTTGGTTAATAATAATAACAAAATATTTGTTTATTTTCAGCGATTATTTTTTCAGTAATTATATATATATAAATTATAATATCTTTAGCATACTATTATAATATAAAAAATTATATGTACAATGTAAATTTTCAGTGTACCTTAAATATATCAAAGTAAAACTTCAGATAATTAACATTTTTTTTATTGAGATAAATTAATGAATTATTTTTATTAAAATGTCTTAAACTATGACAAGAATTATGTGACTATTATTGCATACGCGATATTAATGCATATTAGATGGAAAGAGAAGCGATGAAAAATTCGCGAATGATTATATTATACTTTGAGAAGATGCATAATATTATCATTATCATTATTATTATGGGATGGCATTGTTGGTTCGATTTTGGTTTATTTAGATTTATTATAATATTATAATTTTTATTATAAATATTATAAATATATTACAAATTTAGAATTTACTGTGTTCTAACATTAACACTACTGCACGTTATGTATAACTGGGTAATTGTACGTGTAAAGATGCAAACACTTGTGTAGTAAAAGTTCATATATGATGAGCTCATTTTCAAAGTGGAAATAGTATTGTTATTAGCACAAATGCACAGCTCGAGCAGATCTAAACGTATACGAAATAATTGGAGATAATAGATGTGATAATAATGTTTAATAATTTAATCCATTTAGAAATTCTATAATATTTTTGGGAGAAATTTGACTTTCTCTCTTTGAAAGCAATATCACTTCCAGTCTTATAACATGTTAAAAGATCTTACTTCGAAGTCTAAGTCAATTATGATCTTTTACCGAATTTTATCACAAGTAAGACAATTATTTTGACAATAAAAAATTTATACTAATTTACATAAAATTATGTAACTGCATCATATTAATTAAAATAAATTATTTTCAAATAAAAATGAATTGTTCCTTATTTGATTTTATTTGATTTTAGACATTACAAACATTTCATTTCTTTTAATATTCTACATATTTTTATGAAAATTAAAAAATAAGTTTTTTATATTTACGTTTAAGGAAAATTTTTTATCAGATACATATATTTATATAAATGACATCACTATTACATGTTTTTGTAGAAATGACATCACGGCAACCGCTACCTGGCAAATCACATTCCCCGTTTCTCAATTACCAAAAAGCACATAAATGGATGACTCGCTCGGGTTAATCAAAAACTCAAACCCCTTGTAAAACTAAAAGTGATATAAATAATATTTTCCCATGAGAAATGAAAGAAATAAATATATACCGGAATAACCAAAGTGTTCTTTCTACGTCAAAAGGATGGTCATGTAAAAAACAAATGAATCCGTTTTTTTACGAATATCTACATTGGACTATGAAGCAAATTTTTAACTGCATTCTCATTTGAATTTGGTCATATTAGTGCATTACTTGTGATTTTTCTGAAATTGTAAGTCAAGTACTAACAAAAACGATATTCGACTGAAACTATTTTACCAATCAAACAATTAACTTTGCATGGTCAATTTTTATCACAACTCAATAATAAATCAATTTAAAATCTATCGTAACAAAAATGTTCCTTTACTTTATTTTCCCATTCTAGCTTTAAATTCATTATATAAAAATGCAAAATATATCAGTCTTTCATCTTCAATATATTGTATTTTTTTTAGAAAATTCATGATTCGTTATTATACGTGCGTCTAAAATTTATTAAAATAGAAATATATGTAACTTTAAGAAATACATACACATATACGTACCCAATAGAAGTATAATATATAAAATCACACAGCAATAACATAAATAGATAAGAGGACACAATAAGTTTGAGTAAACATTAAGGATCTTCACTACAATTAAATATTATAAATTCTATATATTTATACAATTAATATATAAATAATTAATTTCATTCATATAATTTTATATTTTTATATTTTTATTTATGAGTTTTATTATTTACAATATGCATTATATGACCAATGGTGGTAGATATTATATCCCTAATTTATTAACAAAGTTTGTTTTTTATTCTTCAGATATATATAATAATGGTAATTATATTATATACAACTTATATTATAATATAATATATCATAATAAATGCATTCTTTCATTTAAAAACAATTGATTTGCAAATAATATAATATATACTAATAAACGTTTCATATTTTTAATAGAAATATCTATTAGTATTAAACATCTGATATATTGACCTTACCTTGAGATAGATAATTTTCATGCGGCATAGATTGACAAGATAAAATGTAAAAACAAACTTGTTTTTAATTAATAAAGATTAACAAGGTGCTTTGATTCACAATAATTTATGTATATCAATAAATTTTTTATAATTATAAAATTATGAAAATATACATTGGTAAAAAGTGATAATGTAGATTTTATTTATGTTGATAATTTATAAATCATAAAATTAATATTATAGCAAAACATTCTTCACTATTTTATTGTAGATTTATAAAATGGTTACATATATTATGTTACTCATTAATCTTTCTACTAGGCAAAGTAACTCAAAATCAGAGGTTCTAAAATCAAATCTATTCTAAAAGGAAACAAAGTAAAAACAAAAGATAGAATGAATGAGATCTAATTGATCTAAAGTACTACAAAGCCCTTTTTCGGCCAGGTTTCCTTCATTTCTTTTCCTGTTTCTTTCTAAAAGATTAATTTTCTCCTTTTTCGCAGAATAATAGGTCTTAAAATGAGATAGGAATCAAGCTCCGTAGTTTATTATCTGAGGTACGATCTTACACGTTACTCAGAGTTAGAAAAGTTAGTTTCTAGATTATAGTGTTTCTCAAAAATTAAATGTGGCCTCGGAAATCAAGCTTTTCTACGACTCTATCTATATTTTTCCTATATTTTTCCAAAATTATCATCTTCGATTTGGTGAATTATCTACTAACAATAAATTAGATGGGCGAATGCATATAAACATATTTCTAGGTATAATATGAGTAAGTTTAAGTAAGCAATGTATTTATTCCAATTGTTCACTATTAATTATTATACTTAATATCGCTTTAATAATTTAATAATGATTCATATACTTCCTAGTTTTTATCAATTGCCGTATAATACTATGATAGATATTATTATTCAAATCTTTATTATAATTTTATTTGCTTTACCAAAATGATATATTAAATGTTAATCTTTATAATGAAGTAGAACATTTTGATTGTCTGTTGAAAAAAATATTTATGTATTATTAGTTTTTATTCATAGATAAATTAATAGTTAAAATTATTTCTATGTTTATTATGATAAAGGTAATACAATAATAAATATATTAAAAAATAAAAATTTTTTTTTTTTTTTTTAAATATAACCTTTACAAAATTTTTTTCAGGTTTATGTTAAAAACAACTATATGAATAATTTAAAAATAATTTGACTTTCTTTTATTAATTAGTATTAATTGAAACAATTAAATTTATTAATAAAATTAATTATTGATCTGAAAAAATATTAAATTAGTAATTTCGATATCTAACTCTAATTATTATCTGAAAAGATTGTATTACTATTATTAGATTTGTAATGTATCGTGAAAATAAAAGTTATGATTTCGTTTTTAAAATTAGAAATACTATATTTAAATACTACAAGTATTAAACGCAACATAAAAAAAGATTTTTTTGAATAGAAGAGGAAAAATTTTGATTTACCTTTCTATTAGAAGAAAGAAATGGAGATATCATAAAAATCTACTACACGGATTCTGTGTTTCTCTATTTCGAAATCGTGCTGTGCAATCAGAGTTAATGTTATAGACGAAATCGATTTCTAATTTGTTTTGGACGGAATTCAGATGGTCACTTTATACTGTTTATATATCTATAGATTCTGCACAACATCAATTGTGATGATCAAAAATTTCTTTACTATAATAAATTCGTAAATATTAATATAAAAAACAATAATCGAAAGAGCTTCGCGCTAAAAATAATAAAGTATTTTTTATGTAGTTTCTTTTGTTTATTGAAGATTTAAACTTAATAGAAATAGGTAAAAAAGAAAAGATGGTGACGACAATAAAGTAAGTGCTTATATAAACGTAAGAGAGATTTTCAACTATTATTGCTAATTAACATACACTAAATCCGAATAATTTAATATTTGAGCTATTGGATGCAGAAACTGAATTAACAGCTTTGTAGTTTTGTAAATTATGAAGTTCTTATTTGTCCCTGAATTAAATAAGTACAAACAAAAAAGGTGTCTACAGAAATGAGCTGGATTATATACGAAGCTGTGCCTCTCTTTCCCTACTGACAGTTATAATGGGCTTTAGCATTTAAATATATAATCATTTCACAGTTAATAATTCTCAACCCCAGGCAGTAGTTTCTGTGAATTTATATAGCTTGAATGGAGGATTATTGAATAAGAGGAGAATAAATTGATTCGACAGCGTAATAAACAATAGAAACGGCATGAGAACCCAAACTCGTCAAACACTATCTTTCTGATTATCTCCGACTAACATCCCTAATTCATCTTCATTCCTTAAGGAAACTGTGACTTTTCAATGAAAAAATTGACCCGACTTCTGTCTTTAGTTCCAGTCACATCTTCTTAATTTCTTAATACACATGTATTTATCTAGATTTTTTTAACATATCTTCTACCTCTTTCTTTATTAGGCGTACAGAAATTCTGAAATATTCAATATTAATATATCTAAAAATACGAATAACAAGAAGCCTTCTGAAAGAGAGTTATTTAAGTTAATTGTAATTCCATACAAATTAAAAAGTTTTAAATCCATAATTATTTATTCTTATAGTTTTTGAGACATAAATATAAATATAGATATTACACCATAAATATAAAAAATCTTCAGGAAAATACTACATAAAAAATATTAAACAATCTTTTTAAAAACTTTTTAAAACCAAAAGAATATTGCATTATTTTTACTTTTTTCCTTCCACTAAAGAATTTTTATAAAAAATTTAAGAAATGAAAAAGAAATGTTTGTCAATCTTATTCGTTATTAGATATATTTTAATAAATGTTTGTTAAAAATAATTAGTAACAATAATTCCATATAGTGAAAATTTAGTTATAAACTTAAATATTTAAAATTAAGAATACTATGTAAATAAATAAATAAATAAGTTCATTACTATTTTAAACTTTAATTTAGATTAGTACATTTATCTGAACCAAGAAAAAACAACAAAACAAATATTTATAAAGATGTTACTTTTATAAAAGTTTTTTTTTTAAAGTATCAGATTTTATTTTCAGATAAATTATTATATGAATTATGATAATTGAATTTCTTACCCTTTTAACGTTATGCAATTAATTTTATTTTTGGGCAATGAGCATACAAAATATGTTATATCTCTCTATTGAAATTCTATGTATAGAATTTTGTTTGCATTTATACTTAAACAAATCATTTTATGCTCATAATAAAAAATATATTATTATATTCTTATAAATTATAATATATTGTAGTATATTAATAATGTGAATATTATTTTAAATATTAATTGTGAAGAAAATTTTTTATAATTGCAAATAATCAAAAAATGACTTTTATTAAACTTATACCACAATCTAAATATAATTCTTTATATTTATAGATGATATTAATAGTAAAATATTTCACTTTATTTTCTCCATTAACAATATTATGAAATTCAAAATTAACCATTCTCTCTTTCAAATATTGAAAATACTCTCAATCAAAAGTGACACAAAATATAGCCTATAGACCATCGTGTTTATTCTTATGACACAAAAGTGACATATACCAATATTTTCCGTATAATTAGCAAACTTGCGCAATTTAAAAAGTATCGCTCTGCCATTTCTTTCCATTAATCCGTAGTTACCCAAGCATTCATCATTGTGTAAAAACGACTGCTCTCGGATCTTCAAAGCTGTCATCGAGAGCTCGAATCTATATCTCCGATGTTCACATTTGAATCGACGATCGGTCTCTTTTGTGTACAAAACGATAAGTTATAAAAGTTTGTTAGGGCAATGGTAATGCTCTATATATAGAGCTCGAGCTCCAAATATCGGTGGCACTCACTTTACTTTTCGCCAGTTGGTTTAGGCCAACATTCAATCTAAGCATTCGTAGAGGAAGTGAGGGCCAGAAAATAAGAGAGAGAGAGAGAGAGAGAGAG
This sequence comes from Eupristina koningsbergeri, assembly GCA_018907245.1. Taxonomy (NCBI): domain Eukaryota; kingdom Metazoa; phylum Arthropoda; class Insecta; order Hymenoptera; family Agaonidae; genus Eupristina; species Eupristina koningsbergeri. The sequence continues at coordinate 2,129,378 of JACCHV010000096.1, forward strand.
GGGGGGAGAGAGAAAGAGAGAGAGAGACACAAGTGCGATTTTGACCGAGAATGGTCGAGGACACAGAGTGGATTTGCTTTGGTATTCACAGCTTGTATGCTCTCGGGATTCGGGCTGCGTCCTGAAGCTCTGGTTCCCTTTCGGTTTTTGCCGCGAATCTTTTTATTCTACACCAACAACCAAATGTGGGACTAATGCGACGAAATTAAGGGCACAACGTGTTGGGCCAAAAAGCCCAAATGAAATGTGACTCTGTGTATTACCGACGATCCGCCCACATTTCCTTCTCAAGGAACTACTCAGAACTTTATAATAAATCCTTCGTAATATACACGTATATGAATATTATTAGCGAAATTTCATTTAATATTTCCTACCTTCTTAACGCGAGTACTAATTAAAAAAGATAAATTTGAATTGTAATTATACTTTTTGGTGGATTCATTTTCAGTGAATTGTAATATCGTCATTCATCAATTGTTGTATCGCTTTTGTATATTTATTATCCATACATTTATATAATATGCAAGCATTTTTATACAAATGTTCATAAATCATTTTAAAAAAGACCATAAAAAAATTTTATATATCATGTATTTTTAAGGTAATAAAAATTAAGAATATGGATACACAAAATCATTAAAATACAAAAAAAAAATAACAAAACAAAATCATAGATAAATATTTATTTTAAATGTGTTCAATCTATTATAATTACAAACTTTTTTACACAGTATAATAATTTTATCTAAAAAACTATCAAAGTCGACTAGATTCATTACATTATAAAATTCTATAAGAATATTAACCTTGACTTGTACTGTGATTTTCAACTTTTAATTGCTTTTTTAAGCTACACCACTCAGATACATTTCTCACGGTATATATATGCTAACGAATTCCTCTCTCCATAATACCATAAATAGATCAGTATTATTTTTTTTTTTTTTTAATCATTTGAGAGAGAATAAAATGAACAACCATGATAATAAAAAAAACATGTAAATATATTTCAATCTTTATCATACTTATTCAAACTTAAATACAAAAATAAATATTTCCATTATTAAAAGAACTTGTATATATGCATGCCTTACTATTTATTTATTTATTTTTATTTTATTTTTTATTTTTTTTTTTGAAAAAAATACAAAATTTAATTCATTAGGTGTTTAGCCTACAACTTATTAGCTAACTTTCACTATTTCGTATAAATAGAAAATTCCAATGTTACCCAATACTAGCAAACCTAAACTGCATTAGTAATTTAGTATGAACATTAATTTTATATTTAGAAAAAATTATTCAAAAAATAATTACTAATAGAAATAATAATAATGACGTATGGAAAATAAAGATAAGTATAAATTGACTTATGAGTAATACACATTTTTTTATATAACAGTACAAAAGAAAAATAGGGCTAAGATAATGTGGTTAGTAATCAAAACTTCCATAATAAAGTAAAATAATTTTTTTTAAATGAAACTAAATTATTTAAAACCTCCATTCGTCAATACGATTACATATATATATGTATATATATATAGATGTATAGATGTGTGTGCCTGTTAAAAATTATTGAAAAAATGAAAAAGGGCAGGAAATGTATAGTGATAAATAAATTTGTTTATCAGCGATGGGTCAAGGGAAGCCAAGTCAAAGAGAAAAGCGAAGAGAAACGCGAGTGTGTGCGTGTGCGTGTGCGTGTGCGCTCGAGGAGAGTGTGTATATTTAAAGGAAAAATAGAAAGATCGAGAAAGCGGTCGCATGTAAATGTCCGGCACATCTACGGGCTCGCGATCATCATCCTTTTGCCAAAGCAGGTGCATGATTCTATTTTTGCTGACGAGTAAGCGCTCGCGATTTTCGCATTTCTTTGCTCCTTTATATCACCGCCTTCTTCTTTGGAGGCCTTTGAAAAATTTAGTCCAACTCTTTTAAATTCCTTCGCTTACTTTTGACCTCCAATTTCTTCCTGATCATCTTCTCGATTTTATCGTGCCTTGAATCTTCGACATCGCTTTTTCTGCTTTTATACTTCGCCTGGTAAATTAAATTATTTCCATTTTGCAAAATTTCTTCCAGAAACTACTTAAAAGCCTCTGCTATTCTATAACCTACTTTTTTTCGTACTATTTCAACCTCAGTTTCTAACTCATTTTTTATTTTTACTCTTTAGCCAATACAAGTTATCTGATAAACATATAACCAATAACTCTCTATTCAAATGTACGTATGCTAAATCAGACAATGCGTTTCTTTTGCGAATGATTTATTGTTTACTACAATAGAGTTGTTCGTACAAGATATTTGTAATGTACTACTAACTACACTTCAAATTATTTGTTTTTCAGGATTTATTGTAAAACTGACAAATGTATTTACCAAGAACACCTGTTGCAAAAAAAAATAAATTATCAATGATTCGAGATAAAGATATAGGAGTAAATATCTATGACCTTATTCAATTTACTTTTAGAGTATTATTAGAATCGAAATACAAAATTTACAAAATACATCGATAGACTAATTCTAATAAAACTATATCTAGCTGACCTAAATGAAAGACTAGATTTAACCAAAATTAAATATTCATAAATTTTTATAAAATAATTAATAGTATTATAAAAAAACAGTTGCAATGGTTGAAATAATTTAGTGAAATCGAGAATCCCTTGTGAGTATAAAATGAAACAGAACAAAGTTTATATTTTTTTTCTTTCAACCGTTGAATAATGTATTTTGCTAACTTTTTTTATTTATTTAAATATGAGAAAGAAATACTTGTTAAAAAAATGTTTTTGAAAAATATACATTTAAATTTGATAAATTTGAAGAAATTTACAATATACCTCACAGTATTTATTGTACAACCATAATATGTGAATAAATTCAAATCTAAGTATATTCTTTTAAATTTTTAAATGTTATTTTTTTTTGTCATAATACATATTTTTATCAAAAATTTAGAGAGAAATTAAAAAATTGATTTACGATTATTACTAAAAGTATACATAAAATTTAAAAAAAATGAAATAATATATAAACATCCCGAGAAATTATACAATCATTTTTCTCAATATAAGCTTTTTCTTTTCTAAACTATCATAAAATATATTTGTAAAAAATTGTTTGCATAAATAACGAAGTTTGTATTTTAGGTCATCTTATGAATAAATGTATAAGTTTTAATCATTATTTATGTTGAAAATACAGAGTTATGCAGCTAACTGGTAGTACATATATTAATAGCAGACACCGATAACAACCAACACATGATGATTTCGCAAGATGGTCTAGTAACTTGTATATCCACTATTACACAGGGTAGAGTACCCCTACAATATATATTCAAGATATATATCTGGTTAAAAAAGAAAATGTTAACTTATAGGTCCCTTTACTTAAAACCCCTAACAGTTTTTCTTCGTTAAGATGGTGTACGCCCTCTGGCGATCATCTCTATTCTTAATACCTTTTCTACAAACCCTATACAATAAATTTTTCATTCTATCTACTTTAATGATTCAAATTCTCATGCTTTCTTTAAAATTGTAAATCAAAATATTAAATATTATAAACGAATACATTTTTTATTAAAGATAAAATTTATTTGTATTTATTGCTATTTTGACACGTATAAAAATATAGAAAATAATATAGAAAAAAATAACGTATATGAGTTTTTTTTCAAAAGTTATTTTAAGTATATGGCGTATTCTACCAGTAAAAGAACAAGAGATTAAATTTTTTTTATTAATTATATTATGAATAGTAAAAAAATCTATTTACTAATCGATGACAAAAAAAATTGATATAAGAACTGTTTATAATTATTTAAACAAAAAATGTGCAATCACGTATAAATTTGAGCTTCACGATTGGTGTTTGAAAATTGCTCATTATTACAAATATAGCCCTGGAAGCCCAATTATGCCGAGTAAAGAACCCTGTGAAAATAACAAACGAAAAGTTTTCACAGATTACGGATGAAAATGCTAAAATTATTTAATAAAAGTTCTTTTATTATGAATAAATATTAAAGTGCATCGATATTTCAAAAATATAAAAATGTAAATTGTTAATAAAAAAAACTGCCGAGTATAATTTATCATATATAAATAATATTTCGTTGCTACACCAAATATAAAGAAAGTTATCATTAGAATAACAGTATCAAAATTTTTTAAATTATGAAATAATTAAAACAATCATTATAAAATGTTATAATTTATGTTTTTTGTAATAAAATAATATATAAGTTTTCAAGTGATTTTTATGAGCAATTTGGGCATAATTTTATAAATAAATTGATTTATTTATCTATTTTTTAATAGATTGTGTGGGTAAGTATGCAGAGCGTGACCTTAACAAATAAAAATTGAAGAACGAAGGGCGCTAGAAAACTGGTAAATTATTATTACCGAAAAGTACTAATTGGTTTAGCCCCAGAAAATAAGATAAAAGGAAAAGGTATAATATATTTGCCGCAACTAAGATTCACAACTACCAGCCGAAGAAAATAGAGATGTTACATAGAATGCACATACACAACATTACTAACACATTCACCGTTGGTCACACACATTCATTCTGTAAAGATCCTAATTGATCTTGATAATGCAGCTGAACTGGTCCAAAAAACAGAAGCTAAAGCAGTTGTTCATTTACTGAGTAAAGGCTACAGACGAAATAAAGCCAAAAGGTTTCCTCTTTCACTGTTATCAAACTTCTCTCGAGAATGCGAAAATGGTAAACCATATGAACGATTTTTTAATTTGCTTCATCACTTTACTGCACAGTAAGTTATGGTACGTAATTCGATGTATATATTTGTATTTCATAAATAATAATTTTTTAAATAAATCAGCAACATTATAAATTTCAATTACGGTTCATAAAAATATAAAAATTTATTGCTTTAATTTAAATATGTTTACCATAAAATATGGTGTGTATTTTCTTTCATGTATTACATATGTAAAACAGATGTTTATAACGTAAAAAAAAAAAAAAAAAAAAAAAAAAAATGTTATTTAGTTTGAAATTGCATGCATTGGGTTGAATAAAAATTTCATAAATAAATTAAAATCGTTCAAGTAAATATAAAGTTGTAAGAAAGTAAAAGTTTTTAAATAAAGTACAAAGGTAAACATCCAAAGCACAACCATCGTATTATATTAAATAGTTATTCGGTATTCCGTTTTTCGGCCTTTGCTTCATTTTCTATATTTCCTTGTACTGTATATTTTACCTTCTTTACCTACTCTTTCCCACTGCGATTGCTATTCTCTCTATTGCTATCTCTTTAAGTGGGATCGTACCAAGGAAAGGGCTATTAAGAGCGAGGGTGGATGCAGCGGGAAATCGCGAGCAAAATGAAAAAAGCAAAAGCGAGAGAGAGAGAGAGTGAGAGAGTGGCGGGGGGGGGCAAGAAGAGAGAGTTCACTCGGGGTCTATTTCTAGGATGAGTAGGGTGGTGCGTGAGATTTCTGCCTCCCCCCCCCCCATCACTTATGATATACAGTCATTTCCGACACCATTTCAAAAGCCATTTGCCCGCAGCGAGCGAGCGTGGGTGCAAACTGCACGCGCGAACCAAGCGAGGGACCACTCGCTTCTGTTTTGCAAGCAACGAAGAGCCATGTAGATGCATAATCTTAGGGAGCCAAAGCCATCTCTCCTCTGCCTCCGACTCTATATTTGCCCGCGCGTAGGGCTTTTAAAGCTCGAAAATGCGCGGAATGCGTTGGAGTGGGACGCGGAAAGAGAGAGCGACGGAGAGAGAAAGAGAAAGAGCGTGTGCGTGTGCGTTCGTGTGGTACTTTCGACAGATTTAGTGGCAGTTGCGAGCGTAGGAGGCTCTTGCTACTTCGCAGGTGCACAATATTTACAAGGGAAAAGGCGCATCTCCGATGGCAAACAATATTAATTAATTTTAAATTGATGAATAAAGGGCGATCTTCTGTGCAACACACTTCCAATCTTTTCAATTGGCCAAATTGTAATTGCAATCTTTACGGTTTCATAAAGTATAATTGCAGCTCTACTCTTTTTATTCGATAACTTGCAAACCTTACCTTACAGGTGACTGTAATTCGTCTTCTTGCGAATTTCATCAACTTCAAAGGCGCCTGTGAAAGTAAATAAATTCTTTGATTGAAGAAGGGGAAGGACAAATGAAAAGATGCTTATTAAACCACTTCTTCATACTTTCTTATCCGTATTCTCTTGGATATTTTAGGTATGTGCAAAAAGCTTATTTTTCTTTTTGGGGTGTGTATCTTCCGCAAGTGATATTTCAAATGATTCTCTAACTATGAACCTACGAAATGTTCCAGTTGACAAATATTTGAGATAAAACATTTTTTAATCTGTTAGTCTTTATTTTTGTTTTTGGTTCAAAAGCGGATGTACCAAAATCGTCCAATTCATAAAATATAAATCATGAGAATCATAAATAAAAATTTGCGTTTGAATATAATTTTTATTACTTCTTAGTATTCAGTACTTTTTATCATCATTCGACGAATCATATTAAAATTCTCGTCTTCATAAAACATTGTGTAAATTTCATTCTCAAGTAATAATTTTATTGATTTGAAAATTGATCGAAATTAAACTTTCCTTTTTGTGTAATTAGACTCCTTTGATGAAACGAAGAGAAGTTTTAAAACACGAAAACGAATTTTAAATTTATGAAATTAAAACAAAATACACAAATTTACATTTAAATTGTCCAGACAGTTTTTGTTCGATACATTCCAATGTATTAGCTTATTATTAATTTATTAATAAGTATACTCGCGAAAATAGGTATTTTTTCAAAATATCTGCACGGATTCCAAATACAGCGAGACAGACTCCACTAACATCCAACTGTCACATCTATGTGATTGTAAAAAAGAAATTAAAGGAAATTCGCGACATTTAAAATTTGTATGTGGATGCTAGATAGTTAAAAATTTATATGTAGAGCGGTGAAGATGTAGATAAGGGATAGGAAAAGTTAAAAAGTCCACCATAATAACGTAACCGGAGTCGTCAAACTCACTTGGGTGCAATCATTTTACTATTAAACTTTAAGGAGTTAATAAATTATTATTCTTAATTAGCCCACAACAAATTTTATTAATTAAATTTTTTAAAGTTTGAATAAACACCATATAAACAAATAAATTAATGAAAGTTAAATCATTAAAATGGAATAATATTTTTTATTACTTAAATTGTTAATATAAAAATTCCAAATGAATATAGATAAATAAAATAAATAAATTTATATTCATCAAAATAATTATTTATAATAAACCATATAAAGTATCAATACCACTAATAAATGTATAATATAAACTTGATATATTTACCGAATAAAAGACTCTCGTTGCCAACATGCAAGTTTATTTCGTATAATTAGATAATGATACATAAAGTACATATTACCGATGACTCATCAATGAAAACAAAATATCGACATAGTAATATGACATGGTATGGTCTTTATTTTAGAATAAAAAGCTATTTTTAATGTATTATTTTCAGAAAAATTAAATGAAAAAATATTTTTCAAGAATTAGTATTTTTATATTTTTTTACACGAACAACTTTTTCTCCCTGTCTTTCATGTATAAAAAGACTAAAGACATAAAAACAAATGCATTTATTAATAAAATTCATTAATAAGTTAAAAATATTTAAAATTACTTTTTGTTTGCTTAAATATAAATTAAATAGTAACAATATATTTAAAACTTCATAAATTATAAAATTTGTTTTTATTATATGTATATCAAATATGTTATTATTAATACTAATTTATAATATATTTGAAAAGTTTACGAATAAAAATACTAAAAAGAAAGCCGTAAAAGTAAAAGTTAACTGCAAATTCTGAGAAACAGAGTTTTGTCAACAATTACCGACTGTTTTCCCCTGAACAAACATTTAAGTCTATAAATAAGGGAAATGTATCAGCTTATATTTACGAGACGGTACAACAACTTCCTCTTCGTTTTTTTTTTTTTTTTTGCATATAATAGATTATCGGAGGTAATCTTAGGTGAGTGCGGCGCGTCGTAGGGAGTAGAGAGAGAGAGAGAAAGAGAGAGAGAGAGAGAGAGAGAGAGAGACTAGAACCTCAACCAAAGAGAAAGAGGGTTGTAATCTATGAGTCACGAGTAGGGCTGATACGCCGTGACACGCACTATTATTTTTATGTTACCCTCGCGTGGATCCTATGATTCACAGCGAGGGCCAACATTTTTTTCTTTGATTGACGGGGATTGAAACGAGGAGCCAACGCGAACAACCCCTATTTCTTTTTTTACAGTGCGTCTAGTCGAAATGACGCGTTCAGGAATTAATCGCTGACGATCCCCGGGCGATTAACTACTTTAATTAATGGCACGCGCGATGCTCATCGTTGATTACAGGTAACGCGAATTTACTCAAGTGGAAGGGGAACGAAACGTACATTGCTGACTATTTTTAAATTACCCTCCTGTTCGAGTGCACGATGACATCGCGGTGTTTTGGTGCAACATTATTGAAATTCCAACCCTGTACATTGATACATTGATTTTATTGTATTAATTTTCACTACAATAAAAACATTTTAAATATGCATTTTTACACCGGAATATTAAATGTATTAACTATAATAAATTGTTGATTCAACAGTTGATCAAATTATCTTTAACGCCTTTACCAAAATGAGCATTTATATATCAAACTTATCTTTCTATTTGTTCCAATAAGAATTGTTTATATTGATTAACTGTAAAGTATTTTACATATAATTTTTCTTGATAAAAATTTTGTTTTACTATTTACTTTTATCTTTGCAATATTCATGAAAATAAATTATTTAATTTTTTAGCTGATTTTTTCCAAACATTTATTAAAAATTTTTTTTCTCATTTTTTACATATTCATTACGAATATTATTTAGTAAATCAAGAATTTAAATTATATATATCTTAACGATTAATAATAATTACAAAAAAAATTTTTGATTTGTATCAAAGTCTTTATTCAAAATCAGTATTTCCATACTGAGATTGGAATAAACCATTAGATTTTTACTATTAAGTTATATTTGAAGAATATTCGATGAACCATGAATAAAATAGTTGATTAAAAGCACCTGTTGAATAAAATTTATGCGCAATAGCTATAATAGAACCTAGATAAGGGGAATATTAATTGACAGATTAAAAATATTTGAACTTATGAATCATGCATTTCGTGTTTCCATGCTTCTGGCTTAACTGTACTTCAATAAATGACCTAACTCATGAAGATTAAAATTAAAAAAAAATTTTAATTTGCAAAATGTATACTTTATTTAATATACAATCAATGGATATTTATCTACATTTTTTATATAATAAAATAATATATTTGTAGTATACATGTCTATATTAATTATATTTTTAGCTATAATCAATTTATATAATATAATTTTTTAAATTTTATAACTAAAAAATAATTTATAAATTTTTATAGTTTTTAAAAATTTTTAAATTGCTTATATACATATTTTTATAATTCGTAAAATAGTGAATAACGATGGATTGTCGAAATAGATCTGAGTTACATATTCGTTCTCTATACACATAAATTTGTCATAAATTAAGAATTTTGTTTCTATAAAGCTTAATGCTTAATTTATATTTGTACTCTCTACCTAAATAAATCTATATTTATAATTTTATTTCCCGTTATTATGTCATAAAAATTTTTCAATTATAATGGGAATTCACAAATAGTTGAATCAAGTATGTAATATCTTATATTGCGAATAAATATTGCATATAAGTTTTTAGAACATATATTTATAGTAAATAAGAAAATGTCTTACATTTTAAATAAAAATTATTAGGATTAAAAATTCCATCTCAAAATCTTAATATGTACCGAAGAATACTATGTATTAAATCTTTCGATGTAAGTTGTTGAAATTTGGATTATTTTTATATTATTTCATATCTTATTCAATGTTAATCAACCTTGAATAAATCATTACTATAATTATATGTTAATTATCTTTCATTAAAACTCATCTTGAAATTTTTTTTGTAGTTGAACGGTCGATTTTTAATATTTATTTTTCTAAATGATCATTATAATATTATGGACTAATTTTATTATAAAAATTATATTTTTGTTTTAAAATAAGGTAATTTCTTGCTATTAAAACATTATATATTTTATTATTTTGTAATTAACATTTATTTAAACTGTATCAAAATAACGTTCATAAATTTAGAATACATTATCATATTTGTGTATAAAAATATTAATGTCATTCATACATTTCTGTAATGAATAAGTGTAAATGTTGAATAATATTTATGACTTTAAAAATACTTGTGTAATTTTATGTAAATTCTAATACTATACGTAATACTGTATTATAAATCATTGATCTAATCAACAAAAAAATTTTTCTTTAACATGTGTATATGTAGGATGTAATTTATACAAAATTTAAATAATAAAATATCTATACTAATAATGATTTCATTAATATTTGTAAACTTAAATTGTATATGAAAAACAAATTTGCAATAATAAATTTTTACATAAATTTTTACTATATTTATACAGATAAAATATAAAAGTTTCTTCAATCTAAATAAAAATATGTAAAAGTAATTAAATTATTTAAATATCAAAAGAGATAAAGAGAAAAGTAAAATGAATATAAGAAGAAGAAAAAAAGTAAAATACTTATATCGAATGATTTTTTTTAACTACTTTGCACATCATTAGCTTTTCATTCATTCAAATAAAAATATTAAAATAAATCAAATTTTTATTGATAAAGTATAGCATTCTTTGTGAAACATTATCAGAGATCAGTATTGATCAATATAATTCCTTTTTTCTTATCACATCTTTAATATTTTTATTGGAAAAAAATAATATTTGATTTGAAACCAGAGAAAAATGTTTCATGGATACAGTAATGTTACGTTAGAGGGTTACACGAGAACGAAAAAAAGAAAAACCGATTCCCTTAGAGTATATATCGAAAACGAATAAAAATACTTTTCAGAATCCCTCATTTAGTATCATATTGAAGCAATTTCAAATGTGTCGAATTTTTTGATTCGGCAACACTAACTCAGTAAAACTTTTTCGACCCTTAAGCAAAAGACGACGAGGTTGACGATTTATTTCTTTATTTTTCGAGTACACCTACATGTGCACATGCATATATAAATATAATTACATAAAATACAAAGGACGAGAAGACGTGAAACGCAGAGAGAGAGGGAAAGAATTAAAGTATACACGCCCTACAGTAATTTGGTTGATTCGACCCCTTGGCTATGGATTGCACTGGCGCATACCCACACGACAGGATAAGCTATTGCTCTAAGTTTACACCTACATACATATGTGTCTACGTATGTATGATTGTATGCGTGTGATGCATGTATATACGTATATAATATGCAGGCATGTGTAGCAGAGTTGAACCGATGCAATGATATGCCAAAAGTGCTTTTCCTTTTTCCGATCACCCCATGACAAGCGACTTTTTCCTCCACCCCTCATGAATATACACATGACGCGTCGCCAGTTGCAACGCCTGTTCATCACCAAATGCGTACGGAAAACTGTAGTAAAGTGAACTCTGCATTCAACAGAGTCTGACATTTATTTCTAGAATGTTTTATTATAATATTAAGTAGTTTTATTTTTGTACGAATTAATTACAAATTTATAATTCCTATGTAAAGTATGTGTTCATAACTATTTTTCATAATGTCATTACAGCGAAAGAATTTGTAGCGGACTTCGATCCATGGTTTTAGAATTTTTGGACATCGTGCATTAATAAGTTGTACGTGAAATTAAGAACTTTTACACGACATAATTATTAAAAAAAAAAAAAACACCTTTCTCGTCTATTTAAATATATTCTGTTTGTTATAACTAGCTCAATACATTTTGATTGATGAAATTGCTCTTAATAACTATTATAAAAATGATTGTGTGTTACTGCGTGTTGTAGTCTTTTATAAAATGGTATAAATTAATTTCAAAATATGTCAATCAGACTAAATTAAATAAATAATAATTGAAATTATAAAAAAAAATGTTAAATACTTAAGGATTAGTTTATTGAAGAACAATACCATAGAAAAACAGAGATGGTAATGAAACACATATCAATTTTAATTTTGATTTTTGTTTATCTTCAATTGCGACAAAACAAATCACAAATAAAAATATTATTCTGCATTGAAAATCGAGTTTAATTTATAAATAATTATCAATACAATAAAATTAGACGACTGGAAAATAATGAGAATTCTTTATTAGTCTCTAAAAATGTGACCAAGTCGTATAATTTACTATGCGCCGCTCTTCATCTAATGCGCACATGCATATGTGCATTCGTGTGTCAAAAAATAGAAAGGTAGAGGAAGACGGAGAAAAGGGCAGTAGCCAAGGGGACAGAGAAAAGAAAACGACAAAGGAAGACTAGTGGCGGAAAAGTGGGAGAAGTTTCTCGGCGCTAACCGCGATCGGGATACACAGAAAGCAGAAAGTATTTTCAACCTCTTTCCCTTCGGCCGAACGCGAGGGTCGTGCCAAGGCGGGCGCGCGTGTGCGTGAGGGTGCACACGCCTAACTCACGCACTCATTATAGTGGGGACGAGTGGAGGCTTGTTGTCGTCGTGTGTCTGTCTCTTCGGTTTCGGGGGTTTCGCTTAGTTTCCCGCCAGCCTCTCAGGACGCTGCAGCTAGCCGCAACCAAAGCTCCTCGGTCCTATTTTTAACGTCCTATGCCCGCTGCGAGCCAACATGTCCGCTTTCTCTATCCCTCCGGTAAAAATCAAAAACCGACATTTTTGTTTCCGGTGAGAGGCGAGTGATTCATCGCCAACTCGCCAACCAACCCTGGCGCTTCGAGTTGGCTGGGCCTCCTGCCGCCGATTTGCAATTTGCAATAATCCGCCAAAATTCCCGTGCCACTGGCCTCGGGTGCCTCGGTTTCTCTCAGTGAAGATCCACAGGTGCACAAGGATCTGGGGTGCGTGATCCAGGGGCAGATTGTCCTCGAACTCACGGAAACTAAAACTAGGAGATGAATGGTTGGTGTGCGATAACGTTTTTGTTTCTCGGTTGACTGTGACCCAGTGCAAATCGGTGATGAGTGCATGCAAATGCGAGTCATCGGCTGAATTACCAATCCTCGGCTACATTTACTCTTTCCACCGTGGCCATCGCCCAAAGTAAACAGACTCTGACTGGTCGGCGAGTGATCAACCGAAAGCCCCGCTAAAAAAAGGTCAACCGAAAGAGTGAAGGACAGGCTGGTGCGAGGGAGCGGATGAGCCCCGAGACCGCATGAGCGACAAAGAGGAGTGCGACACTGCGCGGGAGGTCCGGAATTGCGGGGAATCGCCCAAAAAAAAGGCAGCAGCTGTCTCGCACGGTAATCAAAGGGAGGCGCGTGGAGAATGACGTGGACACGGCAATAACGACCACGTGCGCCATCCTCAGCGCCAGAGGAACTTCCTCTGGGCCGCGCACCACGTCCGGAACCGAAAAACCGGACGAAACCCGAGCGCCACTGGCGTCGGCAATAAAAAAGCCCACGGCATCTGCCAAATCTATCGCTTGCTGGTCGCTGACATCAATCTAAATGAGTTGATGTGCCGCATTTACTGGGAATCTTGAAATTAAATTAGAATGGGTCGCTGAATTGGCCACGGACCTGCCCTCTAAATTAAAACATAACGCAAAATTTAATTAAACGTACTCTTTTGCGGCCCGAAAGAACAGTTACTCCACAAATCGAGTCTGCATCGAGTGTATAGGGGAATAATATTAATAAGTTACACAAAAAAGTGCAATAAAGCCAAATATTAGTTCATGAAATAATTAGTTTATGCAAATGAAAGAAGTTTTAACTTAAACTTTAATAATTGTTATTTATAGTCGTACATTCTATCAACTACAACAAGTGTAAGGATTAAGAATAACTAGCGCTTTCAGTTTCTTAAACAAACGACCGACATCTATACCAATGAAATAGCTTATAAAATTCAAATAAATAAATTTAATACAGTAAAATAAAATTGTGTGTAATTTTCGAAAGAACATGGATGGAAATAGGTGTCTTCATAAGTGTTTATAAGCAGTGCAGTGAACACGTGATAAGGAAAAAATCGGGCGCCGGCTGGCGCCTATACGCGAATATCGATGTTGAATGAAAAATTATGCACTTTTCCTTACCAAAGTGCCGATTTTGAGAGCTAATTTGCATACGTCAGCATTAACAGTCAACTTTCTTCCATTACTGAAAAATGCAACTTACATCGTGGCAGGTGCTTTTTGCAGGTCTGTCGATGCTTCTGACAGGCTGCAAAACTGCAAGTTTCGAAGATATGGAATTGGATGCTCAAACCAAAGGTGAGATTATTATTTCAACGTTTATGTGCGTGATCTTTTAATGAAAAATACTTGATCAAAAGTACATCATTGATCGTGTTTTAAAAAGAATACAATTTATTTGTATATTATTTATATTAAGAGTTATAATTTCCTAAGTAGCGGATAAAAAATTTAAATAATATACATTTGGATGAGCATTAAATAGTAATTAGATTAATAGTCGTTAAATTAGTTGTAACAAATAAATTATTAGCATTGGATTTATTAGTACTTTTAATGTCACATCTAACATTGTGGTATGTAGGTCGACATAGATAAATATATCGTTCAGTGTATTCTAATTTATAAGTCTATATGTAACATTTATTTTATTTTTCCCACCACATAATTACCTTTTTTACCACTTTCGGTAAAAAAAATTAGTGTATACTCGTACAATCAATTCTCTACCCAAAAAAAAATAAATTTATGAATATACCATTCATACTTTGAAACACTTGTATAGTAATATGTGTTTTTATATGCGTATAAGTATAAGTTATCCATCATTCTACACGTACGTATTTGCTTAGAAGCACAAAAACAATCTGAGAAATCATCACTTGAATGTTTATAATATGGTATGTGTTTTGGGTTCCCCCTACAAATCTTAATGACTTGAATTCCTTAACTACACCATCATTATTTATATCTAATAGTCTTCTAACACCCAGAAGTATGAGAATAAGCGTGAAAGAAGGAACGATTTGACTATTCCTAAAAAAAATTAAAAAGTTTAAATATACTTGATTGATTCCTCTAAAATTTTATATTCCTTATCATTTTTGAGACATAAATTATAAAATATAAAATAATACGTATACATATTTATGAATATAAGCAAACTAAAGTGCTCATTAGTTTGACTAAGCATCGGTACTTTTTATGACTTTTTTTTGCAATTTGTTGATTTTTTCTGTTGCACTTGTTAAAAAAAGAAAGCTGCGTTTGAAAAACTTAGTTCATGGAAAGACAGACAAAGAATTTCTATATATGCTGAATTTATGTTACCATAAAAAAATGAAAACATATGAATTGAGAGAAATTGAGAATGATCAAAAATACGTGGAAATGTTAAATTAAGCATTAGAAGACGTTGATGTCACTTGAAATTGATTGATCTACTTTTGTATATTCATCCACTGTATGCTTTCACTGTAAGTATTAAATGATTAATCAATAAAATAAATAATTAAAATAAGTTAATAAATTTAAAAAAATAATAATTAAAATAAAATAAACTAATTAATTAATCGACTAAATAAATAATTAAAAATAATTAAAAATAAATAAATAAAAAATGAGAATTTTTACATTAACACTTATTATTTTATCCTTTTTTATACTCTTATTAGAAATACTATGCTATATAATTTCATTTAATTCTAATTTTTTTGACTAGTTATTTAATTTAATGATTTATCTAAACATTTTAATATTTTACAAATCTATACTTTTCATACAATATTATTACAGCATATTTCGGTACGATCATTTGAAAAAATAGCATTTAAAAATAAAGCTTATGCATTGATAATAAATTTTCAGTTGAGTATATAAATAAATATTAATAAACAAATTAAACATACAGTGAATAAGTAAATATAAAAAATATTTTAAATATTTCAATAAAAAATATTTATTTTTTATAGGAAATGTATTTCTAAATATAATGAAAATAAATTCCATGCTATTTATTTATACTCTATGATGCTATTATGTATTAATATGAATTCACTTTTATAGAAGTATATATATTGCATGCAAATT
This sequence comes from Eupristina koningsbergeri, assembly GCA_018907245.1. Taxonomy (NCBI): domain Eukaryota; kingdom Metazoa; phylum Arthropoda; class Insecta; order Hymenoptera; family Agaonidae; genus Eupristina; species Eupristina koningsbergeri. The sequence goes on from JACCHV010000096.1 coordinate 2,145,611, forward strand.
GTAGAAGTAATGCAATAACAGTATTAAGAATAATAACGAGAAATTATTTTTAAAAATCTCTACGAAATTGAAATACTCTACTTATATTATTTTTTAGATTATAATTATTCATCATTTTTATTTTCCATCTCATTTTATTTTTTATTTATCATTAATTGTACCCAAATATCAGAATATACTCATTATTAATAATTATTATTGAAATAATATTATTTAATTTACGCTTTTCATTTATTTACTAATTTATAATTGTTCAGTATACTAATGAAATGGCATAATAAAATAATGCATATATTTTAGTCAATCGTGCAATTATTTATTTTATGTAGAATTTAACCGATGCGTTACAGTTAGTGCACATTTATATGAGTCATGATTAACAATTTAAATAGTTAAATAGATTGCACAGTATGTCCCATATTTATCTATTGCCTACAGTTGTAATTTGGTTTTAGTAGAAGTAAAATATGTGCCGTTTTACGAATGGAAGATATATTTGGACCAGATGCCTAAAGAATTCCTCGCCGAAGTAGACACTAACTATTCTATACATTTAAAAACACAGGAGAAAGAAAAACGCTAAGAACCATGAGATTAATGTGTGCGATTTTTTTATTTGTGCTACTTTCTTTATTCTTGATTGTAAAAATAAACATGAACTTCAAAACAGATCTTAAGCAATAATTCATTGAATAAATGAATACCAAAAAATAGGCTTAGAAGCTAATAGGAACTTATGATAACGGATATTTTATGGATTATTCATAAGTATTATTAGATTTTGTCATACTAGATTCTATTTAAATATTTATTTAAAATTTGTAGGTTATAGAAAAGAGATATTTTTGTACAACGTAAAAATTTCTTATATTTTTATGAAACTTAAAATTTTATTTAGAAATACTTTCCTTTAAAATTTAATTTAATCCAGAAATTTTTCTATTAGTATTGTGATACATTATTTTTAGAATCTAAATATTTAATGTACATAAATACTATTAATAGAATAATATAATAAATTTGCATTGTTATAAAAGTATAGTTATATGGGTCATTATATTTTCATGGATTTATCTGTAGCCAAGAGAAAAAAACAAAAAAATTCAAAAGTGTATGAACATTAGATATTTTTATGATAATGATTAAAAAATTATTATTAATGTAGTAATATAATTAATAAGAAATTACTTTTAGAAATTTTTAATATATTTATTAATAAACGGCGTTTCATAATATTTATCTATGAATAAGTAATGTATAAAATATCGAAAAATTAAAATTTAAATAATTTAATTGTGATAGTCGATTTTGTTTTATAATTTGTCTCTATTAAAATTATTTTTTGAACAATCTCAATATATACAAAGTTGATAAAAACTATTTCACTATTTTTATGTGTAATTTATGATAATAATATCTTCAATATTTAAATGTTGGTATACAGTATATTAAAAATTGTCATGAAATTAATTGGTATTATGAATTAAATGTATATTTATAATACAAATAGATACAATGATCTAAATAGAAAACATGATTTTATTATTTATGAAATTATGAGAATTAATTTTTACTATTTTTCTTTATAAAGTAATTTAAAATTTGTCAATTAAGTAATAAATATTGATTAGTTTATAAATATTGATAGATGTCAATTTTCATATAAATTCATAAGGAGAAAATATCTTTAGTAAATTTTATGCGATAATTGACAGTATCTATACCTTTTATATAAAGTAAAATAATATATTTATATATTTACTAAAACAATTAAATTTGATATTTATCGTGAATAATCGTATATATATTTTTATTTGTATTAAAATTAAAAATCAGTATAGTTTTGCGAAAGCAATATGATTCTCTCTTACTGCACAAATAAATTAACTTTAAATGAATGCCGTATTTTAGGAAAAAGATTCCCGGTCGGTAAAAAATGCATAAAACTAACGTGTTTTCCTGTATTTTATATGCATATGTCACACAGAATTTAAATGCTGTGTAAAAATTCATGTTTGCAGTTTAATAGCCGAAAGTATCCATTGAGTGACAAATGGTGAATTTGAAATATTATTATGGTTTTCGGGTTGAAACACCGAAATCGTAGTCGTTCGACAGTGTAATTGCCGGGCAATTTTCAATGCACTTCTCTTCGCACGTTGAACCGGTAATAGAGATGGATCGGAATGCATTTTAAGTTTCACAAAGTGCTCCTTATACTGGAGGGTACGACGATCTTCGCCGTCGCCACCGCCGCCATCGTCGTGGTCGTCGTCGTCGTGGTCGTCGTGGTCGTCGTCGTCGTCGTCGTCGTCGTCGTCGTCGTCGTGCCCTAAACGAAGTCGCGACGGCATCCGCGACAAATTTCTTCTCTTCTCTTCTTTTCTCTTCTCTTCTCTTCTCTTCTCTTCTCTTCTCTTCTCTTCTCTTCTTGCGCTCAAAATATCCACTTTAATGTACGGTGTTTTGAAAATACTGAGGTTAGCGGATGGCGCAGTTGGAGAGGACCCAGGGGTGCTTTGATCAAAGTTAAGCGAATTGCAGACTGCACTTTTGTTCGGCACTGTAGGTTTCACTTATTTCAAAGAAGAGAACTATTGAGTTATAATGAAGTTGAATCAAGAAAGTATTTTTAAAATGAGCTAAAGAACGAATATTTTTCAGAGATCGTGAAGTTTTTCTGAGTATCCGTTTAAAAAAAAAACTTTATTGCAAAAATATTAGCATCTGCATCTGTAGCATCTTATTAAAAATAAAAAACAATAACCCTTATTAATTATATATGCATAATAATACCTGGAACTTTCGCTTGAATTCATAAAATTAAAAAATATCAAATTGGATTTTTTTTAGAGATTATGTTAAATTTCAAACTTTAATGTAATTTATCTCTTTTCAAATTACTCATTATTGATATTATATATAACTTGCACAACATAATTTATTATTTTACCACAAAGATCTATTTGACTTTTTATTTATTCTGAAAAAATATTCATTTAAATATATCTTGATTTATAATAAAAACTCAGTAATTTATTTCATGGCTCACATAAAACAAATGTATACTTAGATTATTTACAATTAAATCAAAACGCATATAGTATATTTATTATAAGTTTTTAAATAAATGATTATAAATATGCTCAACATATATATATATATATATATATATTCAATAAAGTTTTCTACAATAATCTATAGTAATTTTCAAATAAAATATAAACACTATTCTATATATTATCACAAATTCGAACATATGAAGTTCTCATTAATTTCTTTTATTACGTAAATGATTGTTTATCAAAAATAAAAATTTATTAATTTATTCGTAGATTTGTTGAAAATTTAGGTATTTAACTATACTCTAATAATATAAGATTTACATTTGCCAATATAAATTCATATTTATATACTTCTGGCTATACTGCACCGATATATATTTTAAAAAAATATTTTAATATTACAATTGTAGCATAATACGCATGCGAGAAAAATTGTAATTTTTATATATTATAAATTATAATGATACTAAAAATATATAATAACTAAAATAATAATAGTAACTGATTAATGTTTGGTAATACATAAAGTTTTATAAAAATATAGGTACTCTATTAATTTAATATAAAATTATTTAAATTCTTGTACGTAAACTCTCTTTGACAATAAAATTTTTAACAATTCTTTCATTTCAGTAATGAAATTTTTAATTTCTTAATTAGAGTTTTTAAAAATTCTTTTATTGATATTTTACTTTACAACAGCTTAACTTTAAAAAGTTATTTGTTGTTCTCCAAGATATAATGTCATCTGGACTAGTAAATTTCGTAAAGCTAAAAAATCATTATTTTAAAATTTTTAATTAAAACTTAATTAAATGCACAAAACTTATTTAAACTTTATTTAAATAAATTTTTCAACTAAACTTTTTTAATTATTTTTTGTACAACTTTATTATACCTGTCAAAAACTGTAAAAATACAAAAGTGATTTACGTTTTAAGAAAACTTTATAAATCACTTTGAAAGGAAGTTAAGTTAAAATTAAAATAACTAAATGCTAATGGTATTAAACGAGAAGGGTCTTATCTTATGAAATTGCTTTTTGCACTTTTAAAATAGCATATTCATGCTCATCAAAAATCAATCATCAATAAAATATAAGAAAATATAAAATATAAAGCGATGAGACACATAAGTTTAATATATACAAGAAGAAAAGTAGAAGAAATAACGAATATGAAGGTCGATCAACTTTCTACTTTAGAGAAGGCTTATCCATAAAAACTAATAAGAATAAGGTGAACTGATAGACAAAATAGATGCAAGCTAAATGGTGATCGTTAATATCAATTTTTATGATACTTTTATCGATTATTGATCTACAAATCTTTCCTTTTCCCTCTCATATGCAACTTAACCTTCTTTATTGCTCCTTCTCCTTCATCCAGATCTATTATCCAAACTCGACTAGCCGTATCAAAGTGGCTCTTATGATGAATAAGTTTTGTCCTTTTCGCTCTTTAAAGCAAGATAGTTGCTTCGCATGGGACGCTATTAACTTCATAAGATGTTTTCATGCAAGTAACAACACCAACACTCAATGTTTTTATAGTGTACTGCCACCGTTTTATATATAGAATTTCTATTTATCTCTCTTTCTCTTTCTCCCCCTCATTTTAACTCTACTTCCCACTATTTGCTTTACATTCGGCGGTTTTAATTGAGCATGTAACAACGTTGATTGAGCAACTCACATGCTGTATCAATAAATTTAGGAATACAGGACGTTTAAATTTTATTGACAGTGATTACGTTTAAAACTTCTAAATAATGTTTTTTTTAGGTGATTTTCCTGTGGATATTAAACATGAACCAATAAATATGAAAAAGTCTGTAGCGATTACTATCATTTAATATACTTTCTTCGGTAAATTAAAAAAATACTAGTTCATAACCGTAAAAGTATTTAAGTAGACTACAACTTATTAATAAACTTTTTAAAACAGATATACATAATATTTTTTTAGAGTATTCCTGCTTTTTACACTGAAAAAAAAATAATTTAGTGTTGAACATTTATTATACAGAAAAGTTTCTTTAAAAAATCGTTAATTTTTAGTAACAAAAATAATTTGTTTTTTATAATATTATTAAAATATTAATATATTATTTTTATTATTGTCATTTTTATTATTGATATGTATATTTTAATAATTTTTTAATGTACTATTAAATATTTATGAATATTTAAGTGATACAGAAATTTTATACTAATATAATTACATATACAATATTTGATATAATTGACATAAATTTATATAATTTACAATTGAACTAAATTCAACACGAAAACTAAAATTATTGCTCCTGCTTTAATATGAACTATTGAATTTATTTAAATATTATCTACCATTATTTAAATACTCAAAATGTATCGACTGAGTAATTTCGATAATTTATATTGACATAAATCATGTGATGTACATAAAATTATGAAATATATAATCATATCTTTGCTTTTTTAAAATAAAATTTCATTTTGTTTTTACCTTATAATCTCTCTCTCTCTCTCTCTCTCTCTCTCTCTCTCTTTATCATTCTCTATTCATATTACACTTTTAATTTACCAAAAAAAGAATTAATCGCACAACCTCATATCGAATACAAATCTCAATGATTACCATGTCAGTTACAAAAATAATTAATAATACTTGAAAGTAAGTGTATATTGTATTAGCAATTTTCATAAAATCATTCTCTTTCAATCTGTATATATTGCACTGTAATAAGCTAAAATCACCAATTATCTATTTGAATTCGATCAATATTAAAAATAAAAAAAATTAAATTAAATGAATTAATTAAATTAAAATTAAAAAAATAAATAGTATCAACATAAAAAAAATATTAATACCTTAAATAATTTTATTTTAATGTCAATTATAAAATTGAAACAAAGTTCTTCATCAATTTATCTCTTACTATTGAATTGTTCTTGTTCAAAAATTCCATTTTTATCTAGTTTATGATAATTATATTTTTATTATAAAATATCATCTAATTTTCTAATTGATTAGAATTTAAAATTCTAGTTGGACTGGAGTATTAACTATTTGATAATAGTTCATAAAAATAAATTAATCAATTTAAAAAATTATTAATATACTGGTATTTAAATTAATAAATTATAATTTAAAAAAAATTATAATTATAGACTATATTCTTTATATTGATGCATATATTTACTAACTTTGTATTTTTATTATCTTTCTAAATGTAATAAATGAATTTATTTTTATATATTTTGTCTGTACTGTAATATATTGTCAGTCATATTTCTTCTTTTAAATTCCAAAAAATCATGTATATTTTATAAAAGAAATAAACTATTTAGTAAATGTTTTAAATGTTATAAATCATTCTTATAGAAATGCATTTATCGCCTTGAATACCTATTTTTATATTTATATTTAAATATGGATAATTTAAATATTGATACGATATAGGTCATGATGATCTATCGGACCAATAATAAACCACTAATAGCTTTAGTAACCAATCGTATGAAGGTCAATATTCTTTTAAGGTGTATAGCCAAGGTTGTATTGTATATTTTAAAAAATTCAAAATTATAAGTACAAGGATGTGTTTTGTCATTCTCCCGATAAATACAGCCTCCAAATAATAATTTTATAAAGATAAATGTGGTGTATTATTAATATATCGTTAGTATTAATTTTATAATTTTATACATAAAATAATTAGCAACAGCAACTTTAACAGTATGCTCATTTGTGGATTTATATACATCGGCAGTATGTGTATAATGTTTGATAAATATGTTTATGTTTAATGATGATATTGAGAAACTATAAATATTCCGGAAAACATCAATCCTGTCTGTATGAGCACTAAGAGTTTGCAATTTTTCAAGGATTGAAATAAATTGGTATTGAAATAATTGAATTAAAAATTTTGTAAGTTAATTTGATAAAAGAATTTGTAAACTACAATTGTTATAATGATAGAAGGTATCTAAAACATTACTTTAAAAATATTGCCTCCATTATAGCTTATAAATAAAAAAAGAAATGGAAAGCGATATAGGAAAAAGCAGGTAATAATGAAATTTAGACTAAAATATATATTTAATAAAAAATTAATATATACAATTATAATAAATATTTTCAAAAAATAATATATAGATCTATATTACAATTGTAAATTTTTTGTTATTTCGTCACTCATACATCTATGTATTGCTGTTTCTCGTGAAAAGAGAAAATATAAGAGAAGTACAAATTAAAAATAGAATTTGAATCAGAATTATAAAATATAATTATCGAATAAATCTGAAATTTATTTTGAACATCATTGCGTGCACATAACCAAGGAATATTATGCAGAGCGAATGGCAGTAATACTAACAGAGCTAGTAGTGTTATACCACGTGTGGTCGGACATGATCAAATTTAATTTTGTTGCGAATTAAGTTCTGCAAACTTTTATCTTTTATACTTCAGGCTTAAAATATAAATTACCTTACGAGATTCATTGAGAGAGCTAATCTAAAAGATTATAACAAAAATTCAATTTTTAAAATAAGAAATTACAGAATTTTTTCGATTTTTCATGTATTAAGTTTTCAGTATCAGATAATTACCGTGTGACCAAAAATGTTCTATTATTTGGACTATTAGCATAACTCGGTTGCTCTGTAAAAGCTTTTCAAATCTTTTACAAGAATATTGCAACACCCAGTACAAACAGTGATGCAAAGAGATTTGAATCAATGACAGTTTTATGTGCAATAGAAACATTTACGAATGGAAGTATCGTTTACTGCAATCTTTGCACCAGAGCAAGAAACTTTTTACTCCCTTTAAAATAAAATTTTGTCTTCGCATTACATTTACCAATTCACATATGCATGTACATGTTGATAAATGTGTTCATATTTGTATATATGGGAGCAAGACACTGGTGACACATCTCTTGTATGAATACTTCAAAGTATGAGTTTGCATTAGAATAAGAAAATAAAAGCAAGGATTCAAATTTATTTGTGTATTTGACGAAATAGCAGAAACAAGTTACTTTTAGTGAGAGACTACTAACATTTGAAAATGTATCCGATAATATCTTTCTTATAACTATTATTAATGCATTTAACTTAAACGCTTATAAAATAGAGTAATAGATACAATCATTAGATTATGTATTTTATTTAAAATAAATATAATTACATACATAGATATATTAGATATGGAGTTATAATAATATTATAAACATTTAATATTATAAAAGCCGTAATAATATATTGTAATATAATATTATGAAGCTGTACTATTATAACTTTTACAACACACTATGTATACATACTTTTTCTGTATAAAAAAGGAAACATCATCAATACAAGTAACTAAAAAATATATTTAATATTACTCTCTTTACGAAGAAATTGTACATAAAAATTTAATTCTTATCTATGAAATAAAATAATCAAACATTTATTATGAACTGTGAAAATTGAATTATAAAATTAGTAAATAATGTTAAACAAACAGTCGATAAACAGCGACTTATGACTCTATGAAAGACTTTTTTTTATTTGATTTTATAGTATTCTCAATTTATAACTACTTTCAACTTTCTTTTACCTATGTATATCCTTTATTTTTAATTTATAATCATTCATTTTAACTTTTTAAATATTGACATGAGTACTCCATTCAGTTTCACTCACACTTTCACATTTATTTCTTTTAAATATTAGATGAAACATACAGCAAAATTAAAAAAATTAACTATCATCAGAAGTTCAAATGAGATAAATTTTATCTTTTACGTAAAACAGTACTTCAAGACTAGATATAAATATAAGAGATAAATGTGAAAATACTATTTAATAAATATTATAATAAATAAAATAGTCATACCCCTCTGATTTTATTATATATATAAATATTACATTGGTAAAGTATATACATAAGTACAATGCAAAATAGAAACAGATAATTTCTTTTAGTGACAATGGTTGAATCAAATGTGAAAGCAAATGAAATAGTTATAGAAAACAAAATTAGAGTAAAAATAACATACCAATAAAGTAAGATATTTCTGGTAACTTGTCATATGAGATCATGGTATAACTTTATTTGTGCCTGAAATTATTACACGGCTTAACTCATAATCTTCTCCAATTTATGTTCTGAAGTTCATATTTTCATTTTGTATAATTAAATTTTTTATTGTGATGAATGAGTACTAAAAGTTGTACGTAAACACAATTTTTTTGTATAAAATATAGAAAATAACTTTCATAATACGCACTTTAAATATTCCACCTGTATTCCATGTTTATATATTTTACATTTAAAACGTTATAGTTTAAATTATTATAATATTATATAAAAAATTATTGTGTAATATATTTTATAAAATCACTGACAAAATACGACAGACGTTGTCTTCTTATATTTAGGAATATTAACAAATTCAATATTTTAAAATGAATTGGGTATGGTTAATATAGATTTTTTATATGATTCATAATTCATATTATATCCCTCAAATATGTAAATTAAAAAATTGAAGTATTTTGAAATGGGATTACAAAAATCATATTTTATTCAAAATTTGCACAAAAATAAGTAATTTAAATATGATTTTATTTACCGTTAACGTTTTAACGTAAGTAATGTGATACGCTACATGAGTTTCTCACAAAAAATTTCTAGAAAATTTTAATGAGAATTACTAGCCGAAAAAAAAATATTTTTATTAACGATTCTCGAATCCCAATTCTTCGCAAACATCTGTTAGCAATTTTCTGTTACACAGACTTCCTGTTTAGCAGAAAATCAGTCAGAGATATTAAAAATTCCTTCATTCTCTCAAATTGAATGAATATAATTCCAAAATCAAAAATTACCAAAATTATTAGAACTCCGTACTTTCCCAATCAATATAACGAGATATATAATAACCGTCAAAGAACTTCTACAATAATTATTTAAGATAATGAAATTAAAATTATTCAAAGATATAATAAGTATAAATATTCATTATTGCTGAGTATTAAAACCTATTTTATTTTATAATTATTAAATTACAAATTAAAAATAATGTTAAAATGTTAGAAAGAAATATAAATTAATAGAAATATTGTGCAGAAAAATTAATTTTTCACATTCTCATGCAATAGTTTATTATTGTTTTATTTGGAGTACAATAATAATTATATTTATGTTTTTATCATTCTCAGTTCTCATAAAACAAATTTGGGCAGCCGAACGAGAGGACGTTGAACTTCCTTGTGATCTCGTACCAAGTACCAATAAGAAGGATACAGTGAGCATGGTATTGTGGTTCAAAGATGACGCCAGCATCCCATTGTATAAGTAAGAATAGACTCGATATAATTTGAATTGAAATTAAAATACTTAATCAAATCAGTTGATGAAAACCTTGTCGGTTTGCTCCCTTTTAGCCTGGATGCCAGAGGAGGAGATATATACAACGCCGTTCACTGGACAATGAGTGGAAGTCTCGGAAATCGAACGTATTTCCAGGTGGACAATGGGAATGGCTTGGCCCGACTGAAAGTCAAGAACGTCACTTACGAAGATCAGGGGGTATTCCGGTGTCGTGTTGACTTTGCCAATTCACCAACACGCAACACTCGTGTGAACCTCACCTTAATTGGTAAAATTAATAATACATTTATCCGTTGAAAAACCCTTACTCCTCGTATTTTTTTTTTTTTAAATTCGTAGGTATTGGAACTGTTGTTGAATGGTTTCACGATTATATTACGAAAAATTTTTTGCTTAAAAAATTTAATATTGAATGTACCTTTATAACGAAATTATGCTGTCTCGCTATTTTTCCTTGACCGGTGATAGTTTTTGTTTTCATAAATTTCATTTTATAATAAATAAAAACTTATTCTTTAATGCATTACATGTAATTCAAGTATAAAAAATGGTTCATTCCAATATTTAAATTTTGCGCTTTGTCTGATTTCGTAAAAATAATACAAGAAAATCCTAACCAATCTAGAGACTAATAAAAAAAAATATATACTTATAAATATGTTTTCTTTCTTGATTCAAAAAACGTGAAAGAAAATTACTAAAAAATATATATTATTAAAACAAATTGAATAATAAACGAATAAATACAATCATTTTCAAAAATACAAAATAACTTAAATATATATTCATGTAAACATAGACGCATGTTTGTATTTATTATTTCATATACATTGCATTTAATTACAAAATATTTTTATAAATAAATGTAATCAGACCTATTTATTAAATATCCGGATAGATCCACACGAAAGTATATTATATATTAAATATATATAATCAATATATTTTACAGAACCACCAACTACACCTGTAATTTATGATGCACAAGGCAGAGAAGTGAAAGGTGTAGGTGGCCCATTTCTTGAAGGATATGATCTTCTTTTAACTTGTCAAGTATCCGGTGGTAAATATAAAGTTCTATTTTAATTTTTTTCAATGTTTAAATCAACTAAAATTATAAATTCATCAACATTATAATTTAATAAATGGCTGATTGATTTTTAACATATCACTTTTATTTGCTTTGCAATAATAAAACTAATGTATTACATCAACCTATTTACATTTGAATTTTTGTTATAATTATAAAGATATTTTTATTATTTAAATTTTTAATTAGAAATTAATTAGTTATTTTATTGCAATGTCACGACCTTGTTGTCGGGAACAGCCGCTAGCTGTCAGTTGAAAAGCTTAGCGGGCTCACAAATTAACATAAAATAATAAAAAAAATTATTATTTTGTTTTTCATTATTTATCTATTTAAATTATTTCCTTATTATAATAATTACACGTGAATTGGCTGGGCATTAATTTTTGTATTTGAAATTTCTGCCGATTCCCCGCTACTCGTGCAATTGGAGCTGGACTCCTGTCCTGGACCACGACTTGTAAGAACAGTAGTAAACAGACAGAAAAAAGAGTTAAATACTCCTTTCGCCACGGAGTCGTTTAAAAAAAATTATAAAATAAACAAGGCTATTAAATATCCGAGAAGTCGCGGCTCGCAATTTCTGCGTTTATATTGTCGCGATTCTATTTTCTTTTCAGTTCTTACTCCCGCTGCTGAGAGGGTACTTAATATTTATTTTGTTGTCACCGGTATCGGTTGTATTTTACCTCGTGCTAACATAAATTCGATTTGTCAATTTCAGTTTGAAATTGACAAATTGAATTTATGCGAGGACATTTAGAGTGTAAGAGAGGAGATGGTGATTAGTTTCCTTACCCCGACGAAAACTAATCTCCGCTTGCAATTTCGTTGCATTATAAACATATTGATTTTATCTAACAATTCTTAAAATCAAAATAACAGTACATTTAAAGAAATATAACTCAGATAACTTACGTTTAAATTATAATTTGAAAATTCATTTATCTCACCATCTTAATTGTCACCTCAAATTGTTATAAGAATGATTTCAATTATTGCCCAAAACATTCGAGATTGGGAGATTAAACAAACAAACTTTTGCAATCTGTGCGTTACAGGAAAACCAAAACCATCGGTGACATGGTGGCAGGATAACAATTTATTGGATGATATCATGGAGGTACCTATGGTAATTGGTTCTACAAGTAAATTCACAGAAAATCGTTTATTCATCAATAATGTTACAAGGTTTTTATGGGGGTCAAAACTTGAATGCAGAGCTGAATCACGCATGTTAAAAGCATCCAAAGTGATGGTGCGAAAGGTGCCATTAGATATTTACCGTAAGTAGAGATCTCTTTAATTATAATTTCAATGTTTTCTTCTTTATTATTAATTTATATGAAAAGTATAGTATTCTTTATCTTTTATCTATTAAAAGACATTGTTTATTAGAAAACGCAATTGATCTGTGGATAAATTTTCTATTACTTAAATGCACACATTTATTAAACTACATTTTTTAAATTATATGTATCAGTCTATATTTGTTAATTATATGATATAAAATAAGAGATTATCATCATTTTTTCACACTAAAAATATTAATTACTCATTAAATTTTTAGTAAAATGAAAAGTAAAATAATGAATTATTATAGATGAAATTAATTGAATGCATTTTTACTTTTTTAAATTAATTTACATTTAATAAATTAATGATAATTTATTTATTTTTTAAATTTTTTTGGTGTCATAATTGATAAAATTTTCAGTAAAACCTGCTGTGGTAAGTATTATCTTCAACCAAGATCAAATTTATGCTGAGCAACCGATTACCGTGCGATGTGAAACTTGGGGAAGTTCACCGGCGGCACGAATTGTTTGGCGCCTTGGTGGAATTCTCATCAGAGAGTCCAGCTTGACGACAACTCACAGGATCAACTCAACAGCAAGTAAAATGGCCCTCGTCCTTGACAAGGACGATGATGGCAAAGAGTTGACCTGTCGGGCGGAGAATCCTAGATTTCCTGGAGGAGTTTTGGAGAAAACGAAAGTATTACGGGTTCATTGTAAGTTGAATTTTATCTCTATTTTTTTTAAGGAGTCATAAAAGTGCAAATGAATAAGAAAATTTTTTAGAAATAATATGTAATGCAATAGGGATAAACAATAAAAATGATAAAACTTATTACACACTTATCATTGACAATAGGATTTTTTATTCATTCGTCTTTCGCAGATGCTCCGATCGCTTTTGTGGAGCTTGCAGTTGGTTTCAATATAGATACATTAAGAGAAGGGGATGACGTCAAATTCATCTGCAATTACCAAAGTAATCCCGAACCAACAAGTATAGAGTGGCTGCATAATGTAAGTAAATTGGTTGGTTTTACTATATTTTACAAACATACATCTAAATTACATTAAATACATCCAGAAACTAAGAATATTTGGAAATACAATAATGCATACTCTTGCGTACTACTATGAAAATTATAATTCTAACCGAGGACAGTTGTGTATGACAGCTGAAGCATTTTACTTATAGGAACTCATGGAGTGTTTATGTGGTTGGTTTATTTTACCATAACGTATTTTATATTTAAAACTTAATATAAATGTAAGATATTTATCATTTCCTGGAATAAAATTTTCTTAAAGATAATAAAAATACTTATTATATTAAATCTATATTCTAATGAGCGAAAATATATTATTTATATTTTAATATTTTATTATTTATTAATTTTGTATAGAACAAACGATTGGATCATAGTGTAGAAGAAGGTGTTCTCATTGCTTCGAGAACTTTGACTCTCAGGGTACTAATGCTGAAGCACAATGGGACTTATTCTTGCATAGTAAGAAACGCAGTTGGTGAAACTGAAAGTCCACCTCTTACTATTAATATGAAATGTAGGTTTATTTTTCATTATATAAATGTATATAATATAATGGATTATACGTAATATATGAATTAAAATCATACGCTATATTAATTTACACATTTTTTATTTCATTTTCAATGCATTCTACGTATATGTATTATTATACGTTAATTTAATTTTATAAAATTTTTAAATTTCTGAAAA